>JAWMAR010000943.1:249672-319232 GCA_036785375.1 Leucoraja ocellata
AGAGCTAGATAGGGCTCTTAAAGATAGTGGAGTCAGGGGATATGGGGAGAAGGCAGGTACTGATTGGGGATGATCAGCCATGATCACATTGAAACTTGATGGCTAGCAGGAACTGTCATATGCTGAGAGAATGGAGCAGCTGGGCTTGTATACGCTGGAGTTTAGAAGGATGAGAAGGAGTCTTATTGGCGGTGCTGGCTCGAAGGGCCGAATGCCTACTCCTGCACCTATTGTCTATTGTCTATTGATCCTCGCATACGAGCACTATCCTACACACACCAGCGTCAATTTATACAAACCTGTACCTCGTTGGAGTGTGGGAGGAAACCGAAGATCTCGGAGAAAACCCGGGAGCAGGTCACGGGGAGAACGTTCAAACTGTGTACAGACAAGCACTCGAACACGGGTTTCTGGCGCTGAGAGGCAGTGGTATGGGTTGGATTATGATCTGATGCTTCAAGGAGGCCTCAGGAACTCCCACGTCTTGTAGCTTCCCCCGGCATTTATCCTGTTTCAGTGAAATAAAACTGAATCTTCGTCAAGCAGATTCTTCACTCGCCAAGGTCAGATCGAAGGGAGTTTATTGTCACTTACCGCAAGCATGCTGAAACACAAGTACAACGAAAAACCTTGCTGGCAGCAGCATCACGGGCACATACGCACAGACCACACCAAAGCTGAGGTGGTCAGGCCACATTTGGAGTAAATCTGGGCCCCGTATCTGAGGAAGTTGTACAGGGTCTTGGTGAGACCACACCTGGAGTATTGCGTACAGTTTTGGTCTCCTAATCTGAGGAAGGACATTATTGCCATAGAGGGAGTGCAGAGACGGTTCACCAGACTGATTCCTGGGATGTCAGGACTGTCTTATGAAGAAAGACTGGATAGACTTGGTTTATACTCTCTAGAATTTAGAAGATTGAGAGGGGATCTTATAGAAACTTACAAAATTCTTAAGGGGTTGGACAGGCTAGATGCAGGAAGATTGTTCCCGATGTTAGGGAAGTCCAGGAAAGGGGTCACAGCTTAAGGATAAAGGGGAAATCCTTTAAAACCGAGATGAGGAGAACTTTTTTCACGCAGAGAGTGGTGAATCTCTGGAACTCTCTGCCACAGAGGGTAGTTGAGGCCAGTTCATTGGCTATATTTAAGAGGGAGTTAGATGTGGCCCTTGTGGCTAAGGGGATCAGGGGGTATGGAGAGAAGGCAGGTACGGGATACTGAGTTGGATGATCAGCCATGATCATATTGAATGGCGGTGCAGGCTCGAAGGGCCGAATGGCCTACTCCTGCACCTAATTTCTATGTTTCTATGTTTCTATGAAGGATGTGCTGGCTCTGGAGAGGGTCCAGAGGAGGTTTACAAGAACCATCCCAGGAATGAGTGGGTTAGCACATGAAGAGCGTTTGACAGCACTGGGCCTGTACCCGCTGGAGTTTAGAAGGACGAGGGGGGGCCTCATTGAAACGTACAGAATAGTGAAAGGCCTGGATAGAGTGGATGTGGAGAGGATGTTTCCACTAGTGGGAGAGTCTAGGACCAGAGGTCACTTCACAGCCTCAGAATTAAAGGACGGTCTCTTAGAAAGGAGATGAGGAGGAACTTCTTTAGTCAGAGGGTAGTTCATCTGTGGAATTCTTTGCCACAGACGCTGTGGAGGCCACAAGTCAGTGGATATTCTGCCTCAGAGGCCGGCTCTCTGGATGCTTTCAAGAGAGAGCGAGATAGGGCTCTTAAAGATAGCGGAGTCAGGGGGATATGGGGGAGGAGGCAGGGAGGGCTACTGACTGGGGATGATCAGCCGTGATCACAGTGAATGGCTGGATGGGCCGAAACGAGGCGCAAATGTCGGCCAAGTGGGACAGGCCCTTTACTCCAGCGATTTGTGTCTCTCTTCTGAGCACCAGTTCCTTCCCCAATGGCAACATGCCGGTGGAATCAGAGAGGCGGGGGCTGAGACTCCTGGAGTTTTTAACCCGACAGCGAAGGAGGTATTTTGCTTCTCGTTCAGCTAAGTGGGAGCTGCGGTTGACTGCACTGCTGCCTAACCCGCCTGTGAATTGCAATTCTCTGCAGGCCTGCGGTTTCAGGTGATTAAGCTGCTGTAATTGGTTTCGTAAGAGAGACACTCGCCCACACAAGGCGGTTGACGGAGGGAGGGGCGATTGTTTACGTCACCTGGCTTCCCCCCCCTCTCCACCCCCACCCCCTCAAGGGAAAGGCTGCACTCGAGATATTTGTCGGGAGCCCGAACGGAGCGGAACGCTGACCGAACCCTCACCGCGGGCACAAGCAACGCGGGGCAACGTCCACACGCCATGAGGACTCCATCCTCGTCCGTACAAGCAGCAGCGCCTTCCTATACGTTGTGGTGAGCCTGGCCTGGCGACGTTTGTAGGTGTGCCGAAACGTTGCCCTATTTCCTTCCCTCCATAGATGCTGCAGCAGCACCCGCTGAGTTTCTCCAGCACTTTTGTCTACCTACCATTACCTGATGTTGTAGGTTTCAATGTGAGGTGAGAGGAAGGGCTGTGGGTGGAAGCAGAAAGGGAGAAATCGGTGGAGGAAGGGAAAAGGGAGAAATATTAGAGGCCGTGTGTTTAAGAAGGACTGCAGAGGCTGGATAATCGAAGGTAGACAAAAATGCTGGAGAAACTCAGCGGGTGAGGCAGCATCTATGGAGCGAAGGAAATAGGCAACGTTTTGGGTCGAAACCCTTCTGTGATATCAGACTGATATTAGAGGCCTCTTGCTTAACCTGGGTATCTTGGTTCGATGTTAAAAACTGACTGGCGTCTGAGAAAATATAATTGGCAAATAATCTTCAACAGCGGTGTGTCATTAGAGTTGCTGCCACACAGCGCCAGAGACCCAGGTTCGATCCTGACCACGGGTGCTGTCTGTACGGAGTTTGTACCTTCTCCCGTGGCTGCGTGGGTGTTCCCCGGTGCTCCGGGTTAGACAATAGACAATAGGTGCAGGAGTAGAGGCCATTCGGCCCTTCGAGCCAGCACCGCCATTCAACGTGATCATGGCTGATCATCCCCAATCAGTACCCCCGTTCCCGCCCTCTCCCTGACTCCGCTATCATTAAGAGCCCTATCTAGCTCTCTCTTGAAAGTATTCAGAGAACCGGCCTCCACCAGGCAGAGAATTCCACAGACTCACAACGCGTTGTGAGAAAAAGTGTTTCCTCGTCTCCGTTCTAAATGGTTTACCCCTTATTCTTAAACTGAAACTGTGTGGCCCCTGGTTCTGGACTCCCCCAACATCGGGAACATGTTTCTTGCCCCTAGCGTGTCCAAACCCTCAATAATCTTCTATGTTTCAATAAGATCTGCCTCTCATCCTCCTAAACTCCAGAATATACAAGCCCAGCCGCTCCATTCTCTCAGCATATGACAGCCTCGCCATCCCAGGAATTAACCCGGTGAACCTACGCTGCACTTCAATAGCAAGAATGTTCTTCCTCAGATTTGGAGACAAAACCTACCAAAATATGGACAGTCCCGCCATCCCGGGAATTAACCTGGTAAACCTACGCTGCACTCCGTCAATAGCAAGAATTTCTTTCCTTCCCACACCCCAAAGACATAGAAACATAGAAACATAGACACTTGTGTAATGAATATCTTCTGCCTCAGTCCTTTGTCTGTCGATGCCATCATTCTTAGAGTTGTGGAGTGATACAGCATGGAAACTAACCCTTCGGTCCAACTTGCCCCAGCTACACTAGTCCCACCTGCCCACGTTTGGCCCTATATCCCTCTAAACCTGTCCCATCCATGTACCTGTCTAATTGCTTCTTAAACGTTGCAATACCCCCTTGCCCTCAACTACCTCCTCCGGCAGCTCGTTCCATACACCCACACACTTTGCGTGAAAAAGTTACCTATAAATCTTTCCCCTTCACCTTAGAAACATAGAAACATAGAAACATAGAAATTAGGTGCAGGAGTAGGACATTCGGCCCTTCGAGCCTGCACCGCCATTCAATATGATCATGGCTGATCATCCAACTCAGTATCCCGTACCTGCCTTCTCTCCATACCCCCTGATCCCTTAGCCACAAGGGCCACATCTAACTCCCTCTTAAATATAGCCAATGAACTGGCCTAACATGCAGGTTAGTCGGCTATTTGGCTTCAGTAAAGACTGTAAATTGTCCCACAGTGTGTTTAGGATACTGCTGGTGTATGAGAGGGCCGCGGGTGGGCGGGTGTCGGTGGATCGAAGGTCCTGTTTCCGCGCTGCTCTAAAACTAAAACCGTGCTTCACGAACCTGGACTGTGTGATGAATTGGGACATAGTGGGATTGTACCTCTGTGTGAAGCATCAGAGAATTGTGAAAGGCATGAGGTAAACACAAGCTCTTTCAGAGCACTAGAGTGAATGGGAACAAGAGCGAGAGGGTGAGAGAGGGGCGAAAGGGGAGCGAGAGAGAGAGGGGGAGAGAGAGGGGGCAGAGTGAGATGCTTCCCCAATATCAGTGGATATTTTTAAGGCAGAGTCAGACAAGTTCTTGATTAGAACGGGCGTCAAGGGTTTAGTTTAGTTTGTGGATACAGTGCGGAAACAGGCCCTTCGGCCCACCAGGTCCATGCCGACCAGCGATCCCCGCACACGAACACTATGCTACACCCACTAGGGACAATTTTTACTTTTACAGCAAACCAATTAACCTACATACCTGTACGTCTTTAGAAACATAGAAAATAGGTGCAGGAGGAGGCCATTCGGCCCTTCGAGCCACCACCGCCATTCAATGTAATCATCGCTGATCGTCCCTATCAATAACCCGTGCCTGCCTTCTCCCCATATCCCTTGATTCCACTAGCCCCTAGAGCTCTATCTAGCTCTCTCTTAAATCCACCCAGTGATTTGGCCTCCACTGCCCTCTGTGGCAGGGAATTCCACAAATTCGCTACTGAAAAAGTGTTTTTCTCACCTCAGTCTTAAATGGCCTCCCCTTTATTCCAAGACTGTGTGTGTGTGGCCCCTGGTTCTGGACTCGCCCAACATTGGGAACATTTTTCCTGCATCTAGCTTGTCCAGTCCTTTATAATTTTATATGTTTCTATAAGACCCCCACCCCCTCATCCTTCTAAACTCCAGTGAATACAAGCTTGTCCAGTCCTTTGACAATTTTATATGTTTCTATAAGTCTGTGGAATTCTCTGCCTCAGAGGGCGGTGGAGGCCGGTTCTCTGGATGCTTTCAAGAGAGAGCTCTTAAAAATAGCGGAGTCAGGGGAATATGGGGAGAAGGCAGGAATGGGGTACTGATTGGGGATGATCAGCCATGATCACATTGAATGGCGGTGCTGGCTCGAAGGGCCAAATGGCCTCTACTCCTGCACCTATTGTCTATTGTCTATTGTTGATAAGATCCCCCTCATCCTTCTAAACTCCAGTGAATATTCCAGTGCTTCTACTGCGATTTAAAAATGTGTTTGATAGTCGATCCTGTGAAGAGCCTTTGGGGATGTTTTTCCCAAATTAGAGATGCTATATGAGTGTAAGGTGTTTATTTCTGGCCAGATGTGGGTGATTCTCTCGAGACTGCGTGCTTGAAGCTGCTGTGTGTTTGAGCAGCCACCTGCCTGGGACCTGGGTTCTCGGGTAGGTGTTATTGAGTGAACTCAGCCATCTACCGAGGCAGGAAGTAACAGACAAAAAACGCTTATAATTAAGACCCGCAACTGCACCCGACGACGGGTCTCGACCCGAAACGTCACAAGAATTACGTTCACAATTTCTTAGCCCCCCCCCCCCTTGTTCTTGGTTTCTTGGTCCTCCAAAATATTCCAAATGGAATGTGAACTGTGGAGGTGGTGAAGGGAGGGCTTAAGCCAGCAAGGGTTATTGGGAAGAAAGAGCTACTTTTAAATTGAGTTGCATCTGGTTGGGTAACTATAAGTTGGGTGGAGATTATTCCATGCTTTAATTGAGCGGGGGAAGAACGAATTGCTGTACACATCTGTCGTTGTAGCTGGGATCACAAATTGGATCGAATGCCCTCGTCTGCTCCTAATTGGTTTGGGTTTGGTGTAGGTCTTGTAGTCTATGTCGAGCTGACCATTTAACATGTTGTAAAAACGTTAAGGTCAAACGGTGAGCTTCATGTGTGTGTGTGTGTGTGTGTCTTGGAGATGGTTCCTTCCACCCCAGAAGTTTGGTGACACTCGCTTCTCTCTCATAGGTGTTAGTAACAAATCGAGCTGCCTGTCTTTGGACACCTTCGATGGAAGCAATGTTTTTATTTGTGTATGGGTCCCATGCTGCAACTGCGTAGTCCATAGAAACGTAGAATTAGGTGCAGGAGTAGGCCATTCGGCCCTTCGAGCCTGCACCGCCATTCAATATGATCATGGCTGATCATCCAACTCAGTATCCCGTACCTGCCTTCTCTCCATACCCCCTGATCCCCTTAGCCACAAGGGCCACATCTAACTCCCTCTTAAATATAGCCAATGAACTGCCTCAACGACCCTCTGTGGCAGAGAGTTCCAGAGATTCACCACTCTCTGTGTGAAAAAGTTCTTCTCATCTCGGTTTTAAAGGATTTCCTTCCCCTTATCCTTAAGCTGTGACCCCTTGTCCTGGACTTCCCTAACATCGGGAACAATCTTCCTGCATCTAGCCTGTCCAACCCCTTAAGAATTTTGTAAGTTTCTATAAGATCCCCTCTCAATCTCCTAAATTCTAGAGAGGATAAACCAAGTCTATCCAGTCTTTCTTCATAAGACAGTCCTGCCATCCCAGGAATCAGTCTGGTGAACCGTCTCTGTACTCCCTCTATGGCAATAATGTCCTTCCTCAGATTTGGAGAACAAAACTGTACGCAATACTCCAGGTGTGGTCTCACCAAGACCCTGTACAACTGCGAGTCCAAATGAGGTCTAACCAGGGTGAAGTATAGCCTCTCCTTGACAGAAGTTGAACAATTATGAAAGTTACGCCTCAGAAAGTTTAGGACACCTGTTGCTTTCACCGTTGCACGATGAGTCTGACCATTCCAACGCAGATCATTCTGCCCTTTGATGCCAAGATACTTGGTTTGTTTGGATTCTTCAAGGGTTGCACCAAGTATATTGTAATATGTTCCGCCTGGATTCCTCTTTCCGGCGACACGCATAGTTTCACATTCACATCATGGGCTGAACAAGTCAAGTCAGGTTTATTCGCCACGTACACATACGAGATGTGCAGTGAAATGAAAAGTGCCGATTGTGCAAAAAAAAAAAAACCCTACAAAACAGAATGGAAACAGAATCCACATATTCACATATTTGTGGGTGGGAAAAAAAAAGAAAAAGAGCAGTTTGATTTTAAGCCGCGCCGGGCGCTAAAAGGCCCCGCGAACGGGCAGATTCAGCTCTTAAAAAGCGTCTGATAAAGTCTGGATTACAAAACATGGGGGGGATTGTCCCCACCTCACAAAGCAGGGGGCGGGGGAACATGTCCCCCCTGTCCCCCCAGGATTTCCGCCCATGCAAATCTTTGCATATCTTGTCTATTCAAGTAAAGCATGTCAGGACTTACATATGAAGAAAGACCGGATAGACTCAGCTTGTACTCCAGAAAAAGGGGCCACACACACAGTTTAAGGATAAGGGGGAATTCCTTTAGGACCGAGATGAGGAAAACATTTTTTTTTCACACACAGAGAGTGGTGAATCTGTGGAATTCTCTGCCACAGAAGGTAGTTGAGGCCACACAGTTCATTGGCTATATTTAAGAGGGAGTTAGATGTGGCCCTTGCGGCTAAAGGGATCAGGGGTATGGAGAGAAGGCAGGGATGGGATACTGAGTTGGATGATCAGCCATGATCATATTGAATGGCGGTGCAGGCTCGAAGGGCCGAATGGCCTGCAGCTATTTTCTATGTTTCTATTCATCCGTAAAAATGTCCAGAACGAAAGGGAAAAATTCATGTTGAATTGTAAGCTTCTTAACAAAGGGAAAAGAAGTTTGTATTTATCTGGTTGGGTGCCTTTTAATTGTTGTATGTCATTAATTTGTCGATGCATCATATGCCCGTGTTTATCGCACTTTACGTGCCGATGCTGTTCATTTTGACTCGAGGCCAGATAATACTCACAGGGTGAAACGAGACTGGATTCCTGCAGTGCCTTTCACAGCCTGAAGGGCCTGTCCACTTGGGCCGTCATTTACGCGACAGACTGGTAGCGACTGGCGTGCGACCGTCGCCCGCGTCATCACGTGTCCGCACAGCCGTCTGGAGCGCGTGACGTCATTTGAAGATAGACACAAAATACAGGAGTAACTCAGCGGGACCGGCAGCATCTCTGGAGAGAAGGAACGGACGATGTCTCGGGTCGAGACTCTGAAGAAGGGTCTCGACCCGAAACGTTACCCATTGCTTCTCTCCAGAGATGCTGCCGGTCCCGCTGAGTTAAAGCCCTGTCCCACGGTACGAGTTCATTCCAAGAGCTCTCCCGAGTTTAAAAAAAAGCCAAACTCGTGGTAAGGACAGAGAATGAACGTAGCGGGTACGTCGGAGCTCGGGGTCGTCTCTTAGCGGCTCGTAACGCTAACGGCAGGTACTCGGGAAACGCGATAAGCTCGGGAAGATGCGTGAAGAGTTTTCAACATGATAAAAAATGTCCACGAGAGCCCCGAGTACCGACGAGTGGCCATTACCGTAAATCTCCGAGTTCGAATCAGGGCAAACTCGGGAGAGCTCTTGGAATGAACTCGTACCGTGGGACAGGGGGTTTTACTCCAGCTTTCTGTGTTCATCTCCAATCGTCTTGGCCCCGCTCTGGGAGTAGGAGTGGGGGCGTATCCGGATCCGGATCCGCGACGGACATGAGCCCCAGGCCGAGCTCGGCGATCGCTTGCCTGCTTCTGCTGCTGTTGGAGGTGAGACGATGCGCCGCGCCGGGGCGTCCCACTTTGGCCGTCGTTTACGCGACTGGCGGGCGAAGATTTTGCGCGGAACGGAATCTTGGAGCGCTGCGCGATACCGCGCGCAACTCCACGCCACTCCATGCGCCCGTACCGCGCTACCCACACGCTACCCACACGCTATAGGAGCAGGGAGGTTCTACTGCAGTTGTACAGGGTCTTGGTGAGACCACACCTGGAGTATTGCGTACAGTTTTGGTCTCCTAATCTGAGGAAAGACATTCTTGCCATTAGAGGATTTGAGTCTAGGAGCAGGGAGGTTCTACTGCAGTTGTACAGGGTCTTGGTGAGACCACACTTGGAGTATTGCGTACAGTTTTGGTCTCCAAATCTGAGGAAGAACATTATTGCCATAGAGGGAGTGCAGAGACGGTTCACCAGACTGATTCCTGGGATGTCAGGACTGTCTTATGAAGAAAGACTGGATAGACTTGGTTTATACTCTCTAGAATTTAGGAGATTGAGAGGGGATCTTATAGAAACTTACAAAATTCTTAAGGGGTTGGATAGGCTAGATGCAGGAAGATTGTTCCCGATGTTGGGGAAGTCCAGGACAAGGGGTCACAGCTTAAGGATAAGGGGGAAATCCTTTAAACCGAGATGAGAAGAACTTTTTTCACACAGAGAGTGGTGAATCTCTGGAACTCTCTGCACAGAGGGTAGTCGAGGCCAGTTCATTGGCTATATTTAAGAGGGAGTTAGATGTGGCCCTTGTGGCTAAGGGGATCAGGGGGTATGGAGAGAAAGGCAGGTACGGGATACTGAGTTGGATGATCAGCCATGATCATATTGAATGGCGGTGTAGGCCTCGGAGGGCCGAATGGCCTCTACTCCTGCACCTAATTTCATATGTTTCTATGTCTATGTTTCTACCAGGTTGCGTAAATAGCGTGCAAATGACGGCAAGTGGGACAGGCCGTTGAGGGTTTGTAGCCGTGAAGCAGCCTTGCACCTCACACAGTCTGTACAATGTCAGCCAGCACACTCAAGCAGCAACGGGACATGAGAACGGGGTTGAGAGGGAATGATCGATCAGCCATGATGGAACGACTGAGTAGACTTTAGTTAAGGAAGGAACTGCAGATGCTGGCTGAAAATGGAGACAAAATGCGGGAGTGACTCAGCGGGACAGGCAGCATCTCTGGAGGAAGGAATGGGTGACGTTTCGGATCGAGGCCCTTTAGTAAATGAGGCGCAAATGACGCCCAAGTGGGGCAGGCCCTTAACTAAGCACAAACATGTTGGGCTGAAGGGCCCATTCCAATATTCTCTGCCCTCTAATATTTAGAGCCATCCCGTGCTGCAATGGATGTTCTTTTAAATGTATTTCACTGGCCAAATCTGAGGAAGGACATTATTGCCACCAAATCTGAGGAAGGACATTATTGCCATAGTGGGAGTGCAGAGAAGGTTCACCAGACTGATTCCTGGGATGTCAGGACTGTCTTATGAAGAAAGACTGGATAGACTTGGTTATACTCTCTAGAATTTAGGAGATGAGAGGGGATCTTATCGAAACTTACAAAATTCTTAAGGGGTTGGACAGGCTAGATGCAGGAAGATTGTTCCTGATGTTGGGGAAGTCCAGGACAAGGGGTCACAGCTTAAGGATAAGGGGGAATCCTTTAAAACCGAGATGAGGAGAACTTTTTTCACACAGAGAGTGGTGAATCTCTGGAACTCTCTGCCACAGAGGGTAGTCGAGGCCAGTTCATTGGCTATATTTAAGAGGGAGTTAGATGTGGCCCTTGTGGCCATGGGGATCAGAGGGTATGGAGAGAAGGCAGGTACGGGATACTGAGTTGGATGATCAGCCATGATCATATTAAATGGCGGTGCAGGCTCGAAGGGCCGAATGGCCTACTCCTGCACCTAATTTCTATGTCTATGTTTCTAAACGAAAATTAGAAAATCTGTTCCCGAAATCCTGGGGGTGTGAAGGCCTGACTCTTGCCCCCCCCCCCCCCCCCCCCCCCACCCCACACAACGTTGTGTTTGTCCCCTTTCAATACGGTTGTCCGACCTCTCCTCCGCTGATGTTTGGTGAGGTCACAGAGGCCCCCTTGTAAATGGAACGAAGTAACAATGGTCCCCGCTGGTCACGGGTGACGTCACAAGTGGGACGAGCTTTGGGATAAGAGTCGCTTGGATGAAACTTTGGGTGGCCTGGACGATTCATGGTTAGTATCTTTGCCCCCCCCGGCTTTGCTCGTTACTTAACTTCAGGCTGCTTGCAGATGGCGCTGGGAGTGAGTGTCTTTCTCACAGGCGTCGGCCATCTTGTGCAACGGTCCTTTCTCCATAGTAAGTGGGCCATTGATGCCACAGACTGATGCGAGCCTTACTTGGAATTAGTTCCGATGGCTATTCCCCCCCCCCCCCGGAGCAGAAGTCATTTGCGCAGTATTAGGAGGGGGGGATTTTTATTTGTTTAAGAAAGAACAGCCAATGCTGGAAATTGAAGGTAGACAAAAACGCTGGAGAAACTCAGCGGGTGAGGCAGCATCTATGGAGCGAAGGAAATAGGCAACCTTTCGGGACGAGACTGATGTGGGGGGGGGGGGGGGGGGGGGGAAGAAGAAAGGAAGAGGTGCAGACAGTGGGCTGTGGGGGAGCTGGGAAGGGAGGGGAAGGAGGAAGAGAGCAGGGACCACCTGAAATTGGGGAAGTCAATCTTCATATGGCTGGGGTGTAAATACCAGGTGCTTCTCCATTCTGTGGTGGGACCTCACTCTGGCCGCGGAGGAATAGATGGCGTTTTGGGTCGAAGTTTGAAGAAGGGCCTCGAAACGAAACGTCACCTATTCCTTCGCTCCATAGATGCTGCCTCACCCGCTGAGTTTCTCCAGCATTTCTGTCTACCTTTGTGTTTAGTTTATTGTCACGTGTACCGAGGTACAGTGAAAAGCTTTTCTTGCATGCTGACCAGTCGGAAAGGCAATACATGATTACAATCAAGCCGTCCACAGTGTGCAGAGAGAAATGTAAGGGGATATCGTGGATAACATTCTGTGCAAGTTAAAGGTAGACAAAAGTGCTGGAGAAACTCAGCGGGTGAGGCAGCATCTACGGAGCGAAGGAAATAGGCAACGTTTCGGGCCAAGACCCTTTTTCAGACTGATGCAGGGGGGGGGGGGGGGTGGGGGGTGAGGGGGCGGGAAGAAGAAAGGAAGAAGGGGAGCCAGAGGGCTGAGGGAGAGCTGGTCGGGGTGGACCCGGTGGGCTGAAGGGCCACACACAGTGTAAGAATAAGGGGTCAGCCATTTAGAACGGAGACAAGGAGACACTTTTTCTCGCAGAGAGTTGCGATTCTGTGGCAGGGAATTCCACTAATTCACAGCTGAAAAAGGGGTTTTCACGCCTCAGTCTTAAATGGCCTCCCTTTATTCTAAGACTGTGTGTGGTCCCCTGGTTCTGGACTCGCCCAACATTGGGAACATTTTCCCTGCATCTAGCTTGTCCAGTCCTTTTACAATTTTATATGTTTCTATAAGTGTGTGGAATTCTCTGCCTCAGAGGCCGGGGTTCTCTGGATACTTTCAAGAGAGAGCTGGATAGGGCTCTTAAAGACAGCGGAGTCAGGGGATATGGGGTGCAGGCAGGATCGGGGTACTGATTGTGGATGATCAGCCACGATCACATTGAATGGCGGTGCTGGCTCGAAGGGCCTATTCGTGCAACTATTGTCTATATGGACGTCCTCCTAATGGCAGGGACGGGGTACTGATTGTGGATGATCACATTGATTAGTGGCATCTATGGAGCGAAGGAAATAGGCAACGTTTCGGGCCGAAACCCTTCTTCAGACCCGAAACGTTGCCTATTTTCTTCGCTCAATAGATGCTGCTGCACCCGCTGGTTTCTCCAGCTTTTTTGTGTACCTTCGATTCTCCAGCATCTGCACAGTTCCTTCTTAAACATTGATTAGTGGTGCTGGCTCGAAGGGCCGAATGGCCTACTCCTGCACCTATTGTCTATTGTCTGTTGTTTCCGCGCTGTATCTCTAAAAGTAAAACTACTGTAAATGAGACTTTATTTTCTTCCTCTGCTATCTGACTGTGCCAATGCAGCAGTGTTTACTGTATCCATAGCAAACGTGTTATAACCATATAACCATATAACAATTACAGCACGGAAACAGGCCATCTCGACCCTTCTAGTCCGTGCCGAACACATAATCTCCCCTAGTCCCATCTACCTGCGCTCAGACCATAACCCTCCATTCCCTTCCCGTCCATATAACTATCCATTTATTTTTAAATGATAAAAACGAACCTGCCTCCACCACCTTCACTGGAAGCTCATTCCACACAGCTACCACTCTCTGAGTAAAGAAGTTCCCCTCATGTTACCCCTAAACTTCAGTCCCTTAATTCTCATGTCATGTCCCCTTGTTTGAATCTTCCCTACTCTCAGTGGGAAAAGCTTTTCCACGTCAACTCTGTCTATCCCTCTCATCATTTTAAAAACCTCTATCAAGTCCCCCCTTAACAGATTCAATTTCAGATTCAGATTCAATTTTAATTGTCATTGTCAGTGTACAGTACAGAAACAACGAAACGCTCCGATCTCTCAGCATATGACAGTCCTGCCACCTCGGGAATTAACCTGGTGAACCTACGCTGCACTCCCTCAATAGCAAGAATGTCCTTCCTCAAATTAGGGGACCAAAACTGCACTCCAAAGAATAAAGCCCTAACTTGTTCAACCTTTCTCTGTAACTTAGTTGCTGAAACCCAGGCAACATTCTAGTAAACCTCCTCTGCACTCTCTCTATTTTGTTGACATCCTTCCTACTAGGTGAGAGGGAGCCTTCGTACTGAAACCTTTCTGCTTCCTCTCTCCACAGGACCAAAGGCATAACATCACACTGAAGCGTCATCGGTAGCCTTGCTCAGGACGGACTTACTGGCTTTAGACCATTTTGCAGGTAAGCTTCACTGCCCGCCTTGGACTGAGTGCGTTAGAAACTCCGCAACGCACAAAGCGCTGGAGGAACAATCGACAATAGACGATAGACAATAGATGCAGGAGTAGAACATTCGAGCCAGATTCGCTGTGATCACGGCTGATCATCCCCAATCAGTTCCTCCCCATATCCCCTGACTCCGCTATAATAATAATAATAATTTTATTTATATAGCACATTTTTGCATTGACCCCAAAGTGCTTGACATAATTACATTACATTTACACACAGGCAAAGGTGGGTGAAGTGTCTGCCCCAAGGACACAACGACAGCATGCACTCCAAGCGGGATTCGAACCGGCTACCTTCCGGTCGCCAGCCGAACACTTAGCCCATTGTGCCATCTGTCGTCCCATTGGGCTATCTTTAAGAGCCCTATCTAGCTCTCTCTTGAAAGCATCCAGAGAACCGGCCTCCACCGCCCTCTGGGGCAGAGAATTCCACAGACTCACAACCCTCTGTGAAAAAATGTATTTCCTCGTCTCCGTTCTAAATGGCTTACCCCTTATTCTTAAACTGTGTGTGTGGACCCTGGTTCTGGACTCCCCCAACATCGGGAACATGTTTCCTGCCTCTAGCGTGTCCAAACCCTTAACAATCATATATGTTTCAATGAGATCTCCTCTCATCCTTCTAAACTCCAGAGTGTACAAGCCCAGCTGCTCCAATCTCTCAGCATATGACAGTCCCGCCATCTCGGGAATTAACCTGGTGAACCTACGCTGCACTCCCTCAATAGCAAGAATGTCCTTCCTCAAATTAGTGGACCAAAACTGCACCCAACACTCCAGGTGTGGTTTCGCCAGGGCTCTGTACAACTGCAGAAGGACCTCTTTGCTCCTATATTCGAACAGACAATAGACAATAGGTGCAGGAGTAGGACATTTGGCCGTTCGAGCCAGCACCGCTATTCAATGTGATCAAGGCTGATCATCCCCAATCTAGTACCCCGTTCCTGCCTTCTCCCCATATCCCCTGACTCCGCTATCTTTAAGAGCCCTATCTAGCTCTCTCTTGAAAGCATCCAGCGAACCGGCTCCACCACCCTCTGAGGCGGAGAATTCCACAGACTCACAACCCTCTGTGAGAAAAAGTGTTTCCTCGTCTCCGTTCTAAATGGCTTACCCTTATTCTTAAACTGTATGTGGCCCCTGGTTCTGGACTCCCCCAACATCAGGAACATGTTCTTGCCTCTAGCGTGTCCAAACCCTTATGTTTACAGTGCTGTGGGCTAACCAAGTTCTAAACGTTGAACGTTACTTCTCTGTTTCTCAGTTCTAATTCCCAGGAGACGAAGCCAAGCATTTGCGGACTTCCACAACTCTGCATTGCAGAAGTACGCAGCCCTGGCCTCACCACCGTAGAGCTTAGACATTTACACAGCGTGGAAGCAGGCCTTTCGGCCCACCGAGTCCATGCCGGTCACCGATCACACAGGCAGTATCCTGTGATCGGCACTGGGGACAATTTACAGAAGCCACTTAACCTGCAAACCTGCTCGTCTTTAGCCAGTACACAATAGACAACAGGCGCAGGGGTAGAGGCCATTTGGCCCTTCGAGCCAGCACCGCCATTCAATGTGATCACGGCCGATCATCCCAAATCAGTATCCCGTTCCTGCCTTCTCCCCATATCCCTAGACTCCGCTATCTTTAAGAGCCCTATCTAGCTCTCTCTTGAAAGCATCCAGAGAACCGGCCTCCACCACCCTCTGAGGCAGAGAATTCCACCGACTCACAACTCTCTCTGTGAGAAAAGCGTTTCCTCGTCTCCGTTCTAATGGACAGCCCCTTATTCTTAAACTGTGTGTGTGTGGCCCTTCAGCCCACCGAGGCCACACCGACCAGCGATCTTCGCACATTCACACGCTCCTACACTCGGGACAATTTACACATGAGGAAACCGTAAGATCTCGGTGAAAACCTGCGTGTGAAAAAATGGTTCCTCATCTCTGTTCTAAATTGTGTTTCCTCATCTCCGTTCTAAATGGCTTCCACCTTATTCTTAACTGTGTGTGACCCCCGGTTCTGGACTCCCTTCCCCAACATCGGGAACATGTTCCTGCCTCTAGCGCAGTGGTTCCAACCTTGTTTTGGCCATGCCCCACCTAATCACCTCTAAAATCCTGATGCCCCCCCGTGCTTTCCCTTGAGAGAAAAGGGAGGAAATAGATATTATAAGGGGAACTTAGCAAAAGCTCTTTGAATCGCATTTCTAAATCCAATTCAATAAATAATAATAATAATAATATTTATTTATATAGCACTTTTAAACAAAAGTGCTTTACAGAGATTGATCAAATTAATTGAATAGATTAAATGTCAATAAATTCATACAAAATAAAAAAAAATTTAAAAAAAATAAATAAATAACGTTCTCGCGTGACCTCGCGCCTTCGTGCGACGTGCATGAAGAGCGATGGCGCGGTGATTATGTAATAACTACACAATAAAGACCTTTTTTACCCCAAAAAAATGATTTACTCAAAATAACATCTGAAACATAAACTACATATGTTTACCTGATGGAAAATCCAAAAAAATAAAAATCGAAAATTTGGACCCAGACCTCCTCAATTGCCCCCCTTAAAAATCAAATTGCCCCCCTGTGGGCACAAATTTAAAACCGGTGCTTGGGATGGGTGGGGGGGGGGGGGGGGGGAGGACAGTGGACATATCTCCGTTTTTAAATTTTCTTTCTTGTTTATCTTCTTGCACTTCTTTGGCAGTTCAGAGGTTTTTTCTTCCTCTCTTTTTTGTCCTTTCTTCTATTTCTTCATTCTTTCCTTTTTTGCTGATCAGCTGCTCCTTGAGGTACCAAGGTCTAAGCGGAAGCTCAGAGGGGATAGAGCCTTTTCTGTTGCTGCTCCGCCACTCTGGAACACCTTGTCATTGCACATCAGACAGGCCCCCTCACTGTCCATCTTCAAATCCACCCTAAAAACTCATTTTTATTCTCTGGCTTTCGACACTGGCTGAGACATTGCTCCTGTTTTTAGTGCTTTTAATGTCTTTTAATTTTTAGTGTTTATAGTCCTTTGTTTTACGGTTTTTAATGGTTTGTAATAACTTCTTGTCCATGAGTTCTCATGTACAGCACTTTGTGGCAACTGCAGTTGTTTAAAGTGCTTTATAAATAAAGATATTATTATTATTATTATTATTTTTACAAAAAGTAGTAAACACTGCCTAGTCCATCATCGGCTCTGACCTCACTACCTTCGAGGGGATCTCGCGTGGTTGCAGCCTCAAAAAGCTGGCAGCATCATCAAGGATCCACACCATCCTGGCCACACACTCATCTCCCCGCTACCTTCAGGTAGAAGGTCAGGAGCCTGAAGACTGCAACGTCCAGGTTCAGGAATAGCTGCTTCTTCTTCTTTAGTGTGGCGTGCACAGCCTAAAGTTGTTGGACAACTTGTTCTATTTGATCGTCCGTTTGTGCACGTCGAGTTGATTGCATTAGTCGAAACAGGGCGGACCACGTGAAGGTTGTAATCTTCCACCCCCTTCCCCACAGCCATCAATCAGGCTATTAAACTTGGCTCCGACAAAACTCTGAACGTTAATAGCCCATTATCTGTTATTTGCACTTTATCAGTTTATTTGTATATATTTATATCATTGTACAGGTATATGGACACACTGATCTGTTTTGTAGTCAATGCCTACTATGTTCTGTTGTGCTGATGCAAAGCAAGAATTTCATTGTCCTATCAGGGACACATAGAAACATAGAAATTAGGTGCAGGAGTAGAGGCCATTCGGCCCTTCGAGCCTGCACCGCCATTCAATATGATCATGGCTGATCATCCAACTCAGTATCCTGTATCTGCCTTCTCTCCATACCCCCTGATCCCTCTAGCCACAAGGGCCAATGAACTGGCCTCAACTACCTTCTGTGGCAGAGAATACCAGAGATTCACCACTCTCTGTGTGTGTGAAAAATGTTTTTCTCTTCTCGGTCCTAAAGGATTTCCCCTCTATCCTTAAACTGTGACCCCTTGTCCTGGACTTCCCCAACATCGGGAACAATCATCCAATTCAGTATCCCATCCCTGCCTTCTCTCCATACCCTCTGATCCCTTTAGCCACAAGGGCCACATCTAACTCCCTCTTAAATATAGCCAATGAACTGTGTGGCCTCAACTACCTTCTGTGGCAGAGAGTTCCAGAGATTCACCACTCTCTGTGTGAAAAAAGTTCTTCTCATCTCGGTTTTAAAGGATTTCCCCCTTATCCTTAAGCTGTGACCCCTTGTCCTGGACTTCCCCAACATCGGGAGCAATCTTCCTGCATCTAGCCTGTCCAACCCCTTAAGAATTTTGTAAGTTTCTATAAGATCCCCTCTCAATCTTCTAAAATCTAGAGAGTATAAACCAAGTCTATCCAGTCTTTCTTCATAAGACTTTTGTAAGTTTCTTACACATGACAATAAACTCTCTTGAATCTTGAATCTCTTTTTCTCGATTTATAAAAGGTTAAAAATGAAGCTGCAGGAAAATTGTATAACTCACGCCGACAGTTATAAAAGAATAAAATAAGAAGAAATCTTCCACGCTGGCTAATATGGATGAATTGTCTTTCATTGAGACCAATTCTGGAGTATGGTGTACAATTTTGGTCGCCCAATTATAGGAAGGATTTCAACAAAATAGAGAGAGTACAGAGGAGATTTACTAGAATGTTGCCTGGGTTTCAGCAACTAAGTTACAGAGAAAGGTTGAACAAGTTAGGGCTTTATACTTTGGAGCGCAGAAGGTTAAGGGGGGACTTGATAGAGGTTTTTAAAATGATGAGAGGGATAGACAGAGTTGACGTGGAAAAGCTTTTCCCACTGAGAGTAGGGAAGATTCAAACAAGGGGACATGACATGAGAATTAAGGGACTGACGTTTAGGGGTAACATGAGGGGGAACTTCTTTACTCAGAGAGTGGTGTCTGTGTGGAATGAGCTTCCAAGGTGGTGGAGTTTCCAAGGTGGTGGAGGCAGGTTCGTTTTTATCATTTAAAAATAAATTGGATAGTTATATGGATGGGAAGGGAATGGAGGGTTATGGTCTGAGCGCAGGTATATGGGACTAGGGGAGATTATGTGTTCGGCACGGACTAGAAGGGTCGAGATGGCCTGTTTCCGTGCTGTAATTGTTATATGGTTATTGTGGTTTCAGTGGGATATCGGAGTCCTGTCCAGCCTGCCGTTTTGAACCATGAGCTCGGTAGCTGTGCTGACAGCCGAGCGCTTTGCTGAGCATCGAGGTGGATTGGGGGACCAGGAGACCAGAGGTCAGTGCTGCCGCCCTTCAGTAAAGGATGGGTTCATAGAAACATAGAAAATAGGTGCTGGAGGAGGCCATTCGGCCCTTCGAGCCAGCACCGCCATTCATTGTGATCATGGTTCGCTGGCCGGCGCGGACTCCGTGGGCCGAAGGGCCTGTTTCTGCGCTATTTGTCTCTAAACTAAACTAATCTACTCACGAAAGATCCTGACTGACAATAGACAATAGACATCAGTATAACACATGCTTATTCAGCTCATTGTGTTCTTTGTTTTCAGCTAATTTCGTGGTTTCAAAGGGGTTACATGGTTTAAAATTGCATTAGAATTGATTTTGGGTGGATTGCTGATTAATAGACAATAGGTGCAGGAGTAGAGGCCATTCGGCCCTTCGAGCCAGCACCGCCATTCAATGTGATCATGGCTGATCATCCACAATCAGTACCCCGTTCCTGCCTTCTCCCCATATCCCCTGACTCCATTATTATTAAGAGCCCTATCTTTATCAAAATCATTCCTGCTTTTTCCCATATCCCTTGTTAGCCCTCAGAACTAAATCTAACTCTCTCTTGAATACATCCAGTGAATCGGCCTCCACTGCCTCCTGTGGCAGAGAATTCCACAGATTCACAACTCTCTGGGTGAAAAGGTTTTTCCTCATCTCAGTCCAAAATGGCCGACCCCTTATTCTTAAACTGTGTGTGTGTGTGTGGCCCCTGGTTCTGGACTCCCCCAACATTGGGAATTTTTTTCCTGCATCTAGCCTGTCCAACCCTTTAAGGATTTTATATGTTCACATGTACTTAGGTACGGTGAAATTGTTTGTGTTTTGCATTCAACCCGATAAAAATTATACAGCGGACTTCACCCAGGCAGTGCATGAGGAGTCGCCAGGCTGCTACTGCAGGCTCCCCCCCACCCCCCCCACCCCCCCCGTCCAGCCCCCCTTTGATTTCAGCATCGACCCCCCCCCCCCCCCCGGCCAGGTCCCACGTCAATCTTGTCGGCCCCTCTTCGTTCATCGATGCCTCTGGCCCCCTTTATCCCCGTGGCCCCCACGCCGTGATGTTGTCAGCGGCCCTCCTTGCTCCCGGTAACGCAGGTACCCTGATGGAGCGGGACCGCCTAAGTGGTTCCCCCTCAGTGCTTGGTGGTTGCACGCATCACCTGTGGACCCTCCTCACTCACGGGCCCCTCCTCACTCCCAGGCCCCGCCTCACTTGCAGGCCCCTCCTCACTCAGTTCCCTCCTCAATCGCAGGCCCCTCCTCACTCTCAGGCCCCTCCTCACTCTCAGGCCCCTCCTCACCCTCAGGCCCCTCCCCACTCTCAGGCCCCTCCTCACTCTTAAGCCCCTCCTCACTCTCAGGCCCCTCCTCTCAGGCCCCTCACTCTCAGGCCCCTCCTCATTCTGGGGACCCTCCGCACCCACTGCGACGTTCGGCTATGGAAGCATTGATACCTGAAGTGACGTCTTGATCTTCATAAGTTCATGAGTGATAGGAGCAGAATTAGACCATCGAGTCTACTCCGCCATTCAATCATGGCTGATTTATCCCTCCCTCCTAACCCCATCCTCCTGCCTTCGCCACATAATCCCAAACACCCGTACTAATCAAGAATCTATTTATCTCTGCCTTAAAAAAATCCACTGACTTCGCCTCCGCCGCCGTCCGTGGCAATGACGTGCAGGTTTGTAGATTGGACGCAAAAAGTCTGAGGTCGTGTCTCGACCCGAGAAAAACGTCACCCGTTCCATCTCTCCGTTCCATGCTGCCTGTCCCGCTGAGTTAAGGGCCTGTCCCCATTTGGAGATTGTTTTAGGCGAATGCCGGCATCATTGACGGACATAACAGGTCACCGAAAAATTTGCGGCGTGGCGCGGCGCGGCGTGGTGACGTATTGACGCGCCGCGATAACGCACGACGAGCGGTATTTTTTCAAAGCGTCGAAACTTTCAAAACTTTTTTTTGTCGGCGCTAGATTTTGAAATGTTCAAAACTGATATGTCATCGAAAAAAAATCGCCAAGTGGTACAGGCCCCTTTTGTCCATTTTCGGGTTAAACCAGCATCTGCAGTTCCTTCCAACACAGGGGTTTTGTGGATTAATTGGCTTCGGCACAGTTGACCCCGGCCCCTCCTCATTCCCGGGCCCCCTCCTCACTCAGTCCCCTCCTCACTCAGGCCCCTCCTCACTCTCAGGCCCCTCCTCACTCTCAGGCCCCTCCTCATTCCCGGGCCCCTCCTCACTCTCAGGCCCTCCTCACTCTCAGGCCCCTCCTCATTCCCGGGCCCCTCCTCACTCTCAGGCCCCTCCTCACTCTCAGGCCCCTCCTCACTCAGGCCCCTCCTCACTCAGCCCCTCCTCACTCAGGCCCCTCCTCACTCGAAGGCCCCTCCTCACTCGAAGGCCCCTCCTCACTCGAAGGCCCCTCCTCACTCGAAGGCCCCTCCTCACTCAGGCCCCTCCTCACTCAGGCCCCTCCTCACTCAGGCCCCTCCTCACTCTCAGACCCCTCCTCACAGGCCCCTCCTCACTCTTAGGCCCCTCCTCAGAAAGTGAACATCGTGCCTTGTTTGCATCGCTCACGCCTGCCTGTTGCCGCCCACACGTCTGCAGGTGGAGTATCCGAGGATGAAGCTTATATTCCGACTTACCTGGAGGCTTTCCCTCCCCTCCCTGAGAAGGGAGCACCGGGAGACAAGTCTGGAGAGCCAGTGGGAGCATGGAGCAAAATCCGACCCATCAAATCTTCTGTCATCACCCAGGTACGTCACAAATCCGGAAGAACGTTTTTTAAAAAAAAAAGAAAGTCCTTTGGTACTAGTGTCCTTGCAAAAAGGGCGGAAAGGTGTCGCAGTGGTACCTTTGGTTTATTGGCCAAGTATTCACATACAAGGAATTTGCCTTGGTGCTCCGCCCACAAGTAACAACATGTCATACAGTGACAGTTACGAATGACTTGCTGGAGAAACTCAGCGGGTGAGGCAGGACCTATGGAGCGAAGGAAATAGGCGACGTTTCGGGTCGAGGCGAGGCAAAAACGGGAAAGCAGACTATTATCTAAATGGTGGCAAATTGGGAAAGGGGGAGATGCAGCGAGACCTGGGTGTCATGGTACACCAGTCATTGAAGGTAGGCATGCAGGTGCAGCAGGCAGTAAAGAAAGCGAATGGTATGTTAGCTTTCATTGCAAAAGGATTTGAGTATAGGAGCAGGGAGGTTCTACTGCAGTTGTACAGGGTCTTGGTGAGACCACACCTGGAGTATTGCGTACAGTTTTGGTCTCCAAATCTGAGGAAGGACATTATTGCCATAGAGGGAATGCAGAGAAGGTTCACCAGACTGATTCCTGGGATGTCAGGACTGTCTTATGAGGAAAGACTGGATAGACTTGGTTTATACTCTCTAGAATTTAGGAGATTGAGAGGGGATCTTATAGAAACTTACAAAATTCTTAAGGGGTTAGACAGGCTAGATGCAGGAAGATTGTTCCCGATGTTGGGGAAGTCCAGGACAAGGGGTCAAAGCTTAAGGATAAGGGGGAAATCCTTTAAAACCGAGATGAGAAGAACTTTTTTCACACAGACAGTGGTGAATCTCTGGAACTCTCTGCCGCAGAGGGTAGTTGAGGCCACAGTTCATTGGCTATATTTAAGAGGGAGTTAGATGTGGCCCTTGTGGCTAAGGGGATCAGAGGGTATGGAGAGAAGGCAGGTACGGGATACTGAGTTGGATGATCAGCCACGATCATATTGAATGGCGGTGCAGGCTCGAAGGGCCGAATGGCCTACTCCTGCACCTAATTTCTATGTTTCTATGAGACCCATCAGACTGATGTGAGGGTGAGGAGGCTGGGCGGGAAGAAGAAAGGGAGAGGCGGAGACAGTGGGCTTGAGGGAGAGCTGGGAAGGGGAGGAGGAAGCAGGGACCACCTGTAATTGGAGAAGTCAATGTTCATACCGCTGGGGTGTAAACTGCCCACTGCTTGGGTCCTTGGATGGAGTGGAGGGGGGAGGTAAAGCGACAAGTGTAGCATTTCCTGCGGTGGGTGCAAGGGAAAGTGTCAGGAGAGGGGGTGGCTCGGGTGGGAGGGGACGAATTGACCAGGGTTGTTAACGGAAGGAGCGGTCTCTGCGGAAACTCAGCGGGTGAGGCAGCATCTAAGGAGCGAAGGTAAAAGTGACGTTTCAAGATTCAAGATTCAAGATTCAATTTAATTGTCATTTGGACCCCTTGAGGTCCAAACGAAATGCCGTTTCTGCAGCCATACATTACAAACAAATAGACCCAAGACACAACATAATTTACATAAACATCCATCACATTGCTGTGATGGAAGGCCAAAAAACCTATCTCTCCACTGCACTCTCCCCCCCCCCCCCCCCCGATGTCAGAGTCAAAGTCAAAGCCCCCGGCTGGCGATGGCGATTGTCCCGCGGCCATTAAAGCCACGCCGGGTGATGCAAGGTCGCACACCGGGTCTTGATGTTAGAGCCCCCGGCGTGCGCTCGCAGAGTCCCGCGGCCATTCCAAGCCACGTGGGGCGGTGATGTCAGGCCCCGCTCCAGGAGCTCTTCAACCCCGCAACTCGGGCGGGAGAAGTCGCCATTGCGAGAGCCCTGAAAAGCGGTCTCCCCCCAGGGACCCGCGGGCTCCCGGTGCCGCCGTCCGCCAGACCCGCAGTTGCAGCCTCCGAATCGCCGGAGGTCGGTCCGCAGCAGCGCTCCACCACCGCTCCACCCGCTCTGGACTCGGCCAGCTCCGCGACGTGAGGTGAGTCGTCGGCACCAGAGCCCCCGGTCTTCTCCTGTTGGAGGCCGCTCCTCGTTGCAGCCCCAACGACAACGGAGACCCGACAAGAAAAGGTCGGGTCTCCCGTGCAGGGAGAGATTTAAAAGTTACCCCCTCCCTCTCAACCCACCCCCCACCCCCCCCACACACACACACCCCAACAAAAAATAACAAAAACTACATAGAGAAAAAATAATAAAAACGCGGACGGGCTGCAGAGGCCGCTGCTGACGAGAGTCACGCTGCCTACCGGATCCTTGGGAAGGTTACAGAGAAGATTTACCAGGGCTTGAGGGCTTCTGAACTAAGAATGGTTTCTGCTCGTCTGTGACGTGGTCTCGTGTCTCCCCCCCTCGCCACAGGTCTTCCACGTCCCTCTGGAGGAGCGCAGATACAAGGACAACAGCCAGTTTGGTGAGGGCGAGGAGGCAAAGGTCTGCTTGGACATCATGCAGAAAACGGGAGCCCACATTGAGCTCTCACTGGCCAAGGACCAGGGCCTCTCTATCATGGTGACTGGCAAATTGGACTCTGTCATGAAAGCAAGGAAGGAAATCGTGGCTCGTCTCCAGACCCAGGTTGGTGAATGTTTGTCTTGTGCCCAAGATGAGGTTGGTTGTAACGTTCGCTGTAAGGCCCTGTTGTTGTGACTAGCACAATGAATACACGTCCGCCATCTTGCAGGAAAGGTTTAATCTGAACAACCAACATCTTGTAAGAAAGGTTTAATTTGAACAACCAGCGATATCCAAAATATCGGGAATTATCGCGTTTGCTCGCTGAATTTCATCAAAAGTAAGGCGTTATTAACTTACTTTTGATGAAATTCAGCGAGCAAACGCGATAATTCCCGATATTTTGGATCTTTAAATCTCCACGGCAAATGTCGGCTGTTCACTTCCGCTGTTTTCCACCGTCAGTTCCCTCTTGTAATTACCTTACTTTCTATCTTTTTTTTTTGCCTGAAAATTTAGGTCGCCGTGCTTCACGGTCACCCCGACTAGCACGGAAAATTTCAGCTCAAAAATCGGCCGTTTTCCATGTTTTTAACGGGTGTGAAAGTGCGTGTTTCCCCATTCACTAACATGTACCGAAGTGACATATGTCCTCCAGTTAAAATTTTCGGTCACGTGAGGGGGGATCTACGCTCATTTGACATTTGGTGAAATCACCCTATACATCACATTTCCCCCTTCACTGTAAATACATCACAAATGTTCCCGATGTTGGGGAAGTCCAGGACAAGGGGTCACAGCTTAAGGATAAGGGGGAAGGAAATCCTTTAGGACCGAGACGAGAAAAACATTTTTCACACACAGAGAGTGGTGAATCTGTGGAATTCTCTGCCACAGAAGGTAGTTGAGGCCACACAGTTCATTGGCTATATTTAAGAGGGAGTTAGTGTTGGTAAAGGGGTCAGGGGGTATGGAGAGAAGGCAGGTACGGGATACTGAGTTGGATGATCAGCCATGATCATATTGAATGGCGGTGCAGGCTCGAAGGGCCGAATGGCCTATTCCTGCCCCTATGTTCTATGTTTCTATGTTTCTATCTCCCCCTTCACATTAAATACATCACATCTCCCCCTTCACATTAAATACATCACATCTCCCCCTTCAGCGTTGGGGTCAAAACTAATAACTTGACCCTTTAATCAATTTAATGTGGATAAAGCACCACAAATAACACTGTGCTCTTCATACTAACAAACTATGAAATAACTGCCCAACAATTTCACACAACAAGTCGAGTTGGGGGTTTTGACAGTCGCCCACATCTCGTGCGAGACGTATTTCCAACTCGTTCCAACTGTGTGGTTTTTCTGTTGTGTGCGGTGTGGCTTGGCTCGCTTTGAGCCGGTTCCACCACCACAGCACCTTGCGATGCAGCCTGAGTCTGGGAGACTAGCTCCTTGTGGGAGAGGGGTTCCTCCTTGTGGGAGAGTGTTCGCGCTAGTCTGCTGCGTGTTGCCGGGGCTTGGCTCTGCTGCTTCGTGCAAAGGTCGTATGTCCTTCCTGTTTCTGCGGAACTCAGTACCGCTCGGCTTAGAGGTGACGTAACTCCGAGGGGGACAGGTTTTCTCGTGCAATCCGGTCACGTTGCCACTCATTTGCTTTGGCACGAAACCGCACCCGTTGATGTTGTTCCCGGCTCGGCGCATGCCTTGTCATCTTCTCAGCGCCGACGACCCAGGTTCGATCCTGACTGCGGGTGCATTTCTGTACGTTCTCCCCCCGACTGTATGGGTTTCCTCGAAGAAGCGTCTCGATCCGAAACGTCGCCAATTCCTTCTCTCCATAGATGCTGCCTCACCCGTTGCGTTACTCAAATATTTTGTGTCTACCTTGGGTTTCCTCCCAGATCTTCGGTTTCCTCCCACACCCCAAAGACTCGGTGGGCCGAATGGCCTGTTTCCCGCGCTGTATCTCTAAACCAAACTAAACGTGCCTCCTTGTTACCTAGAGCAGCAGATGCAATAGATGAGGTTGGAGGAGGTGCAGGTGAACTTCTAGTCGTTCTAGGTGCGGCAGAGGTCCACCTGCATCTCCTCCAACCTCATCTATTGCATCCGCTGCTCTAGGTGTCAGCTGCTCTACATCGGTGAGACCAAACGCAGGCTTGGCGATCGCTTCGCCCAACACCTCCGCTCGGTTCACAATAACCAACCTGATCTCCCGGTGGCTCAGCACTTCAACTCCCCCCTCCCATTCCCAATCCCAATCCGACCTTTCTGTCCTGGGTCTCCTCCATGGCCAGAGTGAGTCCCACTGTAAATTGGAGGAGCAGCACCTCACATTTCGCTTGGGCAGTTTACACCCCAGCGGTACGAACATTGACTTCTCTAATTTCAGGTAGTCCCTGCTCTCTCCTCCCCTTCCCAGCTTCCCACTGCCTCCGCCTCTTCCTTTCTTCTTCCCGCACCCCCCACCCTCACTATTCTGAAGAAGGGTCTCGACCCGAAACGTCGCCTATTTCCTTCGCTCCATAGATGCTGCCTCGCCCGCTGAGTTTCCCCAGCATTTTTGTCTACCTTCGATTTTCCAGCATCTGCAGTTCCTTCTTAAACAAATGGAGGAATAGGGTGGGTTGAAGGGGTGTGGTAGCCCTGATGGGCTGAATGGCCTTCTATGTCATAAGAAAGTATGATCTTGCGAAATAACCTTATGATCTCCTCAATCTCTACTGCTTGGAGTTCACTCTGCCAAATTTCCTTGGATTAAACATATATAAGTGGGCATGTGCGCAGTTTTTACCATCTTAGATTAGAATGGAACCAGGACGAGTAAGAGTTAAAATCCACAGATGGGTTGCGTAGATGAGACCTGTATTCTCCTGAGTCTAGGAGATTACTGATCTAATTCAGGTGTTAAGGTGATTAAAGTATTGTTAAAAAGTAAATAGGAATTCTTGCTCCTTAAGGAGGAGGGAGGAGGAGAAGAAGAAGAGGGGGAGGAGGAGAGGGGAAAAGAGGAGAGGAGGGGTGGAGGAGGAGAGGGAGAGGAGAGGGGGAGGAGGAGGAGAGGGGGAGGAGGAGGAGAAGAAGAAGAGGGGGAGGAGGAGGAGAGGGGGGGAGAGAGGAGAGGGGAAGAGAGGAGAGGAGGGGTGGAGGAGGAGAGGGAGAGGAGAGGAGGAGGAGGAGGAGGAGAGGGGAAGAGAGGAGAGGAGAGGGGAAGAGAGGAGAGGAGAGGAGGGGTGGAGGAGGAGGAGAGGGAGAGGAGAGGAGGAGGGGGAAAGAGGAGGGGGAGATGAGGCGGAAATAAGGGGAGAGTGGGAGGAGGGGGGGAGGGGAGACAATAGACAACAGGTGCATGAGTAGAGGCCATTCGGCCCTTCGAGCCAGCACCGCCATTCGATGTGATCATGGCTGATCATCCCCAATCAGTACCCCGTTCCTGCCTTCTCCCCATATCCCCTGACTCCGCTATCTTTAAGAGCCCTATCTAGCTCTCTCTTGAAAGTATCCAGAGAACCGGCCTCTGAGGCAGAGAATTCCACAGACTCACAACTCTCTGTGAGAAAAAGTGTTTCCTCATCTCCGTTCTAAATGGCTTACCCCTTACTCTTAAACTGTGTGTGTGTGGCCCCTGGTTCTGGACTCCCTGATGAGTCTGTCGTAAGAAGGGTTTTCGATCAGTCTGAAGAAGGGTTTCGGCCCGAAACGTTGCCTCTATCCTTTGCTCCATAGATGCTGCTGCACCCGCTGAGTTTCTCCGGCAATCTTGTCTAACCTGTATGCCTTTGTGTCTTGGCTTTGCCCGGCTGGATTACTGCAATGCACTGTATCTGGGGGTTAGTCGGTCCTCCATCGCCCGTCTCCAGATGGTACAGAATGCAGCTGTTCGTCTCTTGACTGGCACACGAAAGCATGATCATGTTTCACACCTTTTGGCCTCTCTCCACTGGCTGCCTGTTCAGTATAGGATTCGTTTTAAAATTACTTTTAAATCCCTAAGTGGTCTTGCCCCGTCCTACCTATCTGACCTACCCTTATTCGCCCTCCCGCTCTCTCAGGTCAGATGATCAGCTGCTCCTGATTGAGCCAAAGACTAAGCGGAAGCTCAGAGGGGACCGTGCCTTTGCTGTGTCGGCTCCGAGATTGTGGAATGAATTGCCTCTGCACGTTAAACAGGCCCCTTCTCTAGCTGTTTTTAAGTCACTCCTGAAGACATATCTATTCTCCGTGGCCTTTGTAGACCAGTGAGGTGTTGAATTGTTTATTAACTTTATTTGCTTGGTTTTGCTGCGTTGTTCGTACTCGTGTTTTATGTTTTTTAATTTATTGTTTGGATTTTTGTATGTAATTTATGCGCCTCGTGTTAGTTGTATGTTCTGTTGTTCTGCCTGTTTTATGATCTGAGGAAGATCTGAGGAAGGACATTATTGCCATAGAGGGAGTGCAGAGACGGTTCACCAGACTGATTCCTGGGATGTCAGGACTGTCTTATGAAGAAAGACTGGATAGACTTGGTTTATACTCTCTAGAATTTAGAAGATTGAGAGGGGATCTTATAGAAACTTACAAAATTCTTAAGGGGTTGGACAGGCTAGATGCAGGAAGATTGTTCCCGATGTTAGGGAAGTCCAGGACAAGGGGTCACAGCTTAAGGATAAGGGGGAAATCCTTTAAAACCGAGATGAGGAGAACCTTTTTCACACAGAGAGTGGTGAATCTCTGGAACTCTCTGCCACAGAGGGTAGTTGAGGCCAGTTCATTGGCTATATTTAAGAGGGAGTTAGATGTGGCCCTTGTGGCCAAGGGGATCAGGGGGTATGGAGAGAAGGCAGGTACGGGATACTGAGTTGGATGATCAGCCATGATCATATTGAATGGTGGTGCAGGCTCGAAGGGCCGAATGGCCTACTCCTGCACCTAATTTCTATGTTTCTATGTTTTCTGTTTTCTGTACAGCACTTTGGTCAGCTTTGGTTGTTTTTAAGGTGCTTAACAAATAAAATTATTATTATTATTATTATCACCGCTCTCTCCTCTAGGCCTCGGCTACCGTCAGCATACCGAAAGAGCACCACCGCTTTGTCATCGGCAAGAACGGCGACAAACTCCAGGAGCTGGAGCTGAGGACGGCCACCAAGATCAACATCCCCCGGCCCGACGACCCCAGCAACCAAATCAAGATCACCGGCACCAAGGAGGGCATCGAGAAGTCCCGGCACGAGATCCTGCTGATCTCTGCGGAACAGGTAAGACTCCACTCTCCCCCCCACACACCCTCCCCGGTGAAGTCAAAGGGTGTTGTGTGGCGGTCTCTGGGGGGTAGGCCACTCCTTGGATCATCCCCCTCGCCGATTGAGGGACAGGGGCGTTGGTCTGCCACGGGGTTTATCGGTCGACTCCCGAGGGGTAGAGATAAGAGTGTCGGTGTGTGTCTTGAACTGTTGGAATTAAAAAGCTTCTTTTGAATCCGCCTGCCGTCCGGGCTTTTCCTGACCTTGACCAGGCCACTACACTGGTGACCCCGACGTTGACCTTGACCAGGCCACTACACTGGTGACCCCGACGTTGACCTTGACCAGGCCACTACACTGGTGACCCCGACGTTGACCTTGACCAGGCCACTACAGTTAACCATATAACCATATAACAATTACAGCACGGAAACAGGCCAACGTGGAACGGAAATTCTTAAGGGGTTGGACAGGCTAGATGCAGGAAGATTGTTCCCGATGTTGGGGAAGTCCAGGACAAGGGGTCACAGCTTAAGGATAAAGGGGAAATCCTTTAAAACCGAGATGAGAAGAACTTTTTTCACGCAGAGAGTGGTGAATCTCTGGAACTCTCTGCCACAGAGGGTAGTTGAGGCCACTTCATTGGCTATATTTAAGAGGGAGGTAGATGTGGCCCTTGTGGCTAAGGGGATCAGGGGGTATGGAGAGAAGGCAGGTACGGGATACTGAGTTGGATGATCAGCCATGATCATATTGAATGGCGGTGCAGGCTCGAAGGGCCGAATGGCCTCTACTCCTGCACCTAATTTCTATGTTTCTATGTTTCTATGACCCTTCTAGTCCGTGCCGAACACATAATCTCCCCAAGTCCCATCTACCTGCGCTCAGACCATAACCCTCCATTCCCTTCCCATCCATATAACTATCCAATTTATTTTTAAATGATAAAAACGAACCTGCCTCCACCACCTTCACTGGAAGCTCATTCCACACAGCCACCACTCTCTGAGTAAAGAAGTTCCCCCTCATGTTACCCCTAAACTTCAGTCCCTTAATTCTCATGTCATGTCCCCTTGTTTGAATCTTCCCTACTCTCAGTGGGAAAAGCTTTTCCACGTCAACTCTGTCTATCCCTCTCATCATTTTAAAAACCTCTATCAAGTCCCCCCTTAACCTTCTGCGCTCCAAAGAATAAAGCCCTAACTTGTGTCTTTTTTTATTTTTTGTTTCATATGGATGTGTGGAAACCTAGTTTCTTCTATGTGAAGCATATTCTATGTTGAAGACAAAATGGCTGCCGGGAGTGAGGGTGAACACTGGCTGATCATATTGAATGGCGGTGCAGGCTCGAAGGGCCGAATGGCCTACTCCTGCACCTATTTTCTATGTTTCTATGCTCTCTCTCCGAATTTGACAATAAACGATACGTGCAGGAGTAGAGGCCATTCGACCCTTCGAGCCAGCACCGCCATCCAATGTGATCACGGCTGATCAACCCGAATCAGTAACCCCGTTCCTGCCTTCTCCCCATATGCCCCGACTCCGCTATCTTTAAGAGCCCTATCTAGCTCTCTCTTGAAAGCATCCAGAGAACCGGCCTCTGAGGCAGTGAATTCCACAGACTCACCACTCTCTGTGAGAAAAAGTGTTTCCTCGTCTCCATTCTAAATGGCCGACCCCTTATTCTTAAACTGTGTGTGTGTGGCCCCTGGTTCTGGACTCCCCCAACATCGGGAACATGTTTCCTGCCTCTAGCGTGTCCAAGCCCATTAACAATCTTACATGTTTCAATGAGATCACCCCTCATCCTTCTAAACTCTTTAAATTAAAATATTAAAAAAATTATTTATTCTGCTTTTATTAACTGCACTGATGGGAACTGATGGAGAAACAATGTTTTTGTTTCATCTGTGTATGTAAGTACTCAGTTAAAATGACATGAAAGTAAATACTGAACACTGAATACTCCAGAGTGTACAAGCCCAGCCACTCCATTCTCTCAGCATATGACAGCCCCGCGATCCCGGGAATTAACATAGAAACATAAAAACATAGAAATTAGGTGCAGGAGTAGAGGCCATTCGGCCCTTCGAGCCTGCGCCGCCATTCAATATGATCATGGCTGATCATCCAACTAAGTATCCTGTACCTGCCTTCTCTCCATACCCTCTGATCCCCTTAGCCACAAGGGCCACATCTAACTCCCTATTAAATATAGCCAATGAACTGTGGCCTCAACTACCTTCTGTGGTAGAGAGTTCCAGAGATTCACCACTCTCTGTGTGAAAAAGGTTCTCCTCATCTCGGTTTTAAAGGATTTCCCCCTTATCCTTAAGCTGTGACCCCTTGTCCTGGACTTCCCCAACATCGGGAACAATCTTCCTGCATCTAGCCTGTCCAACCCCTTAAGAATTTTGTAAGTTTCTATAAGATCCCCTCTCAATCTCCTAAATTCTAGAGAGTATAAACCAAGTCTATCCAGTCTTTCTTCATAAGACAGTCCTGACATCCCAGGAATCAGTCTGGTGAACCTTCTCTGCACTCCCTCTATGGCAATAATGTCCTTCCTCAGATTTGGAGACCAAAACTGTATGCAATACTCCAGGTGTGGTCTCACCAAGACCCTGTACAACTGCAGTAGAACCTCCCTGCTCCTATACTCAAATCCTTTTGCAATGAAAGCTAACATACCATTTGCTTTCTTTACTGCCTGTTGCACCTGCATGCCTACCTTCAATGACTGGTGTACCATGACACCCAGGTCTCGCTGCATCTCCCCCTTTCCCAATCGGCCACCATTTAGATAATAGTCTGCTTTCCCGTTTTTGCCACCAAAATGGATAACCTCACATTTAACCACATTATACTGCATAATACTGCATTATACTGCATAATACATAATAGCGAGAATGTCCTTCCTCAAATTAGGGGACCAAAATTGTCTACTGTCTAAACCAACATCTGCATTTCCTCTGCTCGTAAATCTTCTCCCATCTCAGTAACCAGGCCGCGTTTCGCGATTGTCCGCGTTGCCGCGTTAGACAAGGGTCGTCGGCTGCCCTTAACACCCTTTTTTTCCCCGGCGGGTCCTCAGGACAAGCGGGCCGTGGAGAGGATCAACCTGGAGAAGGTCTTCCACCCGTTCATCGCGGGGCCCTACAACAAATTGGTCCAGGAGATCATGCAGGAGACGGGCGCTCGCATCAACATCCCGCCGCCCAGCATCAACAAGGACGAGATCTTCATCACTGGCGAGAAGGAACCCGTGGCCCAGGCGGGAATGCGCATCAGAAAGATCTACGAGGAGAAGGTTAGACCAGACGCCACGGAACCTTGCGTTGACAATCGACATGTGCAAGACTAGGCCATTCGGCCCTTCTTCAGACTAGAGTCAGGGGGAGAGGGAAACGAGGGGTGTGGACGGTGATGGTGATGTAGAGAGATATAGAAACATAGAAATTAGGTGCAGGAATAGAGGCCATTCGGCCCTTCGAGCCTGCACCGCCATTCAATATGATCATGGCTGATCATCCAACTCAGTATCCCGTACCTGCCTTCTCTCCATACCCCCTGATCCCCTTAGCCACAAGGGCCACATCTAACTCCCTCTTAAATATAGCCAATGAACTGGCCTCAACTACCCTCTGTGGCAGAGAGTTCCAGAGATTCACCACTCTCTGTGTGAAAATATATCAGATTCAGATTCAGATTCAATTTTAATTGTCATTGTCAGTGTACAGTACAGAGACAACGAAATGCATTTATAAAACAAATGTTGGGCCAGTCCAGAACCAGGGGGCCACACACACACACAGTCTTAGGATAAAGGGGAGGCCATTTAAGACAGAGGTGAGAAAAAAACTTTTCCACCCAGAGAGTTGTGTGAATTTGTGGAATTCCCTGCCACAGAGGGCAGTGGAGGCCAAGTCACTGGATGGATTTAAGAGAGAGTTAGATGGAGCTCTAGGGGCTGGTGGAATCAAGGGATATGGGGAGAAGGCAGGCACGGGTTATTGATGGGGATGATTAGCCATGATCACAATGAATGGCGGTGCTGGCTCGAATGGGCTCCTCTTGCACCTATTTTCTATGTAGGCTTATTCGGCCCTCCGAACCAGCCTGGGGCGACCCTTACTTCTGAGGCTACGACCTCTGGTCCTAGATTCTCCCACTAGTGGAAGCATCCTCTCCACATCCGCACCGCCCAGACCTTAACGTGACATGCGGACTCCACCGCCACAGGGGCCGTTCAGTTGCCTGATGACAGAGGGGGAAGCGTGGAGAAGGCGGCCACAAAAAGCCTGAGAAACTCAGCGGGACAGGCAGGAGGGAAGGAACGGGTGACGTTTCGGGTCGGGACCCTTCTTCAGACGGCGGTCTGACGAAGGCTGCCGTCTGAAACAGCGCCGGAGACCCGGGTTCGATCCCGATTACGGGCGCTGTCTGTACGGCGTTTGCACGTTCTCCCCGTGACCTGCGTGGGTTTTCTCCGAAATGGAATGGAATGGAATGGAATGCCTTTTATTGTCATTCAAACAGCTTGGTTTGAACAAAATTGCATTTTCTACAGTCTTAACAATTACAAAAAAAAACAAGACACACACTTAACACAATTAAAAAAGAAAGAGAGACGGACTGCCACTGCCGTTAGGCGCCGCCACACCACGAGATCTTCGGTTTCCTCCCACGCTCCAAAGATGTGCAGGTTGGTAGGTAAATTTGTTTGGTATCAATGTACAAATTGTCCCTAGTGGGTGTAGGATAGTGTTAGTGTGCTGGGATCGCTGGTCGGCGCGGACCTGGTGGGCCGAAAGGCCTGTTTCCGCGCAGCTTCTCTAAACTAAACTAAACTAAAATGTGACCCGGGTCCCTGGAGCCGTGAGGCAGCATCTCCACCCACAGTTGGTGCTGCTGTTGTTGTTATTGTGTGTTGAGATGATCTCCTGAAGTTCACTGATCCAGGAAGTGGACTCTTTTACACAGGATTGCTCCCAAAGGAATTAAACGTCACCCAGAAGGAATCAACAACCTCAGCAGCCGAGGAGAAAATTGTCAGAAAACAAACAAGAATGAAAAAGATAAATGTAAGGTTATCCATTTTGGTGGCAAAAACAGGAAAGCAGACTATTATCTAAATGGTGGCAGATTGGGAAAGGGGGAGATGCAACGAGACCTGGGTGTCATGGTACACCAGTCATTGAAAGTAGGCATGCAGGTGCAGCAGGCAGTGAAGAAAGCGAATGGTATGTTAGCTTTCATAGCAAAAGGATTTGAGTATAGGAGCAGGGAGGTTCTACTGCAGTTGTACAGGGTCTTGGTGAGACCACACCTGGAGTATTGCGTACAGTTTTGGTCTCCAAATCTGAGGAAGGACATTATTGCCATAGAGGGAGTGCAAAGAAGGTTCACCAGACTGATTCCTGGGATGTCAGGACTGTCTTATGAAGAAAGACTGGATAGACTTGGTTTATACTCTCTAGAATTTAGGAGATTGAGAGGGGATCTTATAGAAACTTACAAAATTCTTAAGGGGTTGGACAGGCTAGATGCAGGAAGATTGCTTCCGATGTTGGGGAAGTCCAGGACAAGGGGTCACAGCTTAAGGATAAGGGGGAAATCCTTTAAAACCGAGATGAGAAGACCTTTTTTCACACAGAGAGTGGTGAATCTCTGGAACTCTCTGCGCAGAGGGTAGTTGAGGCCACACAGTTCATTGGCTATATTTAAGAGGGAGTTAGATGTGGCCCTTGTGGCTAAGGGGATCAGGGGGTATGGAGAGAAGGCAGGGATGGGATACTGAGTTGGATGATCAGCCATGATCATATTGAATGGTGGTGCAGGCTCGAAGGGCCGAATGGCCTCTACTCCTGCACCTATTGTCTATGTTTCTAAATATCCGCTATTGTTTATCGGGTCTTTAGACTTTAGAGGTTTTATTATTATCGATGAAAACATTAGCGATGCAGTGGTGCTGGTTTCTGACAGGCACGTTGACGGACGCCCCACACCTCTCTGTCCTCCATTTTGTCTCAACGCCTGGGTCTTCCATCATCGTCTTGCTATTGAGGGAGCCCAGCGTAGGTTCACCAGGTTAATTCCCGGGATGGCGGGACTGTCATATGCTGAGAAAATAGGCGGCTGGGCTTGTACACTCTGGAGTTTAGAAGTATGAGAGGGCATCTCATTGAAACATATAAGATTGTTAAGGGTTTGGACACACTAGAGGCAGGAAACATGTTCCCGATGTTGGGGGAGTCCAGAACCAGGGGCCACACACACACAGTTTAAGAATAAGGACTAAGCCATTTAGAACGGAGACGAGGAAACGCTTTTTCTCACAAAGAGTTGTGAGTCTGTGGAACTATGGAGGCCGGTTCTCTTGATGTTTTTAAGAGAAAGGGCTCTTAAAGATAAACCAGCATCTGCAGTTCTTTCCTTTACATCTGTCAACGTGTTAATCTTTGACTCCAAGTAAAGATAGGGCTCTTAATAATAATGGAGTCAGGGGATATGGGGGGAGATGGCAGGAACGGGGTACTGATTGTGGATGATCAGCCATGATCACATTGAATGGCGGTGCTGGCTCGAAGGGCCGAATGGCCTCCTCCTGCACCTATTGTCAGTGCTGACAGCGGCCAGCAAGCCTCAACCTTCTCCACGTCGCCTATTTCCTTCGCTCCATAGATGCTGCCGCACCCGCTGAGTTTCTCCAGCATTTTTGTCTACCTTCGATTTCCCAGCATCTCCAGTTCCTTCTTGAACGTTCTAATCAAGAACTTGTCCGAGATCTTTGCGCCGAGGTCCCGGTGCTGGGAGCGGTTTTAAACTGTGTCTTTTTCTTTTTAACTTCTCGACAGAAGCGCAAGACCACAACGATATCGGTCGAGGTGAAGAAGTCTCAGCATAAGTACATCATCGGTCCAAAGGGAAACACCCTGCAGGAGATACTGGAGGTGACTGGAGTATCGGTGGAAATGCCGTCGCTGGAAAGCCTCTCCGAGACCATTATTCTCCGCGGGGAGCCTGACAAACTAGGCCCGGCCCTGACTCAGGTGTACGCTAAGGTAAGGGCGTAGCGGCACCTAGTGGTGGCCCTGGTAGCGTGAGAGCGGGAGCGTTTTTTCCACGGGTTTCCGGCAAACCGTTCGAGTTGCACGCGGTTCCAGTGAGCATGGTTAATGTTGGCCGTTTATATCGGCTCAGGTGATCGATTTATTTCCGTTTAAAAAAAAAAGAACTTTGTTAATCGCGACTGTCTCGACTCGCCAAACTGGTGACCCCGTTAGTCCGATCGGCACTGGGACTCTCAAACAGAAGAGTGGTGAGTCTGTGGAATTCTCTGCCTCAGAGGGCGGTGGAGGCCGGTTCTCTGGATGCTTTCAAGAGAGAGCTAGATAGGGCTCTTAAAGATAGCGGAGTCAGGGGATATAGGGAGAGGGCAGGGACGGGGTACTGATTGGGGATAGACAAAAGCGCTGGAGACACTCAGCGGGTGCAGCAGTATCTACGGAGCGAAGGAAATAGGCAACGTTTCGGGACGAAACCCGGAAGGGTTTCGGGCCGAAACGTTGCCTATTTCCTTCGCTCCTATTGTCGAAATAGGCAACAACGAAACGTTGCCTATTTCCTTCAAGGTTTCGGCCCGAAACGTTGCCTATTTCCTTCGCTCCACAGATGCTGCTGCACCCGCTGAGTTTCTCCAGCACTTTTGTCTACCTTCGATTTTCCAGCATCTGCCGTTCCTTCTTAAATACTGATTGTGGATGATCCGCCATGATCACACTGAATGGCGGTGCTTGCTCGAAGGGCTGAATGGCCTACTCCTGCACCTATTGTCTATTGTCTAAAGAAGTTCCTCCCCACCCTGCTTTCTACAGGAGCGGCCTTTAACTCTGATTCTAGACTTGGTTTATACTCTCTAGAATTTAGAAGATTGAGAGGGGATCTTATAGAAACTTACAAAATTCTTAAGGGGTTGGACAGGCTAGATGCAGGAAGATTGTTCCCGATGTTGGGGAAGTCCAGGACAAGGGGTCACAGCTTAAGGATAAGGGGGAAATCCTTTAAAACCGAGATGAGAAGAACTTTTTTTCACAGAGAGTGGTGAATCTCTGGAACTCTCTGCCACAGAAGGTAGTTGAGGCCACACAGTTCATTGGCTATATTTAAGAGGGAGTTAGATGTGGCCCTTGTGGCTAAAGGGATCAGAGGGTATGGAGAGAAGGCAGGGATGGGATACTGAATTGGATGATTGTTCCCGATGTTGGGGAAGTCCAGGACAAGGGGTCACAGTTTAAGGATAGAGGGGAAATCCTTTAGGACCGAGAAGAGAAAAACATTTTTCACACACACAGAGAGTGGTGAATCTCTGGTATTCTCTGCCACAGAAGGTAGTTGAGGCCAGTTCATTGGCCCTTGTGGCTAGAGGGATCAGGGGGTATGGAGAGAAGGCAGGTACGGGGTACTGAGTTGGATGATCAGCCATGATCATATTGAATGGCGGTGCAGGCTCGAAGGGCCGAATGGCCTCTACTCCTGCACCTAATTTCTATGTTTCTATGACCCGTCCACTGATCTCTTTCCCCCTCTTGTACGCTTCAAGGCCAAGAGCGTGATGGTGGCTGAAGTGACCGCGCCCGCCTGGCTCCACCGCTTCATCATCGGGAAGAAAGGGCAAAACATTGGGCGCATCACCCAGCAGCTGCCCAAGGTAAGCACCCACAGATCCACCTCTCTGGGCAAAGGTGGCACAGCGGGTAGAGCCGGCCTTTTAGCGACCTTCTACGACCGTAACAGTCGCTAGCAGTCGCCGAAAATTAGATTTAGCTTTTCGGGATAACGTAATCAAGGGATGCGGGGGAAAAAGCAGGAATACTGATCAGCCACTGAATGGCGGTGGTGGCACGATGTGGGCCGAATGGCCTACTCCTGCCACCTATTTTCTATGCGTCTCCGTGCAAGCATAAGAGATCAGTTCAACTTGGCGCCTCGTCCGGCACGGACCTTGCGGGCCGAAAGGCCTGTTCCTGCTCTGTACTGTTCCGTGATATCTATGACCTGACGTTCTTTTTTGTTTTTTTCGAAATGTATTTTGTCAGAAGCAAATGTACAGGGTTAAGGCGATCCGATCTGGCAGTTTATACAGTTAATGTTCTTTTGGGGGTTTTTTTTTTTTTTTTTTTAAATTTTATTTTTATTAGCAGTACAGTAAATCACATTAATACATCGCATATATCTTATTACATTATGTTGTACCACTTCATTTTTTGAGCTTTAAAAAAGATAGAAATAAAAGAAGTAAGAAAAGTAAGCAAGAATCGTGAAGGTGGAGGAAAGTGTTGGGAGAAGAGAACCCCTTAGGGAAGGAATTAGAGAAGGAAGCAAAGAAAAGAAATAAGACCCTAGAAAGAAAAGAAAAAAAAAGAAGAAAGGAAAATCAATCGCTCTACTGTAACACAAAACTCCGCAAAAAAGGATATACCAACCGTGTTTTTATTAAATATTTATTTTATACCCCCCGTTACCAGGTCCTGGTAGCCTTTATGTTCTTTTTTAACATTATAATCCAAATAAAAGAAAAAGAAAAAAAAGGAAAAAAAAGAGAGAAAAAAGAAGAGAATGAAGAAAGAGAAATAAAATGAGAGAAAGCTGCCAAAGAAGTGCAAGAGAAAAGAAAAGAAATAAGAAAAGAGAAGATGGAGATATACCTTCCCTCCCCCCCTCCCCTCACCCATCCCTGGCATCGGGTTTAAATATGTGTCCAACCATTCTGTTGTTGAAGAAATCCAGTAAAAGAAGACCATGTCTTGAGAAATTGATCTGCTTTTTCCGCCAAGACAAGCTAAATGTGGTGTCTCGGACATATCGGTAATCCACATCTTCACTGTAGGGACCGTTGTTGTCTGTTTACGCGTGTGACTGTATATCTATGACTCGCGCAGGTTCACATCGAGTTCACGGACGGCGAGGAGAAGATCACGCTGGAGGGACCAACGCAGGAGGTGGAGATTGCCCAAACCCAGATCCAAGAGATCATCGATGACCTGGTCAGTACGACTGTTCATTCTCTTACCCCCCCCCCCCCTCAAAACCAGTGTCAATTGCCCCAATATTATCATCTCCACTCCAACCTCGCATTTATATCAAGAGGACTTGTCTGGGATGTCAGGACTGTCTTATGAAGAAAGACTGGATAGACTTGGTTTATACTCTCTAGAATTTAGGAGATTGAGAGGGGATCTTATAGAAACTTACAAAATTCTTAAGGGGTTGGACAGGCTAGATGCAGGAAGATTGTTCCCGATGTTGGGGAAGTCCAGGACAAGGGGTCACAGCTTAAGGATAAGGGGGAAATCCTTTAAAACCGAGATGAGGAGAACTTTTTTCACACAGAGAGTGGTGAATCTCTGGAACTCTCTGCCACAGAGGGTAGTTGAGGCCAGTTCATTGGCTATATTTAAGAGGGAGTTAGATGTGGCCCTTGTGGCTAAGGGGATCAGGGGGTATGGAGAGAAGGCAGGTACGGGATACTGAGTTGGATGATCAGCCATGATCATATTGAATGGTGGTGCAGGCTCGAAGGGCCGAATGGCCTACTCCTGCACCTAATTTCTATGTCTATGTCTATGCCTGCAAAAAACAGGGATGTAATGGAGTATTGTGTGCAGTTTTGCTCCCCCAATTTGAGGAAGGACATTCTTGCTATTGAGTGAGTGCAGCCTAGGCTCACAATGGCCTACTCCTGCACCTATTGTTTATTGTCTGTTGGGATGGTGGGACTGTCATGTGCTGAGAGAATGGAGCGGCTGTACTTGTACACTCTGGAGTTTAGAAGGACGAGAGGGGATCTTATTGAAACATTATTAAGGGTTTGGGCACGCTAGAGGCAGGAAACATGTTCCCAATGTTGGGGGAGTCCAGAACCAGGGGCCACGGTTTAAGAATAAGGGGTCGGCCATTTAGAACGAACACTTTTTCACACAGAGAGCCTCGGAGGGCGGTGGAGGCCGGCTCTCTGGATACTTTCAAGAGAGGGCTCTTGAAGATAGCGGAGTCAGGGGATATGGGGAGAAGGCAGGAACGGGGTACTGATTGGGGATGATTAGGGAGGTCAGATCACATTGGATGGCGGTGCTGGCTCGAAGGGCCGAATGGCCTCTACTCCTGCACCTATTGTCTGTTGTCTATTGCCTCTTGAGTTGGTCACTGTACTGTTGCGTTATTGCGTAGATGCTTCCTGTAAAAAGGCGGCAGTGGGTAAGAACCGCCACCTCATTGTTCCCGCTGTTCCCAGTGCATGTGTCGATGAAGCACCCTGCACTCCTGACTCCCACACTTTCTACATTGCCACAGTGATGAACTAAAGTTAGGGGCAGCACGGTGGCGCAGCGGGTAGTGCCACTGCCTCACAGCACCAGAGACCCCGGGATCGATCCTGACCACGGGTGCTGCGTGCGTGGAGTTTGCACGCTCTCCACGTCACCCGCGTGGGGTTTATGTCCGGGCGCTCCGGTCTACACCCACACTCCAAGGACAAACAGGTTTGTAGGTTGATCGGCTTTGCTAAACTAAACTTTCCTCTCGGGCAGCTTCATAACCCAGCAGTATGACTATTGACTCCTCTAACTTCAAGTAAAACCCCTGCCCCACTGTACGAGTTCATTCCAAGAGCACTCCCCGAGTTTGCCCTGATTCGGACGCGGAGATTTGCGGTAATGGCCGCTCGTAAGTACCCGGGGCTCTCGTGGACATTTTTCAACATGTTGAAAAGTCCAGCGTGCTTCATCAGCACATGGTTGGAAACATGTTGAAAAACCTTCCCCGAGCTTACCTCTGCCGTTACCGCGTACCTGCCGTTACGAGCCGCTAAGAGACGTTCCCCGAGCTCCGGCGTACCCGCTACGTTCATTCTCCGTGCTTACCACCAGTTTGATTTTTTTAATAAAACTCGAGAAAGAGGGGTCTTGGAATGAACTCGTACAGTGGGACAGGGCCATAACCCTTGCAGCCCCTCTCTCTCCGCCCCTCCCCCACCCGAGTCGGCCGTTGCACTAGTTTCGCTGTCGTCCGGCTGAGTTTCGCTCTTTGTGTGAATGAATTCAATGCATGAATGTTTTTTATTGTCTCAGCGGAATTCTTTGCAAGGTATGCAAACAGTGGCCACATAAAGGGCAGCCAGGCCGTCCCTTCGTTCTCCCCCCTCCCACCTCCCCCTCCCTCGCCCCCCCCCCCCCCCTCGACCCCTCCCCTCCCCCTCTGTAGATTAGTGTCACTCATACGGTGGCTCCGCCCACAGGCTTATTCGAGAGCCCCCTCTCTATCTCGTACTTAGACCAGTTATGTATGCTGAGTTGAAGTTACCTCGGTAGAGTTGCTAATAAAATACTTGGGATTCTAACCGCTCATCATAGAAACATAGAAATTAGGTGCAGGAGTAGGCCATTCGGCCCTTCGAGCCTGCACTGCCATTCAATATGATCATGGCTGATCATCCAACTCAGTATCCCATCCCTGCCTTCTCTCCATACCCCCTGATCCCCTTAGCCACAAGGGCCACATCTAACTCCCTCTTAAATATAGCCAATGAACTGTGGCCTCGACTACCCTCTGTGGCAGAGAGTTCCAGAGACTCACCACTCTCTGTGTGAAAAAAGTTCTTCTCATCTCGGTTTTAAAGGATTTCCCCCTTATCCTTAAGATGTGACCCCTTGTCCTGGACTTCCCCAACATCGGGAACAATCTTCCTGCATTTAGCCTGTCCAACCCCTTAAGAATTTTGTAAGTTTCTATAAGATCCCCTCTCAATCTCCTAAATTCTAGAGAGTATAAACCAAGTCTATCCAGTCTTTCTTCATAAGACAGTCCTGACATCCCAGGAATCAGTCTGGTGAACCGTCTCTGCACTCCCTCTATGGCAATAATGTCCTTCCTCAGATTTGGAGACCAAAACTGTACGCAATACTCCAGGTGTGGTCTCACCAAGACCCTGTACAACTGCAGTAGAACCTCCCTGCTCCTATACTCAAATCCTTTTGCAATGAAAGCTAACATACCATTTGCTTTCTTTACTGCCTGCTGCACCTGCATGCCTACCTTCAATGACTGGTGTACCATGACACCCAGGTCTCGCTGCATCTCCCCCTTTCCCAATCGGCCACCATTTAGATAATAGTCTGCTTTCCCGTTTTTGCCACCAAAATGGATAACCTCACATTTATCCACATTATACTGCATCTGCCAAACATTTGCCCACTCACCCAGCCTATCCAAGTCACCTTGCAGTCTCCTAGCATCCTCCTCACAGCTAACACTGCCCCCCAGCTTAGTGTCATCCGCAAACTTGGAGATATCTCATGACCATACAGGTGACCTCCTGGCGAGATGCCCCCTGGTGACACCCCGCGACAGGGGTCGCCTGCATTACCTCCTCTGGCAGCTCGTTCCATCAACCCACCACCCTTTGTGTGAAAAAGTCACCCCTCAATTTCCTATTAAATATTTTCCCCTTCACCTTAAACTCGCCATTCGGCCCTTCGAGCCTGCACCACCATTCAATATGATCATGGCTGATCATCCAACTCAGTATCCCATCCCTGCCTTCTCTCCATACCCCCTGATCCCTTTAGCCACAAGGGCCACATCTAACTCCCTCTTAAATATAGCCAATGAACTGTGTGGCCTCAACTACCTTCTGTGGCAGAGAATTCCACAGATTCACCACTCTCTGTGTGTGAAAAAAAATGTTTTTCTCATCTCGGTCCTAAAAGACTTCCCCCTTAGACTTAAACTGTGTGTGTGTGTGTGGCCCCTTGTTCTGGACTTCCCCAACATCGAGAGTTCCGGAGATTCACCACTCTCTGTGTGAAAAATGTTTTTCTCATCTCGGTCTTAAAGGATTTCCCCCTTATCCTTAAGCTGTGACCCCTTGTCCTGGAACTTAAACTTATGTCCTCTGGTCCTCGATTCCCCGATTCTGGGCAAGAGACTCTGCGCCTACCCAATCTATTCATCTCATGATTTTAAGTATACCTCTATAAGATCACCCCCTCATCCTCCTGCGCTCCAAGGAAAAGAGTCCCAGCCTGCTCAACCTCTCCCGAAGGCCTCGAGTCCTGGCAACATCCCCTGTAAACCTGGATATGATGAGATGGTGAACATGGTGGGTAGCCAGCGAGTTACACTTGTAGTGTTGCTCTTCCCTTACAGCTGAATCGAATGGACTACACAGAGATCACAGTCGACCAGAAGTTTCACCGGCACTTGATAGGAAAGAACGGCACCAACAGTAAGTTCATGTCGGAGTTGCAGATACATAGTTCCTTCAAGGTAGATCGGGTGGTCAAAAAGCCCTTTGCCACATCGGCCTCCATCAGTCAGAGTATTGAGTCAACTCGTGTTTAAGAAGGAACGGCAGATGCTGGAAAATCGAAGGTAGACAAAAATGCTGGAGAAACTCAGCGGGTGCAGCAGCATCTATGGAGTGAAGGAAATAGGCAAAGTTTCGGGCCGAAACCTTGAAGGAAATAGGCAATGTTTCGGGCCGAACCCTTGAAGGAAATAGGCAACGTTTCGGGACGAAACCCGGAAGGGTTTCGGGCCGAAACGTTGCCTATTTCCTTCGCTCCGTAGATGCTGCTGCACCCGCTGAGTTTCTCCAGCACTTTTGTCTATCCCCAATCAGTACCCCGTTCCTGCCTTCTCCCCATATCCCCTGACTCTGCTATCTTTAAGAGCCCTATCTAGCTCTCTCTTGAAAGCATCCAGAGAACTGGCCTCCACCGCCCTCTGAGGCAGAGAATTCCACAGACTCACCACTCTCTGTTTGAGAGTCCGAGTACCGATCAGACTAACGGGGTCACCAGTTTGGCGAGTCGAGACAATCGGGTTTAATACATAGATGCTGCTGCACCCGCTGAGTTTCTCCAGCACTTTTGTCTATCCCCAATCAGTACCCCGGGTGCCAAAACCCTTCTTCAGACTGGTGGGGGGGGACGGGGAGAAGAAAGGAAAAAGGAGGAGGAGGAGCCCGAGGGCTGAGGAAGAGATAGGAAGGGGAGGAGACAGCAAGGGCTAACAAAATTGGGAGCATTCAATGTTCATAGAAACATAGAAATTAGGTGCAGGAGTAGAGGCCATTCGGCCCTTCGAGCCTGCACCGCCATTCAATATGATCATGGCTGATCATCCAACTCAGTATCCCGTACCTGCCTTCTCTCCATACCTCCTGATCCCCTTAGCCACAAGGGCCACATCTAACTCCCTCTTAAATATAGCCAATGAACTGGCCTCAACTACCCTCTGTGGCAGAGAGTTCCAGAGATTCACTATTCTCTGTGTGAAAAAAGTTCTTCTCATCTCGGTTTTAAAGGATTTCCCCCTTATCCTTAAGCTGTGACCCCTTGTCCTGGACTTCCCTAACATCGGGAACAATCTTCCTGCATCTAGCCTGTCCAACCCCTTAAGAATTTTGTAAGTTTCTATAAGATTCCCTCTCAATCTCCTAAATTCTAGAGAGTATAAACCAAGTCTATCCAGTCTTTCTTCATAAGACAGTCCTGACATCCTAGGAATCAGTCTGGTGAACCGTCTCTGCACTCCCTCTATGGCAATAATGTCCTTCCTCAGATTTGGAGACCAAAACTGTACGCAATACTCCAGGTGTGGTCTCACCAAGACCCTGTACAACTGCAGTAGAACCTCCCTGTTCCTATACTCAAATCCTTTTGCAATGAAAGCTAACATACCATTGGCTTTCTTTACTGCCTGCTGCACCTGCATGCCTACCTTCAATGACTGGTGTACCATGACACCCAGGTCTCGCTGCATCTCCCCATTTCCCAATCGGCCACCATTTAGATAATAGTCTGCTTTCCCGTTTTTGCCACCAAAATGGATAACCTCACATTTATCCACATTATACTGCATCTGCCAAACATTTGCCCACTCACCCAGCCTATCATGCCCCCAGGATGCGTTTTTTTCCGAGTTCGTCTTCTAATAGCCCTGTCCCAGGGTACGAGGTCCATTCCAAGGGCTCTCCTCGAGTTTGCCCTGATTCGAACTCGGAGATTTACGGCAACGGCCGCTCGTCGGTACTCGGGGCTCTCGTGGACACTTTTCAACATGTTGAGAAATCTTCTCGAGTCTTCCCGTGCTTACTTGCCGTTAGCGAGTCTTCCCGAGTACCAGCCGTTAGCGTTACGAGCCGCTAAGAGACGTCCCCGAGCTCCGACGTACCCGCTACGTTCATTCTTCGTGCTTACCACAAGTTTGATTTTTTTTTAAACTCGGGAGAGCTCTTGGAATGAACTCGCACAGTGGGACAGGGCTTTAAGTCTGCACAAGTACTTGATAGTCTTCAAGGTACGACAATAGTCTTTATTAGATTAATTCAATTCTGGCAGCAAGACAACTCAAACATAGCTGCTACACACACAGAATCTGACACTCACTCACACACTCACACACAGACAGTCAGGATAAACTATATACAAGACATCTCCCTTTGTGCTGTGCAACGCCACCTGCTGCACGGGAGGAGCAATGGGACCTCCCGCCCCTCACAGTCCACCAAACATCACGGTTTTCACCTAGCCCAGGGCGTCCCAATCCCAGCATGTGGAGATGGGGGCTCCGCCAGAGCCCAGCCTGTCAATGCCTGGGTGCCCGCTCTACAACCCACCAAATGGACCTCAGGGCCTGGCAAACATTAGACAATAGGTGCAGGAGCAGGCCATTTGGCCCTTCGAGCCAGCACCGCCATTCAATGTGATCATGGCTGATCATCCTCAATCAGTACCCCGTTCCTGCCTTCTCCTCATATCCCCTGATCGGTGCTGGCTTGAAGGGCCGAATGGCCAACGCCTGCACCTATTGTCTATTGTCAGATGTCACCCATCCACATTCTCCAGGGATGCTGCCTGACCCGCTTAGGCAATATTTTTTTAGGTGACTAGGCTGCCGCCGGGGTCGCCTGTAAGGTCACGAGTCGTCTCCTCAGTCGTCCAAAGAGTCGGAGCATATTTCTGGTCGCCACTGAGCGTAGCTTGACATCTCTTGACGTAGGTGCTGTCGTAGGTTGTCACTAGGTTAACGTAGGCTGTTGCCAGGTAACGTTGGCTGTTGCCAGGTAACGTAAGTTGTTGCCAGGTAACGTTGGTTGTTGCCAGGTAACGTAAGTTATTGCCAGGTAACGTTGGTTGTTGCCAGGTAACGTAGGTTGTTGCCAGGTAACGTAGGCTGTTGCCAGGTAACGTAGGCTGTTGCCAGGTAACGTAAGTTGTTGCCAGGTAACGTAGGCTGTTGCCAGGTAACGTAGGTTGTTGCCAGGTAACGTAGGTTGTTGCCAGGTGTAACGTTGGCTGTTGCCAGGTAACGTAAGTTGTTGCCAGGTAACGTAGGCTGTTGCCAGGTAACGTAGGTTGTTGCCAGGTAACGTAGGTTGTTGCCAGGTAACGTTGGTTGTTGCCAGGTGTGACGTAGGTTGTTGCCAGGTAACGTTGGCTGTTGCCAGGTAACGTTGGTTGTTGCCAGGTGTGACGTAGGTTGTTGCCAGGTAACGTAGGTTGTTGCCAGGTAACGTAGGCTGTTGCCAGGTGTGACGTTGGCTGTTGCCAGGTGTGACGTAGGTTGTTGCCAGGTAACGTTGGTTGTTGCCAGGTGTGACGTAGGTTGTTGCCAGGTAACGTAGGCTGTTGCCAGGTAACGTTGGTTGTTGCCAGGTAACGTAGGTTGTTGCCAGGTAACGTAGGTTGTTGCCAGGTAACGTTGGTTGTTGCTAGGTGTAACGTAGATTGTTGCCAGGTAACGTTGGTTGTTGCCAGGTAACATAGGTTGTTGCCAGGTAACATAGGTTGTTGCCAGGTAACATAGGTTGTTGCCAGGTAACATAGGTTGTTGCCGGTGCTGACTTTGGGTTTTTTTCCGTTGTTAAAGTAATGATTCTATTTCAAATGTTATGTTGAGGGGGGGTGTCCAGTTGCCGATTTTTCAGCGACCTGCCACGACCGTGACAGTCGCTGGCAGTCGCCTAAAAATCCCCTAAGTGGGACAGGCCCATCGCTCCAGCACTTTGCCACTCGTCCTAATCATGTTGCCCTGCCCTGATCACACACTCTTTATAGTCCTGGAAACAGGCCCTTTGGCCCAACTTGCCCTTTCACACTTGCCCTTGTTCCATTCGCCTGCATTAGATCCATATCCGTGAGCCTAAAGTCCACGAGTCCTAAGTATGAGTCCAAGTGTCTTGTAGAACTTCCCCATTAATATGTATTCACTTCCCCTTAAGTAGATTCTGCTTTTGGCCAGCCGTCCCCACAATTAAATGTCTGTCTCTAGAATAAAAAAAAACAGGTTCCCCTAACCTCTGACGTCTGTGGTGATCGAGGGTTGATGTCGGTGGTGGCTCCACTCTCGAAGCAGTACCATAACAAGGTTTGAAATACATTTGGACAGGTTCTTGGAGAGGAAATGTCTATGGGGATATGAGCCAAACGCAGGCAGGTGGGACTCTACTAGCCGAGATGGTTGGCACCTTGGTCAGCATGGGCAAGTTGGGTCAAAGGTCAGCGGTCTCCCAAAGCCCCTGTCCCACTTTCACGACCTAACCGAGTTTGCCGTTGACTCGTACTCGCAGCATGGTCGACACGAGGTCTTCGTAACTCTTCCTCGCGCCCGTGAGTGGTCTCCGCGTACTCGTGGCCTCAAGTAGGTCGCGGCGTTTTTTTCCAGCCTGATAAAAAAAATGTCCACGAGTGGGAAAAAAAAAGGTCGGCATGGAAAAAATTGAAACTTTTTTACTCGTAGGTAGGTCGTGATGGTAGTCGTAGGTCGGTAACTGGCCCGAGAACAAAAATGCAAACATGACACCATTTTACCGTGCGATCATTTTCCACTCGTAGCTAGTCATAGTTGGTCTTAGGTGTGGAAGACTGAGGTCGAGGGGGGTCGTAGGAGGTCGTGAAAGTGGGAGGGGGCCGTGGAGGCAGGTTCTCTGGATGCTTTCAAGAGAGAGCTAGATAGGGCTCTTAAAAATAGCGGAGTCAGGGGATATGGGGGAGAAGGCAGGAACGGGGTACTGATTGGGGATGATCAGCCATGATCACATTGAATGGCGGTGCTGGCTCGAAGGGCCGAATGGCCTCTACTCCTGCACCTATTGTCTATTGTCTAAGAGATTACTCTCTCTAGCTGCTAAATGGACAGCATGGTTAAGGAATTTAGAAGATTGAGGGGGGATCTTACAGAAACTTACAAAATTCTTAAGGGGTTGGACAGGCTAGATGCAGGAAGATTGTTCCCGATGTTGGGGAAGTCCAGAACAAGGGGCCACATACACACAGTTTAAGGATAAGAGGGAAGTATTTTAGGCTCGAAGGGCCGAATGGCCTCTACTCCTGCACCTATTGTCTATTGTCTAAACGTTGCTAACCACTTTGATTTTTGTCTTCTTCCTCAACCCCCACCTTTTTCCGACCTCCCTCCTTGCCCCTCTCAGTAAATCGAATCAAGGAGCAGTACAAAGTGTCTGTCCGCATCCCACCGGACAATGAGAAGAGCCATCTAGTGCGGATCGAGGGCGAGCCTCAAGGCGTCCTGCTGGCCAAGAAGGAGCTACTCGAGATGGTGCTCAGGATGGTAACCGCTGCTTCCTGTTTCCTTCAACCCGACTATCGTATCCGAGCCAAACCGCTCCCTTCAAACATCCCCTTTTCACTACAGTCTGAAGAAGGGTTTCACACCGAAATGTTGCCTATTTCCTTCGCTCCATAGATGCTGCCTCACTAGACTGGGTAGACTGGATAGACTCGGCTTGTACTCGCTAGAATATTCGAAGATTGAGGGGGGATCTTATAGAAACTTACAAAATTCTCAAGGGGTTGGACAGGCTAGATGCAGGAAGATTGTTCCCGATGTTGGGGAAGTCCAGAACAAGGGGCCACACACACACACAGTTTAAGGATAAGAGGGAAGTCTTTTAGGACGAGATGAGAAAAACATTTTTTTTCACACACAGAGAGTGGTGAATTCTCTGCCACAGAAGGTAGTTGAGGCCACAGTTCATTGGCTATATTTAAGAGGGAGTTAGATGTGGCCCTTGTGGCTAAAGGGATCAGGGGGTATGGAGAGAGGGCAGGTACAGGCTAGATGCAGGAAGATTGTTCCCGATGTTGGGGAAGTCCGGAACAAGGGGTCACACAGTTTAAGGATATATTCTCACAGCACCTCATATTCTCACAGGACTGTCATATGCTGAGAGAATGGAGCGGCTGGGCTTGTACACTCTGGAGTTTAGAAGGATGAGAGGGGGATCTTATTGAAACATATAAGATTATTAAGGGTTTGGACACGCTAGAGGCAGGAAACATGTTCCCAATGTTGGGGGAGTCCAGAACCAGAGGCCACACGCAGTTGAAGAATATGGGGTGGGCCATTTAGAACGGAGACGAGGAAACACTTTTTCCTCACAGAGAGTTGTGAGTCTGTGGAATTCTCTGCCTCAGAGGCCGGTTCTCTGGATGCTTTCAAGAGAGAGCTAGATAGGGCTCTTAAAAATAGCGGAGTCAGGGGAGAAGGCAGGAACGGGGTACTGATTGGGGATGATCAGCCATGATCACATTGAATGGCGGTGCTGGCTCAAAGGGCCAAATAGCCTCTACTCCTGCACCTATTGTCTATTGTCTATTGACCTCTTTGCGCCTATACTCAACTCCCCTTGTTATAGTGGGTTAAAGATTGTAGTTTAGTTTAGAGATAGATCATTGAAACAGGCCCTTCGGCCCACCCAGTTCGTACCCGACCATTACATCACATGTTCATCCTTCTAGAGCCACTTAACCTGCAAACCTATATGTAGAAACATAGAAAATAGGTGCAGGAGGAGGCCACTCGGCCCTTCGAGCCAGCACCAGCACCGCCATTCATTGCGATCACGGCTGATCGTCCCCAATCAATAACCCGTGCCTGCCTTCTCCCCATATCCCTTGATTCCACCAGCCTCTAGAGCTCTATCTTAACTCTCTCTTAAATCCTCCATTGCCCTCTGTGGCAGGGAATTCCACAAATTCCACAAACTCTCTGGGTGAAAAAGTTTTTCCTCACCTCAATCTTAAATGACTGAGATAGACTTGGTTTATACTCTCTAGAATTTAGAAGATTGAGAGGGGATCTTATAGAAACTTACAAAATTCTTAAGGGGTTGGACAGGCTAGATGCAGGAAGATTGTTCTCGATGTTGGGGAAGTCCAGGACAAGGGGTCACAGCTTAAGGATAAAGGGGAAATCCTTTAAAACCGAGATGAGAAGAACTTTTTTCACACAGAGAGTGGTGAATCTCTGGAACTCTCTGCCACAGAGGGTAGTCGAGGCCACAGTTCATTGGCTATATTTAAGAGGGAGTTAGATGTGGCCCTTGTGGCTAAGGGGATCAGGGGGTATGGAGAGAAGGCAGGTACGGGATACTGAGTTGGATGATCAGCCATGATCATATTGAATGGCGGTGCAGGCTCGAAGGGCCGAATGGCCTCTACTCCTGCACCTAATTTCTATGTTTCTAAATGGCCTCCCCTTTATTCTAAGACTGTGTGTGTGTGGCCCCCTGGTTCTGGACTCGCCCAACATTGGCAGGGAATTGTTTGTGTCTCCACCTTTTCGAGTGTCAACCTTGTCGCTTTTTCACTACTTTCATGTCGCAAGGAAAACGAGCGGACAAAGGACCTGATCATCGAGCAACGATTACACCGTTCCATCATCGGCCAAAAGGGAGAGAAGATTAAAGAGGTCCGAGACAAATTCCCTGAGGTACGATCGTCCCTTCGGCCTAGATTCCATTGAGGCCCAACCGCGTGTCTTTGAATGCTACTCACACAGCCCCATTCTCCCTTCCCTCCGTCTCCCGCACAACTATACAGGTGGAGTCGCGGAGTCTTACAACCTGGAAACAGGCCCTTCGGCCCAACCTGCCCACACCGGCCTACATGGTCATTTAGACTGTCTCCGCCTACATTTTATCTCTGTTTGTCTTGTTGTTACGTTCTCCAAGCCAGCATTGATCTGATCTGCATCCCCTTTGCCCTGGTTTCACACCTTGCACTTCCTTATCGAGCCGGAGAGTCACAGAGTGACACAGTGTGGAAACAGGCCCTTCGGCCCAGCTTGCCCGCACCGGCCTACATGTACCAGCTACACTAGTCATAGAGTGACACAGGCCTTTCGGCCCATCTTGCCCGCACCGGCCTACATGTACCAGCTACACTAGTCATAGAGTGACACAGGCCTTTCGGCCCATCTTGCCCGCACCGGCCTACATGTACCAGCTACACTAGTCATAGAGTGACACAGGCCTTTCGGCCCATCTTGCCCGCACCGGCCTACATGTACCAGCTACACTAGTCATAGAGTGACACAGGCCCATCAGCCCATCTTGCCCGCACTGGCCAACGTGTCCCAGCTACACTAGTCATAGAGTGACACAGGCCCATCAGCCCATCTTGCCCGCACTGGCCAACGTGTCCCAGCTACACTAGTCATAGAGTGACACAGGCCCTTCAGTCCATCTTGCCCGCACTGGCCAACGTGTCCCAGCTACACTAGTCATAGAAACATAGAAATTAGGTGCAGGAGTAGAGGCCATTCGGCCCTTCGAGCCTGCACCGCCATTCAATATGATCATGGCTGATCATCCAACTCAGTACCCCATCCCTGCCTTCTCTCCATACCCCCTGATCCCCTTAGCCACAAGGGCCACATCTAACTCCCTCTTAAATATAGCCAATGAACTGTGGCCTCAACTACCCTCTGTGGCAGAGAGTTCCAGAGATTCACCACTCTCTGTGTGAAAAAAGTTCTTCTCATCTCGGTTTTAATGGATTTCCCCCTTATCCTTAAGCTGTGACCCCTTGTCCTGGACTTCCCCAACATCGGGAATAATCTTCCTGCATCTAGCCTGTCCAACCCCTTAAGAATTTTGTAAGTTTCTATAAGATCCCCTCTCAATCTCCTAAATTCTAGAGAGTATAAACCAAGTCTATCCAGTCTTTCTTCATAAGACAGTCCTGACATCCCAGGAATCAGTCTGGTGAACCTTCTCTGCACTCCCTCTATGGCAATAATGTCCTTCCTCAGATTTGGAGACCAAAACTGTACGCAATACTCCAGGTGTGGTCTCACCAAGACCCTGTACAACTGCAGTAGAGGGTCTTGGTGAGACCACACCTGGAGTATTGCGTACAGTTTTGGTCTCCAAATCATAGAGTGACACAGGCCCTTCGGCCCAACTCGTCCGTACCTGCCTACATGTCCCATCTACACTAGACCCACCTGCCCTGCAGGTGCAGTCTGAAGAAGGGTTTTAGCCCGAAACGTTGCCTATTTCTTTCGCTCCATAGATGCTGCAGGTGGGGCTAGTGTAACTGGGACATGTAGGCCCGTGTCTTAGGCCCAAACCTGTCCTATGCATGTGACAAACACAAAAAGCTGGAGTAACTCAGCGGGACAGGCAGCATCTCTGGAGAGGAGGAATGGGTGACACCCACCACCCTCTGTGTGGAAAAAAATACCCCTCAGATTCCTATTAAATCTTTCCCCCTTCACCTTGAACCCATGTCCTCTGGTCCTCGATTCCCCTACTCTGGGCAAGAGACTCTGTGCGTCTACCCGATCTATTCCTCTCATGATTATGTCTATCAAATGCAAAAAAGATCTATTTGCGGGCAGTGTGAAGAAGGGTTTTAGCCCGAAACGTTGCCTATTTCTTTCGCTCCATAGATGCTGCTGCACCCGCTGAGTTTCTCCAGCATTTTTGTCTACCCACTGTAGCTTCTGTCCCAATGTCTGGGACTGGTATTTTCTTCAGTTCCACGGCTGGAGTTTCGCCAGCAATTTTGTCTACCGGCTACACTAGTCCCACCTGCCTGCGTTTGGTCCATATCCCTCCAAACCTGTCCTATCCATGTACCTGTCTAACTGTTTTTCGTAAACGTTGGGACAGTCCCAGCCTCAACTACCTCCTCCGGCAGCTCGTTCCATACACCCACCACTCTCTGTGTGGAAAAGGTTACCCCTCAGGTTCCCATTACATTTTTACCCCCTTCAACCTAAACATAGAAAATAGGTGCAGGAGTAGAGGCCATTCGGCCCTTCGAGCCTACACCACCATTCAATATGATCATGGCTGATCATCCAAATCAATATCCCATCCCTGCTTTCTTTCCAAACCCCCTGATCCATTTAGCCACAAGGGCCACATCTAACTCAGATTCAGATTCAGATTCAATTTTAATTGTCATTGTCAGTGTACAGTACAGAGACAACGAAATGCATTTAGCATCTCCCTGGAAGAGTGACATAGCAAACGATTTGAATAAATAATAATAAGTGTCCGGGGGGGGGTGGTGATTGGCAGTCACCGAGGTACGTTGTTGAGTAGAGTGACAGCCGCCGGGAAGAAGCTGTTCCTGGACCTGCTGGTTCGGCAACGGAGAGACCTGTAGCGCCTCCCGGATGGTAGGAGGGTAAACAGTCCATGGTTGGGGTGAGAGCAGTCCTTGGCGATGCTGAGCGCCCTCCGCAGACAGCGCTTGCTTTGGACAGACTCAATGGAGGGGAGCGAGGAACCGGTGATGCGTTGGGCAATTTTCATCACCCTCTGCAATGCCTTCCGGTCGGAGACAGAGCAGTTGCCATACCATACTGGCTCTTAAATATAGCCAATGAACTGTATGGCCTCAACTACCCTCTGTGGCAGAGAATTCCACAGATTCACCACTCTGTCCTCTGCCCTCTGCTCCTCGATATCCCTGCTCCGGGCAAGAGACTCTGTGCGTCTATCTGATCGATCTATCCCTCTCAGGTGATTATAAACTTCCCGGATCCAGCGCAGAAGAGCGACATTGTTCAGCTGCGCGGCCCGAAAAACGAGGTGGAGAAATGTAGCAAGTTCCTCCAGAAAGTCATCGCTGATTTGGTGAGTGTTTTCGTGTTTTGCTCTTGGTTTTTTTTTAACCAAAAATAATTTTAATCAACTATTTGCAAAAAACGACATATACAATACAAAAGAAACCCACCCAGTGTGTGTGGGGGTGGTTAGTGTGCGTGTGAAGTCGCAGCAAACCTCCCCCTACCCCGCAACCGCTCGTTGGTGTAACAGACCCAACGGGTCTGCACTTGGTCTAGTATAAAGTAAAAACAAATATTTTTAAATCCGAAATATTAAATAACTATTTCACAATCCTTGTCAAGGATTCATCCTCCCCCCCCCCCCCCCCCCCCTCCCTACGCTCCCATACATCCCCCAGGGTGCCCCTGGACAGCGCGTGACCCTGTTCTAGCACCACCCGGGCACGGATGTAAAGGGGCAGGCAGCCGGCTCGGGCGCTTCCGCCTGGCGCCGTGACACGCGGATGGCCAGCTTGGCCAGGCCTAGGGGCAACCCGACCAGGACATCCTCAGCCCCCTGCGCTCTCCCCTACGCACAGGGTTACACTTTGGTTTTGGTGGGACAACAGCGGAGCAATCCGGTCCACCGAAACGGTCCATTTCCTTCCGCGGATGCTGACTGACCCGCTGAGTTTCTCCGACGTTTGTTTATTTTTTACTCTGGATTCATGTTCATTCATAATTTGCCATAGAGGGAGTGCAGAGAAGGTTCACCAGACTGATTCCTGGGATGTCAGGACTGTCTTATGAAGAAAGACTGGATAGACTTGGTTTATACTCTCTAGAATTTAGGAGATTGAGAGGGGATCTTATAGAAACTTACAAAATTCTTAAGGGGTTGGACAGGCTAGATGCAGGAAGATTGTTCCCGATGTTTAAGAGGGAACTGCAGATGCTGGAGAATCGAAGGTTACACAGAAAAGCTGGAGAAACTCAGCGGGTGCAGCAGCATCTATGGAGCGAAGGAAATAGGCAACGTTTCGGGCCGAAACCCTTCTTCAGACTGATCAGGGGTGGGGGTGGGTGGGGACAAGAAAGGGAAAAGGAGGAGTAGCCGGACATTGTTCCCGATGTTGGGGAAGTCCAGGACAAGGGGTCACAGCTTAAGGATAAGGGGGAAATCCTTTAAAACCGAGATGAGAAGAACTTTTTTCACACAGAGAGTGGTGAATCTCTGGAACTCTCTGCCGCAGAGGGTAGTCGAGGCCACAGTTCATTGGCTATATTTAAGAGGGAGTTAGATGTGGCCCTTGTAGCTAAGGGGATCAGGGGGTATGGAGAGAAGGCAGGTACGGGATATTGAGTTGGATGATCAGCCGTGATCATATTGAATGGCGGTGCAGGCTCGAAGGGCCGAATGGCCTCTACTCCTGCACCTAATTTCTATGTTTCGATGTTTCTATTAGTTCCAGGAGGCAGAATTAGGCCATTCGGCCCATCAAGTCTACTCTACCATTCAATGGTGGCTGATCTATCTCTCCCTCCCAACCCCATTCTCCTGCCTTCTCCCCGTAACCCCCGCACTAATCAAGAATCTATCTATCTCTCTCCCGTATAAATATCCACTGACTTGTGGCCTCCACAGCCGTTTGTGGCAAGAAAAAATCCACAGATTCACCACCCTCTGGCTAAAGAAATTCCTCCTCGTTGTTGTATATTTGGTGCTTGGAACTGACTTTAAATAACACTCAGACACGGGAATAAAACTAAAAGGCTTCTTTATTCCAGGACGCCACCTTGAGTCTCCCCTGCACATGTGTCCCTTGCTCAAGGCCTCAAATATGTTATTTACATTACATACATCACACGCCTCCCCCTTTAACTTGGAGGCAGGTAACACCCTTTCTATTACATACACCACACACTCCTTTATATCTCCTTCCTTAAAGAACATCCTTTAATTCTGAGGCTGAGACCTCTGGTCCTAGACTCTCCCACTAGTGGAAACATCCTCTCCACATCCACTCTATCCAGGCCTTTCACTATTCTGCACGTTTCAATGAGATCCCCCCTCATCCTTCTAAACTCCAGCGGGTACAGGCCCAGTGCCGTCAAACGATCATCGTGCGTTAACCCACTCGTTCCTGGGATCGTTCTGGTAAACCCCCTCTGGACCCTCTCCAGAGCCGGCACATCCGTCTTCAGATATGGGGCCCAAAACCGCTCACAACTGCTCACTCCAAATGCGGGCTTTTGAGCCTCAGCAATACATCCCTGCGTTTATAATGTAGACCTGGTGAAGTAAGGTCTTCATAGCAAAAGGACTTGAGTATAGGAGCAGGGAGGTTCTACTGCAGTTGTACAGGGTCTTGGTGAGACCACACCTGGAGTATTGCGTACAGTTTTGGTCTCCTAATCTGAGGAAAGACACTCTTACCATAGAGGATTTGAGTATAGGAGCAGGGAGGGAGGTTCTACTGCAGTTGTACAGGGTCTTGGTGAGACCACACCTGGAGTATTACGTACAGTTTTGGTCTCCAAATCTGAGGAAGGACATTATTGCCATAGTACAGAGGGAGTACAGAGAAGGTTCACCAGACAGATTCCTGGGATGTCAGGACTGTCTTATGAAGAAAGACTGGATAGACTCGGTTTATACTCTCTAGAATTTAGGAGATTGAGAGGGGATCTTATAGAAACTTACAAAATTCTTAAAGGGTTGGACAGGCTAGATGCAGGAAGATTGCTCCCGATGTTGGGGAAGTCCAGGACAAGGGGTCACAGCTTAAGGATAAGGGGGAAATCCTTTAAAACCGAGATGAGAAGAACTTTTTTCACACAGAGAGTGGTGAATCTCTGGAACTCTCTGCCGCAGAGGGTAGTCGAGGCCACAGTTCATTGGCTATATTTAAGAGGGAGTTAGATGTGGCCCTTGTGGCTAAGGGGATCAGGGGGTATGGAGAGAAGGCAGGTACAGGATACTGAGTTGGATGATCAGCCATGATCATATTGAATGGCGGTGCAAGCTCGAAGGGCCGAATAACCTACTCCTGCACCTAATTTCAATGTTTCGATGTTTCTATTAGTTCCAGGAGGCAGAATTAGGCCATTCGGCCCATCAAGTCTACTCTACCATTCAATCGTGGCTGATCTATCTCTCCCTCCCAACCCCATTCTCCTGCCTTCTCCCCGTAACCCCCGCACTAATCAAGAATCTATCTATCTCTCTCCCGTATAAATATCCACTGACTTGTGGCCTCCACAGCCGTTTGTGGCAAGAAAAAATCCACAGATTCACCACCCTCTGGCTAAAGAAATTCCTCCTCGTTGTTGTATATTTGGTGCTTGGAACTGACTTTAAATAACACTCAGACACGGGAATAAAACTAAAAGGCTTCTTTATTCCAGGACGCCACCTTGAGTCTCCCCTGCACATGTGTCCCTTGCTCAAGGCCTCAAATATGTTATTTACATTACATACATCACACGCCTCCCCCTTTAACTTGGAGGCAGGTAACACCCTTTCTATTACATACACCACACACTCCTTTATATCTCCTTCCTTAAAGAACATCCTTTAATTCTGAGGCTGAGACCTCTGGTCCTAGACTCTCCCACTAGTGGAAACATCCTCTCCACATCCACTCTATCCAGGCCTTTCACTATTCTGTACATTTCAATGAGGTTCCCGCTCATCCTTCTAAACTCCAGCGGGTACAGGCCCAGTGCCGTCAAACGATCATCGTGCGTTAACCCACTCGTTCCTGGGATCGTTCTGGTAAACCCCCTCTGGACCCTCTCCAGAGCCGGCACATCCGTCTTCAGATATGGGGCCCAAAACCGCTCACAACTGCTCACTCCAAATGCGGGCTTTTGAGCCTCAGCCTTACATCCCTGCGTTTATATTGTAGACCTGGTGAAGTAAGGTCTTCATAGCAAAAGGATTTGAGTATAGGAGCAGGGAGGTTCTACTGCAGTTGTACAGGGTCTTGGTGAGACCACACCTGGAGTATTGCGTACAGTTTTGGTCTCCTAATCTGAGGAAAGACACTCTTACCATAGAGGATTTGAGTATAGGAGCAGGGAGGGAGGTTCTACTGCAGTTGTACAGGGTCTTGGTGAGACCACACCTGGAGTATTGCGTACAGTTTTGGTCTCCAAATCTGAGGAAGGACATTATTGCCATAGAGGGAGTCCAGAGAAGGTTCACCAGACTGATTCCTGGGATGTCAGGACTGTCTTATGAAGAAAGACTGGATAGACTTGGTTTATACTCTCTAGAATTTAGGAGATTGAGAGGGGATCTTATAGAAACTTACAAAATTCTTAAGGGGTTGGACAGGCTAGATGCAGGAAGATTGCTCCCGATGTTGGGGAAGTCCAGGACAAGGGGTCACAGCTTAAGGATAAGGGGGAAATCCTTTAAAACCGAGATGAGAAGAACTTTTTTCACACAGAGAGTGGTGAATCTCTGGAACTCTGCCGCAGAGGGTAGTCGAGGCCACAGTTCATTGGCTATATTTAAGAGGGAGTTAGATGTGGCCCTTGTGGCTAAGGGGATCAGAGGGTATGGAGAGAAGGCAGGTACGGGATACTGAGTTGGATGATCAGCCATGATCATATTGAATGGCGGTGCAGGCTCGAAAGGCCGAATGGCCTACTCCTGCACCTATTGTCTATGTTTCTATGTTTCTATAAATGGCAGCATTGCATTTTCTTTCCTCACTACCGATTCGACTTGTAAAATGACCTATTGGGCAAACCGCACCAGCACTCCTCAAGTCCCTTTGCAACCCCCCGTTCACCAGCGATCCCAGTGTCAGCGGTGTCGTGCGTGTCCTCCTGTGTTGCGTGAAGTGTCGAACGCCGCCGCCCGTGTGCTCCCCGCCGCTCTGAAGCTCCTTGTCCTTCCCAGATCGAGAACAGCTACTCCGTCTCCATCCCCATCTTCAAGCAGTTCCACAAGAACATCATCGGCAAAGGAGGCGCCAACATCAAAAAGGTACCCGCCGGCTGCACCTATTGTCCGCGGTTGATGTCCGCGTAGATCAATCGATCAGATTTATTCAGCACTTCCACAATAAAGTGCCAGTGAAATGAATTTGCCAGCAGCGGTACAATCAAAAAGAACACACAATAATAATAATAATAATAATAATGTTTATTTATATAGCACTTTTCAACAAAACCAATATTTGAACCAAAGTGCTTTACAGAGATTGATTAAATTAATTGAACAGATCAAATGTCAATAAATCCATACAAAACAAAAAAGAGAAAAAAAAAATTTGACACAAACATCCACCACAGCATTCGTCACTGGTGACAGAAGGCACAAAGTACAGTCAGTCCTCCTCCATTATTCCCCCGTGGTCGGGGGCAATAAACCCCTCGCAGTCTCCGGATGTACCGGCCCTCTCGTCTGGAAAGCAAGTCCCGAATCGGTGCTTCCATACCAGGGACCGCGGCTTCAAGATGATGTATGACCATTGCCCCTGGGCACCTTGACCGGTGCAACCCTGGTTCAGGGTTTTGTGTTGGTGTGGAGCGGCGGGTAAACCACTGCCTCACGGCGCCAGAAACCCGGGTTCGATGCAGGAATATTATTCCCGATGTTGGGGAAGTCCAGAAATAGGGGTCACGGTTTAAGGATAAGAGGGAAGTCTTTTAGGACCGAGATGAGAAAATCATTTTTCACACATAGAGTGGTGAATCTGTGGAATTCTCTGCCACAGAAGGTAGTTGAGGCCACACAGTTCATTGGCTATATTTAAGAGGGAGTTCGATGTGGCCCTTGTGGTTAAAGGGATCAGGGGGTATGGAGAGAAGGCAGGTACAGGATACTGAGTTGGATGATCAGCCAAGATCATATTGAATGGCGGTGCAGGCTCGAAGGCCGAATGGCCTACTCCTGCACCTAATTTCTATGTTTCTATGAATTAAAATAAGGGGTGAGCCATTTAGAACGGAGACGAGGAAACACTTTTTCACCCAGAGAGTTGTGAGTCTGTGGAATTCTCTGCCTCAGAGGGCAGTGAGGGCCGGTTCTCTGGATACTTTCAAGAGAGAGCTAGATAGGGCTCTTAACGATAGCGGAGTCAGGGGATATGGGGGAGAAGGCAGGAACGGGGTACTGATTGGGGATGATCAGCCATGATCACATTGAATGGCGGTGCTGGCTCGAAGGGCCGAATGGTGAATTCCACAGACACACAACTCTCTGTGAGAAAAAGTGTTTCCTCGTCTCCGTTCTAAATGGCTTACTTGCGTAGGGTGTGCACAGCCTAAAGTTGTAGGACAACATGTTCTATTTGATCTTATATGATCTTAAATGCACACCAGGTTGATTGCATTTGTCGAAACAGGGCGGACCACACCGAGGTTGCAATCTCCCCCCCCCCCCCCCCCCCCCTGGCTTAACCCCTTATTCTTAAACTGTGTGGGCCCCTGGATCTGGACTCCCCCGACATCGGGAATGATATAAACATCAATCACATTGAATGGCGGTGCTGGCTCGAAGGGCCGAATGGCCTACTCCTGCACCTAATGTCGATCGTATATTGGGTGATCGATGGTTGGCATGGTGGCTCGAAGGGCCGAATGGCCTACTCCTGCACCTAATGTCGATTGTATATTGGGTGATCGATGGTCGGCATGCTGGCTCGAAGGGCTGTGTCTGTAAATGGCATTTTTATTTTTAATTCCGCCGAATCCCCCCCCCCCCTCCCCTTGCCCTCTGCTGCTTTATTTCCCCCCCCCCCCCCCCCCCCCTTCCCAGATTCGGGAAGAAACAAACACCAAGATCGACCTGCCGACGGAGAACAGCAACTCGGAGGTGATCCTGATCACGGGCAAGAAAGCGCACTGTGAGGCTGCGCGAGATCGCATCTTGTCCATCCAGCGAGAACTGGTACATTGCGCCACGGGCTTCCGTTACGCCGTAGAGATGCACCGCGTCCCACACGGTCCGCGCCCACCGTACGCTAGCACTACTCCACGCACGGGGACGCAGCGGGTAGAGTTGCTGCCTCACAGCGCCAGAGACCCCGGTTCGATCCTGACCACGGGTGCTGTCTGTATGGAGTTTGCACGTTCTACCCTTTCTCTCTCTCTGTCTCGTTCCCTCAGAGGGGCGGTGGAGGCCGGTTCTCTGGATACTTTCAAGAGAGAGCTAGACAGGGCTCTTATAGATAGCGGAGTCAGGGGATATGGGGAGAAGGCAGGAACGGGGTACTGATTGGGGATGATCAGCCATGATCACATAGAATGGCGGTGCTGGCTCGAAGGGCCGAATGGCCTACTCCTGCACCTATTGTCTATTGTCTAAGAGATTACTCCCTCTAGCTGCTAAATGGACAGCATGGTTAAGGAATTTAGAAGATTGAGGGGGGATCTTATAGAAACTTACAAAATTCTTAAGGGTTGGACAGGCTAGACGCAGGAAGATTGTTCCCGATGTTGGGGAAGTCCAGAACAAGGGGCCACCATACAGTTTAAGGATAAGAGGGAAGTCTTTTAGGACCGAGATGAGAAAATCATTTTTTTTTCCACACACAGAGAGTGGTGAATCTGTGGAATTCTCTGCCACAGAGGTAGTTGAGGCCACACAGTGAGGCCTACTCCTGCACCTATTGTCTATTGTCAAGAGTGAGCTAGATAGGGCTCTTAAAGATAGCGGAGTCAGGAGATATGGGGGGAAGGCAGGAATAGGTACTGATTGGGGATGATCAGCCATGATCACATTGAATGGCGGTGCTGGCTCGAAGGGCCGAATGGCCTACTCCTGCACCTATAGAATAGAATAGTTTCTTTATTGTCATTGTAACATGGACCATGTTACAACGAAATTTAAAATGTCAGCCAGTCAGTGCAGCATTCAAACATTTCTAAAAGCTAACGATACATACACGGTAAAATAATAAAGATAAACAACTAAATAAATATCATGAACACAGCACGCATGCACACCCAACCCTCCATCCTTCTGTCGATTTCACAGTGTACCACAGTCCCTTAGTCTGTATCGCCCCTGCGTTCCTTGGCGGCTACATTTAGTGCTTTTTAGCAGTGGGGTAAAAACTTTTTTAGTCTGTTCGTCCTTGTCCTTGTAGATCTGTACCGTCTGCCTGACGGCAACAGTTCAAACAGGGAGTGTCCGGGGTGGGAAATGTCCTTTATGATATTCTGGGTTTTTTTGGTGCAGCGGGAACTGTGTAAGTCCTCCAAGGTAAGGAGAGGGCAGCCGACAATCCTCTGGGCGTTGTCAATGGCCCTCTGGAGCGCTTATTGTCTATTGTCTATTGTCTCCCGAATTTCCGTGAGGGTGTCGGCGTTCTCTGTTCAACCGTGTTCTCTCCCCCCCACAGGCGAACATCAAGGAAGTGGACGTCTCGATACCGGCCAAGCTGCACAACTCGCTGATCGGAGCCAAGGGGCGCCTGGTGCGGGCGCTGATGGAGGAGTGCGGAGGGGTGCACATCCACTTCCCCTCCGAGGGCTCGGGCAGCGACAAGGTCACCATCAGGGTCCTGTGGAGGAGGTGGAGAAGGCCAAGCGGCAGCTGCTTCAGCTGGCCGAGGAAAAGGTACCGTGGCCGTCCGCCCGCGTCCGATTAGAACGGGCGGCGCAGCGGGTAGAGCTGCTGCCTCACCGCGCCGGAGACCCGGGTTCCATCCCGACCTCGGGTGCTGTGTAAAGGAGTATGGCGCTGACGGCGGCCATTTTGAATGTGTAACAGGCGCACGATGGCGCCAGAGTTCCGGGTTCGATCTCCGTGTGTGTCTGTACGGAGTCCGCACACTCTCCCCGTGACCTGCGTGGCTTTCCCCCGAGATCTTCTGCTTTTCCCCCCACTCTCCCAAAGACGTACAGGTTTAGAGGTTAATTGAAGGTGGACAAAAGTGCTGGAGAAACTCAGCGGGTGCGGCAGCATCTATGGAGCGAAGGAAATAGGCAACGTTTCGGGCCGAAACCCAAAGGAAATAGGCAATGTTTCGGGCCGAAACCCAAAGGAAATAGGCAACGTTTCGGGTTATAGGAGCAGGAAGGTTCTACTGCAGTTGTACAGGGTCTTGGTGAGACCACACCTGGAGTATTGCGTACAGTTTTGGTCTCCTAATCTGAGGAAAGACATTCTTGCCATAGAGGATTTGAGTATAGGAGCAGGGAGGTTCTACTGCAGTTGTACAGGGTCTTGGTGAGACCACACCTGGGAGTATTGCGTACAGTTTTGGTCTCCTAATCTGAGGAAAGACATTCTTGCCATAGAGGGTGTACAGAGAAGGTTCACCAGACTGATTCCTGGGATGTCAGGACTTTCATATGAAGAAAGACTGGATAGACTCGGCTTGTACTCGCTAGAATTTAGAAGATGAGGGGGATCTTATAGAAACTTACAAAATTCTTAGGGGGTTGGACAGGCTAGATGCAGGAAGATTGTTCCCGATGTTGGGGAAGTCCAGAACAAGGGGCCACACAGTTTAAGGAGATGAGGGAAGTCTTTTAGGACCGAGATGAGAAAATCATTTTTCACACAGAGAGTGGTGAATCTGTGGAATTCTCTGCCGCAGAAGGTAGTTGAGGCCACACAGTTCATTGGCTATATTTAAGAGGGAGTTAGATGTGGCCCTTGTGGCTAAAGGGATCAGGGGTATGGAGAGAAGGCAGGGATGGGATACTGAGTTGGATGATCAGCCGTGATCATATTGAATGGTGGTGCAGGCTCGAAGGCTGAATGGCCTCTACTCCTGCACCTATTGTCTATGTTTCTATGTATAGTCTTATCCCCCTCCTCAGTTAGTTCAGTTCAGCCCAGTTTACTTCAGTATAGTTTAATTTAGTTCACTGCTGTTAGTTTTCCTTAATTCAGTTCAGTTTGGTGTATTTCTAAGGCAGAGATAGATAGATGTTGATTAGTGCGGGGTCCGGGGTTATAGGGAGAAGGCAGGAGAATGGGGTTGGGAGGGAGAGATAGATCAGCCATGATTGAATGGCGGAGTAGACTTGATGGGCCGAATGCCTAATTCTGCCCCTATCACTGATGACCTTATGTCCTCCACCCCCAGCAAATCAACAACTGTACAGTGGAGCTTCACGCCAAGCCCGAGTACCACAAGTTCCTCATCGGGCGCGGCGGCGGCAACATCCGCAAAGTGCGCGATCGCACCGGCGCTCGCATCATCTTCCCCGCGGCAGACGACCGCGACCAGGAGGTCATCACCATCGTGGGCAAGGAGGAGGCTATTAAACTGGCCCACTAAGAACTGGAGATCCTCATTAGAACCTGGTTAGTGTGTGTGTGTGTGTGTGTGTGTGCGTGTTGTGTGTGTGTGTGTGTGTGTGTGTGTGTGTGTGTGTGTGTGTGTGTGTGCTGTGTCTGTGTGTGTGTGTGTGTGGGTGTGTGTGTGTGTGCGTGCGCGTTGAATGTGTGTGTGTGTGTGTGTGTGAGTCCGTGTGTGTGTCCGTGTGTGTGTGTGTGCGTGCCTGTGTGTGTGTGCGTGTTTGTGTGCGAGTGTGTGTGTGTGTGTGTCTGTGTGCGTGTGTGTGTGTGTGTGCGGCTGTGTGAGTCCGTGTGTGTGTGTGTGAGTCCGTGTGTGTGTGCGTGTGTGCGTGTATGTGCGCGAGTGTGCGTGTGTGTGAGCCCATGTGTGTGCGTGTGTGTGTGTGTGAGTCCGTGTGTGTGTGTGTGTGTGTGTCTGTGTGTGTGTGTGTGTGTGTGTGCGCGGGTGTGTGTGTGTGTGTGTGTGTGAATGTGTGTGTGTGTGAGTCCGTGTGTGTGTGTGTGGGCGTGTGTGTGTGTGTGGGCGTGTGTGTGTGTGTGGGCGTGTGTGTGTGTGTGGGCGTGTGTGTGTGTGGGCGTGTGCGTGTGTGTGTGTGGGCGGGTGTGTGCGTGTGCGCGTGTGCGTGCGCGTGTGAATGTGTGTGAATGTGTGTGTGCGTGTGTGTGTGTGTGCTGGAAAATCGAAGGTAGACAAAAATGCTGCTGCCTCATCCCTGATTTTCTCCTTGTAGGTGAATAGTTTAGTTTAGAGATACAGCACAGAAACAGGCCCGTCCGCCCACCTAGTTCCCGCCGATCCCTGCATATTAATACTATTTTACACTTAGGTTTAGTTAAACCTCAACAATAGGTGCAGGAGGAGGCCATTCGGCCCTTCGAGCCAGCACCGCCAAGATACCAGTGTCAAGGGATGTTGGCATGTTGGCCTTCATAACAAGAGTAGTTGAGTCTAGGAGCAAACGCAATAGACAATAGGTGCAGGAGTAGACCATTCGGCCCTTCGAGCCAGCACCGCCATTCAATGTGATCATGGCTGATCATCCCCAATCAGTACCCCGTTCCTGCCTTCTCCCCATATCCCCTGACTCCGTTGACCCCAGGAGCTGTATCTGACTGTGTTGTGGACACATGGAGTTTCGGCGAGGCCCCGGTTCACCCCCCCTCCCCGTTGCCGTCTCTCCCCGCAGGACAACGTGATTGAAGACCTGATGGTGTGGAGCCCAGGTACCACCGGCACTTTGTGGCACGGCGCGGCCAGGTGCTGCGGGAGATCGCCGAGGAGTACGGCGGAGTGACGGTCAGCTTCCCCCGCACCGGCGTGCAGGCGACCGCGTGATGCTCAAGGGGGCCAAGGACTGCGTGGAGGCGGCAAAACGACGCATACAGGAGATCATCGGGACTTGGTGAGAGTCGTCAACGGTGGGGGTGGGGTGGGGAGGGTTGCCACCGCCATTCAATATGATCACGGCTGATCATCCAACTCAGTATCCCATCTCTGCCTTCTCTCCATACCCCCTGATAAAGCACACGGCATTGGGGGTTCAGTATTGATGTGGATAGAGAACTGGCTGGCAAACAGGAAGCAAAGAGTAGGAGTAAACGGGTCCTTTTCACAATGGCAGGCAGTGACTAGTGGGTACCGCAAGGCTCAGTGCTGGGACCCCAGCTATTTACAATATATATTAATGATCTGACAAGGGAATTGAAGCAATATCTCCAAGTTTGCGGATGACACTAAGCTTGGGGACAGTGTTAGCTGTGAGGAGGATGCTAGGAGACTGCAAGGTGACTTGGATAGGCTGGGTGAGTGGGCAAATGTTTGGCAGATGCAGTATAATGTGGATAAATGTGAGGTTATCCATTTTGGTGCAAAAACGGGAAAGCAGACTATTATCTAAATGGTGGCCGATTGGGAAAGGGGAGATGCAGCGAGACCTGGGTGTCATGGTACACCAGTCATTGAAGTAGGCATGCAGGTGCAGCAGGCAGTGAAGAAGCGAATGATATGTTAGCTTCCATAGCAAAAGGATTTGAGTATAGGAGCAGGGAGGTTCTACTGCAGTTGTACAGGGTCTTGGTGAGACCACACCTGGAGTATTGCGTACAGTTTTGGTCTCCAAATCTGAGAAGGACATTATTGCCATAGAGGAGTGCAGAGAAGGTTCACCAGACTGATTCCTGGGATGTCAGGACTGTCTTATGAAGAAAGACTGGATAGACTTGGTTTATACTCTCTAGAATTTAGGAGATTGAGAGGGGATCTTATAGAAACTTACAAAATTCTTAAGGGGTTGGACAGGCTAGATGCAGGAAGATTGCTCCCGATGTTGGGGAAGTCCAGGACAATGGGTCACAGCTTAAGGATTAGGGGGAAATCCTTTAAAACCGAGATGAGAAGACTTTTTTCACACAGAGATTGGTGAATCTCTGGAACTCTCTGCCGCAGAGGGTAGTCGAGGCCAGTTCATTGGCTATATTTAAGAGGGAGTTAGATGTGGCCCTTGTGGCTAAGGGGATCAGAGGGTATGGAGAGAAGGCAGGTACGGGATACTGAGTTGGATGATCAGCCATGATCATATGAATGGTGGTGCAGGCTCGAAGGGCCGAATGCCTACTCCTGCACCTAATTTTCTATGTTTCTATCACGGCTGATCATCCAACTCAGTATCCCATCCTTGCCTTCTCTCCATACCCCTGATAAAGCACACGGCATTGGGGTTCAGTATTGATGTGGATAGAGAACTGGCTGGCAAACAGGAAGCAAAGAGTAGGAGTAAACGGGTCCTTTTCACAATAGCAGGCAGTGACTAGTGGGGTACCGCAAGGCTCAGTGCTGGGGCCACAGCTATTTACAATATATATTAATGATCTGGATGAGGGAATTGAAGGCAATATCTCCCAAGTTTGCGGATGACACTAAGCTGGGGGCAGTGTTAGCTGTGAGGAGGATGCTAGGAGACTGCAAGGTGACTTGGATAGGCTGGGTGAGTGGGCAAATGTTGGCAGATGCAGTATAATGTGGATAAATGTGAGGTTATCCATTTTGGTGGCAAAAACGGGAAAGCAGACTATTATCTAAATGGTGGCCGATTGGAAAGGGAGATGCAGCGAGACCTGGGTGTCATGGTACCCAGTCATTGAAAGTAGGCCATGCAGGTGCAGCAGCAGTGAAGAAAGCGAATGGTATGTTAGCTTTCATAGCAAAAGGATTTGAGTATAGGAGCAGGGAGGTTCTACTGCAGTTGTACAGGGTCTGGTGAGACCACACCTGGAGTATTGCGTACAGTTTTGGTCTCCAAATCTTGAGGAAGGACATTATTGCCATAGAGGGAGTGCAGAGAAGGTTCACCAGACTGATTCCTGGATGGCAGGACTGTCTTATGAAGAAAGACTGGATAGACTTGGTTTATACTCTCTAGAATTTAGGAGATTGAGAGTGGATCTTATAGAAACTTACAAAATTCTTAAGGGTTGGACAGGCTAGATGCAGGAAGATTGCTACCGATGTTGGGGAAGTCCAGGACCAGGGGTCACAGCTTAAGGATAAGGGGGAATCCTTTAAAACCGAGATGAGAAGAACTTTTTTCACACAGAGAGTGGTGAATCTCTGGAACTCTCTGCCGCAGAGGGTAGTCGAGGGCCAGTTCATTGGCTATATTTAAGAGGGAGTTAGATGTGGCTAAGGGATCAGAGGGTATGGAGAGAAGGCAGGTACGGGATACTGAGTTGGATGATCAGCCATGATCATATTGAATGGCGGTGCAGGCTCGGAGGGCCGAATGGCCTCTACTCCTGCACCTAATTTCTATGTTTCTATCACGGCTGATCATCCAACTCAGTATCCCATCCTTGCCTTCTCTCCATACCCCCTGATAAAGCACACGGCATTGGGGGTTCAGTATTGATGTGGATAGAGAACTGGCTGGCAAGCAGGAAGCAAAGAGTAGGAGTAAACGGGTCCTTTTCACAATGGCAGGCAGTGACTAGTGGGGTACCGCAAGGCTCAGTGCTGGGACCACAGCTATTTACAATATATATTAATGATCTGGATGAGGGAATTGAAGCCAATATCTCCCAAGTTTGTGGATGACACTAAGCCGGGGGGACAGTGTTAGCTGTGAGGTGGATGCTAGGAGACTGCAAGGTGACTTGGATAGGCTGGGTGAGTGGGCAAATGTTTGGCAGATGCAGTATAATGTGGATAAATGTGAGGTTATCCATTTTGGTGGTAAAAACGGAAAGCAGACTATTATCTAAATGGTGGCCGATTGGGAAAGGGGAGATGCAGCAAGACCTGGGTGTCATGGTACACCAGTCATTGAAGGTAGGCATGCAGGTGCAGCAGGCAGTGAAGAAGCCAATGGTATGTTAGCATTCATAGCAAAAGGATTTGAGTATAGGAGCAGGGAGGTTCTACTGCAGTTGTACAGGGTCTTGGTGAGACCACACCTGGAGTATTGCGTACAGTTTTGGTCTCCAAATCTGAGGAAGGACATTATTGCCATAGAGGGAGTGCAGAGAAGGTTCACCAGACTGATTCCTGGGAGGGCAGAACTGTCTTATGAAGAAAGACTGGATAGACTTGGTTTTACTCTCTAGAATTTAGGAGATTGAGAGGGGATCTTATAGAAACTTACAAAATTCTTAAGGGGTTGGACAGGCTAGATGGCAGGAAGATTGCTCCCGATGTTGGGGAAGTCCAGGACAAGGGGTTCACAGCTTAAGGATAAGGGGAAATCCTTTAAAACC
>JAWMAR010000943.1:321932-370985 GCA_036785375.1 Leucoraja ocellata
GGGGCCACACACACCCACACAGTTTAAGAATAAGGGGTCGGCCATTTTGGACTGAGATGAGGAAAACTTTTTTCCAACCAGAGAGTTGTGAGTCTGTGGAATTCTCTGCACAGAAGGCAGTGGAGGCCGATTCTCTGGATGTTTTCAAGAGTTAGATTTAGCTCTTAGGGCTAACGGAATCAAGGGATATGGTGGAGAAAGCAGGAACGGGGTACTGATCCTGGATGATCCAGGTTAATTCCCGGGATGGCGGGACTGTCATATGCTGAGAGAATGGAGCAGCCGGGCTTGTACACTCTGGAGTTTAGAAGGATGAGAGGGCATCTTATTGAGACATATAGGATTATTAAGGGCTTGGACACGCTGGAGGCAGGAAACATGTTCCCCATGTTAGGGGAGTCCAGAACCAGGGGCCACACACACACACAGTTTAAGAATAAGGGGTAAGCCATTTAGAACGGAGACGAGGAAACACTTTTTCTCACAGAGAGTGGAGAGTCTGTGGAATTCTCTGCCTCAGAGGGCGGTTCTCTGGAGAGAATTATTTCAAGAGAGGCTCTTAAAGATAGCGAGAGAGAGTCAGGGGATATGGGGAGAAGGCAGGAACGGGGTACTGGTTGGGGATGATCAGCCATGATCACATTGAATGGCGGTGCTGGCTCGAAGGGCCGAATGGCTCTACTCCTGCACCTATCGTCTATTGTCTGTTGCTGCTTGGTCTAGTGTGACAATGAAACACTCTTGGCTATTTGCATTTTGCTGCTGAAGGAATAAATCCCTTGTCGGAGGCACCTACCTCGATCAGCATCTTAATCCGGGTGATCCGTTGGAAGGGAGGAGCAGGAAGGACATGAGGGGAAGCCGCTGGCACTGGGGAAGTTCCTGGAGACGGACCACGGCCGCTGCGAAGTGTGCGTTCTCCTCCCTGCACGGAGAAGGGGGGAATGATTAGCAGGACAGTGCCAACGTCCTAGCAAAAGGATTTGAGTCTAGGAGCAGGGAGGTTCTACTGCAGTTGTACAGGGTCTTGGTGAGACCACACCTGGAGTATTGCGTACAGTTTTGGTCTCCAAATCTGAGGAAGGACATTCTTGCCATAGAGGATTTGAGTATAGGAACAGGGAGGTTCTACTGCAGTTGTACAGGGTCTTGGTGAGACACACCTGGAGTATTGCGTACAGTTTTGGTCTCCTAATCTGAGAAAGACAATCTTGCCATAGAGGATTTGAGTATAAGAACAGGGAGGTTCTACTGCAGTTGTACAGGGACTTGGTGAGACCACACCTGGAGTATTGCGTACAGTTTTGGTCTCCAAATCTGAGGAAAGACATTCTTGCCATAGAGGGAGTACAGAGAAGGTTCACCAGACTGATTCCTGGGATGGCAGGACTTTCATATGAAGAAAGACTGGATAGACTCGGCTTGTACTCGCTAGAATTGAGGGGGGATCTTATAGAAACTTACAAAATTCTTAAAGGGTTGGACAGGCTAGATGCAGGAAGATTATTCCCGATGTTTAAGAAGGAACTGCAGATGCTGGAGAATCGAAGGTTACACAAAAAGCTGGAGAAACTCAGCGGGTGCAGCAGCATCTATGGAGCGAAGGAAATAGGCAACGTTTCGGGCCGAAACCCTTCTTCAGACAGATTATTCCCGGTGTTGGGGAAGTCCAGGACAAGGGGTCACACACACAGTTTAAGGATAAAGGGGAAATCTTTTAGGACCGAGATGAGAAAAACATTTTTTTTTTCACACACAGAGAGTGGTGAATCTGTGGAATTCTCTGCCACAGAAGGTAGTTGAGGCCACACAGTTCATTGGCTATATTTAAGAGGGAGTTAGATGTGGCCTTGTGGCTAAAGAGATCAGTGGGTATGGAGAGAAGGCAGGGATGGGATACTGAGTTGGATGATCAGCCATGATCATATCGAATGGCGGTGCAGGCTCGAAGGGCCGAATGGCCTCTACTCCTGCACCTATTGTCTATGTTTCTATGTTTCCCCCGCACGAGTGCTGTCTGTGGGCTGATCGCAGCTCCGGGAAAGGTTTAGTTCAGAGATACATCGCGAAAACAGGCCCTTCGGCCCACCGCGTCCACGCCGACCCGCGATACCCGCACACTAGCGCCCTCCCGCACACTCTGAGGACAATTTACACTTAGACCGGCGCTGTTAGGCAGCAACTTTACCGCTGCAGCACCGTGCCGCGCTAACAATACCACGAAGGGTGGGCATAGGTTTAGAAACATAGAAAATAGGTGCAGGAGTAGAGGACCGCAAGTCAATGTTCATACCACTGGGGTGTAAACTACCCAAGCGAAATATAAGGTGCTGCTCCGCCAATTTGCGGTGGGACTCACTCTGGCCGTGGGGGAGGCCCAGGACTGAAAGGTCGGATTGGGATTGGGAGTTGAAGTGCTGAGCCACCGGGAGATCAGGTTGGTTATTGCGAGCCGAGCGGAGGTGTTGGGCGAAGCAATCGCCAAGCTGCGCTTGGTCTCACTGATGTAGAGCAGCTGATGCCTAGAACAGCGGATGCAATAGATGAGGTTGGAGGAGGTGCAGGAACGGGTCCTTGGATGGAGGGGGGGGGAAGTAAAGCGACAAGTGTAGCACTTCTTACGGTTGTGAGTGATCTGTTTTTCCCAAACCAACGGAAGAATAATCGGCAAATTCTACCCCATCCCCTAACACCACGTCTATCGGAGATGGGAGCAGCTACTTACATGAGTTGGCTGTATTTCTGCTCTTGGTAGAACTGGTTGCGCACATAATCGATATAAACCTGGAAATTGAGCTGGGCGTGATCGTAAATTATATCGCAGACGTCCCTGATCCTAATATTCTCGTCCACACGTTCCTCCAGGTCCTTCAGAAAACTGTTAATCAAATAATCGCTCGTTAGTCAAATGCCAATGTCATCGTAACGTCATGAGTGATAGGAGCAGTATTAGGCCATTCAGCCCATCAAGTCGACTCCGCCATTCTATCTCTCCGCCCGAACCCCATTCTCCTGCCTTCTCCTCATAACACCTGCACTAATCAAGAATCTATCTATCTCTGCCTTAAAAATATCCACCGAGTTGGGAGTCAGGGAGTGCAGCGTAGGTTTACAAGGTTAATTCCCGGGATTGAATTCTCTGCCACAGAAGGTAGTTGAGGCCACACAGTTCATTGGCTACATTTAAGAGGGAGTTAGATGTGGCCCTTGTGGCTAAAGGGATCAGGGGGGTATGGAGAGAAGGCAGGTACAGGATACTGAGTTGGATGATCAGCCATGATCATATTGAATGGCGGTGCAGGCTCAAAGGGCCGAATGGTCTACTCCTGCACCTATTTTCTATGTTTCTATGTATGGCAGGACTGTCATATGCTGAGAGAATGGAGCGGCTGGGCTTGTACACTCTGGAGTTTAGAAGGATGAGAGGGGATCTTATTGAAACATATAAGATTATTAAAGGTTTGGACACACTAGAGGCAGGAAACATGTTCCCGATGTTGGGGGAGTCCAGAACCAGGGGCCACACACAGTTTAAGAATAAGGAGTAAGCCATTTAGAACGGAGACGAGGAAACACTTTTTCTCACAGAGGGTTGTGAGTCTGTGGAATTCCCTGCCTCAGAGGGCGGTGGAGGCCGGTTCTCTGGATGCTTTCAAGAGAGAGCTAGATAGGGCTCTTAAAAATAGCGGAGTCAGGGGGTATGGGGAGGAGGCAGGAACGGGGTACTGATTGGGGATGATCAGCCATGATCACATCGAATGGCAGTGCTGGCTCTAAGGGCCAAATGGCCTCTACTCCTGCACCTTTTGTCTATTGTCTATCTCTCCCTCTTAACCCCATTCTCCTGCCTTCTCCCCATAACCCCCGACACCCGTACTAATCAAGAATCTATCTATCTCTGCCTTAAAAATATCCACTGACTTGGCCTCCACAGACGTTTTGGGTCTGTTCTTGTAATTGTATGGCTGCATGGTAACTCAAAATTCACTTTACCTTAATTGGTGCATGTGGCAATAAATTTGAATTTTGAATTTGAAATTTGAAATTTGGAATTTGAATTTGAATTCCGAATTAGGAATTCTGAATTGGGTATTTGAATTGGGTATTTGAATTGGGAATTCCGAATTGGGAATTCCGAATTGGGTATTTGAATTGGGTATTTGAATTGGGTATTTGAATTGGGTATTTGAATTGGGTATTTGAATTGGGTATTTGAATTGGGTATTTGAATTGGGTATTTGAATTGGGTATTTGAATTGGGTATTTGAATTGGGTATTTGAATTGGGTATTTGAATTGGGTATTTGAATTGGGTATTTGAATTGGGTATTTGAATTGGGAATTTGAATCGGGAATTTGAATCAGGAATTTGAATTAGGAATTTGAATCAGGAATTTGAATTAGGTATTTGAATTAGGAATTTGAATTAGGAATTTGAATCAGGAATTTGAATTAGGTATTTGAATTAGGAATTTGAATTAGGAATTTAAATCTATTCCTCTCGTGCTCAGATTAAACTCCGTTTGCCATTTCTCCCCCCCCCCCCCACATTCTACGTCCTGCTGTAATTTTTGACTCCATCTCTCTGAATTCCGGTTGATCTCCAAGACTGGCTGGATTTGGCCGGCACCGTACCTTGTGCTGACCTCCGCCACTCTGACGATGCTGGAGAACAGGGTCTTCTTGTCACGCAAGATGATGGATTCATTCAGGACCCTGGAGTCCATGAAATGGTCGATGAGGATGTTCAGACTGCGGAGGTAGGAGGCCTCGGATGTGAGCACTTCGAACATACTCTGCAACCAAGGGAAACCAAAAACAAAGTGTTCAGAGCCGCTCCCAGGGCAGTCCCTGCCTCCAGAAGCCTCTAGTGTAGTTGAGAGATACAGCGCGGAAACAGGCCCTTACGCCAACTGAGGCCGCGCCAACCAGCGATCCCCGCACGCGTACAGTATCCTGGCGGTGTTACGGGGACACGGCAGAAGATTGGGGTTAGGAGGGTGAGATAGCCAATAGGTGCAGGAATAGGCCATTCGGCCCTTCGAGCCAGCACCGCCATTCAATGTGATCATCAAGCAGCCATGATTGAATGGTGGAGTAGGCTTGATGGGCCGAATGGTCTAATTCTATCTCACTTAAGAGCAATGTTTAGTCGGGACCTTTCTTCACCGCCTGCACCACTAAGTCTGAAGACAGCACTAGGCCCGAAACATCAGCTCTCCATGTTCTCCACAGATGCTGCCTGACCCGCTGAGTTACTCCGGCTCTCTGTGTAACGTCACCTATCCATGTTCTCCACAGATGCTGCCTGACCCGCTGAGTTACTCCAGCACTTTGTGTCCTTTTGTGCAAAACAGCATCTGCAGTTCCTCATTCCTCCAGTATACTAATAGGCTGATTGTTCGAACACAAATGCTGGCAGGGGGTTTGTTTTTATGAATGTTTTGTACTCGGCTTGTACTCGCTAGAATTTAGGAGATTGAGAGGGGATCTTATAGAACATTGTGTACAGTTTTGGTCTCCTAATCTGAGGAAGGACATTCTTGCCATAGAGGGAGTACAGAGAAGGTTCACCAGACTGATTCCTGGGATGGCAGGACTTTCATATGAAGAAAGACTGGATAGACTCGGCTTGTGCTCGCTGGAGTTTAGAAGAATGAGGGGGGGATCTTATAGAAACATTACAAAATTCTTAAGGGGTTGGACAGGCTAGATGCAGGAAGATTGTTCCCGATGTTGGGGAAGTCCAGAACAAGGGGCCACACACACAGTTTAAGGATAAGGGGGAAATCCTTTAGGACCGAGATGAGAAAAACATTTTTCACACACAGAGAGTGGTGAATCTGTGGAACTCTCTGCCACAGAAGGTAGTTGAGGCCACACAGTTCATTGGCTATATTTAAGAGGGAGTTAGATGTGGCCCTTGTGGCTAAAGGGATCAGGGGGTATGGAGAGAAGGCAGGTACGGGATACTGAGTTGGATGATCAGCCATGATCATATTAAATGGCGGTGCAGGCTTGAAGGGCCGAATGGCCTACTCCTGCACCTAATTTCTATGTTTCTTTGTTTAGTTTGTTCCCGGGCAGTTTTGGGCCAAGGCCCAAATTGGGCCAATTAAATTGAGCATCTAATCTTTAACAACAGGGCAGCTGCTTGGCCTGCTGCTGGAAGCAATAAACCAGGATATTATCTCTTTAAAACATACTGCCTGTCAGAAGTGAACTTTAAACTCTGGCCTGCTGCCAGGGTGTCCTTTGCATCCTCAGCCCAAGGGCCCTTGATTGAAGGCAGATTGCTATCTCCAAACCTCTAGCAACGGGACTAGACCAATGGACAATAGACAACAGGTACATAGAAACATAGCAATTAGGTGCAGGAGTAGAGGCCATTCGGCCCTTCGAGCCTGCACCGCCATTCAATATGATCATGGCTGATCATCCAACTCAGTATCCCGTACCTGCCTTCTCTCCATACCCCCTGATCCCCTTAGCCACAAGGGCCACATCTAACTCCCTCTTAAATATAGCCAATGAACTGGCCTCAACTACCCTCTGTGGCAGAGAGTTCCAGAGATTCACCACTCTCTGTGTGAAAAAGGTTCTTCTCATCTCGGTTTTAAAGGATTTCCCCCTTATCTTTAAGCTGTGACCCCTTGTCCTGGACTTCCCCAACATCGGGAGCAATCTTCCTGCATCTAGCCTGTCCAACCCCTTAAGAATTTTGTAAGTTTCTATAAGATCCCCTCTCAATCTTCTAAATTCTAGAGAGTATAAACCAAGTCTATCCAGTCTTTCTTCATAAGACAGTCCTGACATCCCAGGAATCAGTCTGGTGAACCGTCTCTGCACTCCCTCTATGGCAATAATGTCCTTCCTCAGATTTGGAGACCAAAACTGTACGCAATACTCCAGGTGTGGTCTCACCAAGACCCTGTACAACTGCAGTAGAACCTCCCTGCTCCTATACTCAAATCCTTTTGCAATGAAAGCTAACATACCATTCGCTTTCTTTACTGCCTGCTGCACCTGCATGCCTACCTTCAATGACTGGTGTACCATGACACCCAGGTCTCGCTGCATCTCCCCCTTTCCCAATCGGCCACCATTTAGATAATAGTCTGCTTTCCCGTTTTTGCCACCAAAATGGATAACCTCACATTTATCCACATTATACTGCATCTGCCAAACATTTGCCCACTCACCCAGCCTATCCAAGTCACCTTGCAGTCTTCTAGCATCCTCCTCACAGCTAACACTGTCCCCCAGCTTAGTGTCATCCGCAAACTTGGAGATATTGCCTTAAATTCCCTCATCCAGATCATTAATATATATTGTAAATAGCTGGGGTCCCAGCACTGAGCCTTGCGGTACCCCACTAGTCACTGCCTGCCATTGTGAAAAGGACCCGTTTACTCCTACTCTTTGCTTCCTGTTTGCCAGCCAGTTCTCTATCCACATCAATACTGAACCCCCAATGCCTTGTGCTTTAAGTTTGTATACTAATCTCTTATGCGGGACCTTGTCGAAAGCCTTCTGGAAGTCCAGATACACCACATCCACTGGTTCTCCCCTATCCACGCTACTAGTTACATCCTCGAAAAATTCTATAAGATTCGTCAGACATGATTTACCTTTCGTAAATCCATGCTGACTTTGTCCATTGATTTCACCACTTTCCAAATGTGCTGCTATCCCATCTTTAATAACTGACTCTAGCAGTTTCCCCACTACCGATGTTAGACTAACTGGTCTGTAATTCCCCATTTTCTCTCTACCTCCCTTCTTAAAAAGTGGGGTTACGTTTGCTACCCGCCAATCTTCAGGAACTACTCCAGAATCTAAAGAGTTTTGAAAGATTATTACTAATGCATCCACTATTTCTGGAGCTACTTCCTTAAGTACTCTGGGATGCAGCCTATCTGGCCCTGGGGATTAATCGGCCTTTAATCCATTCAATTTACCCAACACCACTTCCCAGCTAACCTGGATTTCACTCAATTCCTCCACCTCCTTTGACCCGCGGTCCCCTGCTATTTCCGGCAGGGGACCATGCAGGAGTAGGCCATTCGGCCCTTCGAGCCAGCACCGCCATTCTCTGTGATCATGGCTGATCATCCAATCATTACCCCGTTCCTGCCTTCTCCCCATATTAATTCAGCCCGAAACATTGCATAACAATGACATCCTTGTGATTGAGGCAGTGCAGCATAGATCAACAAGATTTATCCGTGGTATGCCAGGACTGACATATGAGGAAAGATTGAAAAGACTAGGCTTGTATTCACTGGAGTTTAGAAGGATGAGGGGAGGGGGGATCTTATAGAAACATATAAAATTATAAAAGGACTGGACAAACTAGATGCAGGAAAAATGTTCCCAATGTTGGGCGAGTCCAGAACCAGGGGCATCTTGGAATAAAGGGTAGGCCATTTAAGATTGAGGTGAGAAAAAACTTTTTCAGTTGTGAATTTGTGGAATTCCCTGCCACAGAGGGCAGTGGAGGCCAAGTCACTGGATGGATTTAAGAGAGAGTTAGATAGAGCTCTAGGGGCTAGTGGAGTCAAGGGATATGGGGAGAAGGCAGGCACGGGTTATTGATTGGGGACGATCAGCCATGATCACATTGAATGGCGGTGCTGGCTCGAAGGGCCGGATGGCCTCCTCCTGCACCTATTTTCGATGTTTCTATTTCCTTCGCTCCATAGATGCTGCTGCACCCGCTGAGTTCCTCCAGCATTTTTGTCTATCTTCGATTTTCCAGCATCTGCAGTTCCTTCTTAAACACTTCTCCCCATATCCCTTGACTTTAAAAGCCCTATTTAACTCTCTCTTGAAAACACACAGGGAACCGGCCTCCACCGCCCTCTGAGGCAGAGAATTCCACAGACTCACAACTCTCTGGGTGAAAAGGTTTTTCCTCATCTCCGTTCTAAATAGCTTACCCCTTATTCTTAAACTGTGTGTGTGTGTGGCCCCTGGTTCTGGACTCCCCCAACATCGGGAACATGTTTCCTGCCTCCAGCGTGTCCAAACCCTTAATAATCTTATATGTTTCAATAAGATCCCCTCCCATCCTTCTAAACTCCAGAGTGTACAAGCCCACAGCCGCTCCATTCTCTCAGCTTATGACAGTCCCGCCATCCTGGGAATTAACCTGGCGAACCTACGCTGCACTCCCTCAATAGCAAGAAGGACAATTTACATTTATCCCGAGCCAATTAACCCACAAGCCTGTAGGCCTTTGGAGTGTGGTTTTCTCTGGGAAACGGAAGATCCCGGAGAAAACCCACGCAGGTCACGTGCAAACGCGTGCAGACGGGATCGAACCCGGGTCTCTGGCGCCGTGCCATCCCGAACTGAACGGACGATGCTCGTATTTGGGTGGGGAGAGGGGGTAGGCCGAGGCTTCGGGGACAGGCCCTGGCGGGCGAGCGATCCTCACCTCCTGCTGCTTGCGCTCCTCGGGGCTGAGGCCGTCGAGGATCCCGCTCTGCCGCACGGCGTTGAGGTTCTGCCACAGCGAGCTGGAGGCCCGGTCGCTCTCCAGGGTCAGCGGGATGCTCTCGTACGTGTAATCGTCGCTCGTCTTGCTAGAGTCCCGCATCAGCGTCTGCCGCTTGATCTGCTTGTGGATCACCGTTTCACGGTACGTCTGGTACAGAGGCTCTGGGGGGGGGCGGGAAAGGAGGGAGAGTCGTCCTAAGCCAGTGATTCCCAAAGGGGCCATGGCAAATTTCAGGGGGGGGCACAGAAAAATGTTATCTTATAGAAACTTACAAAATTCTTAAGGGGTTGGACAGGCTAGATGCAGGAAGATTGTTCCCGATGTTAGGGAAGTCCAGGACAAGGGGTCACAGCTTAAGGATAAGGGGGAAATCCTTTAAAACCGAGATGAGGAGAACTTTTTTCACACAGAGAGTGGTGAATCTGTGGAACTCTCTGCCACAGAGGGTAGTTGAGGCCACACAGTTCATTGGCTATATTTAAGAGGGAGTTAGATGTGGCCCTTGTGGCCAAGGGGATCAGAGGGTATGGAGAGAAGGCAGGTACGGGATACTGAGTTGGATGATCAGCCATGATCATATTGAATGGCGGTGCAGGCTCGAAGGGCCGAATGGCCTCTACTCCTGCACCTAATTTCTATGTTTCTATGTTTCTATGTTGGGATTTAGGGGGCCACAGGTTCAAAGAGCCTCCTAAAATTCACTTCTAATAAATTTAAATCTATGTAGTTGAAATATTTTTGATGTTTGTGGAATAGAATAAAAGAGACTATATGTGCAATTAATAGACTGATATTTTTATGGAAGGTATTATAATATTGAAGTACTTTTTCCCCCGCTAATAGTGTCAGTAGGCAGCGCGACTCTCGTCAGCAGCGGCCTCTGCAGCCCGTCTGCGTTTTTATTATTTTTTGTCTATGTTTCTATGTAGTTTTTGTTATTTTTTGTTGGGGTGTGTGTGTGAGGGGGGTGGGAGGGAGTGGGGTAACTTTTAAATCTCTCCCCGCACGGGAGACCCGACCTTTTCTTTGTCGGGTCTCCGTTGTCGTTGGGGCTGCAACGAGGAGCGGCCTCCAACAGGAGAAGACCGGGGGCTCTGGTGCCGACGACTCACCTCACCTCACCGTCGCGGAGCTGGCCGAGTCCGGAGCGGGTGGAGCGGTGGTGGAGCGCTGCTGCTGCTGCGGCCCGAGATTCGGAGGCTGCAACTGCGGGTCTGGCGGACGGCGGCACCGGGAGCCCGCGGGTCCCTGGTGGGAGACCGCTTTTCAGGGCTCCCGCAACGGCGACTTCTCCCGCCCGAGTTGCGGGGTTGAAGAGCTCCTGGAGCGGGGCCTGACATCACCGCCCCGCGCGGCTCGGAATGGTTGGGAACCACTGGTTTAGACGGATGAGGGGGAGGGGAATAGATCAGCCATGATCGAATGGCGGAGTAGACCTGATGGGCCAAATGGCCTAATTCTACCCCTATCGCTCGAAGGGCCGAATGGCCTACTCTTGCACCTATTGTCTATGTTTCTACATTTCTTACCGCTTTCAAATCGAGATTCCCAGCCTTTGGAATTGTGATTTTCCGACTGCAAAGATCTGCCAAAACAAGATGGTGGATTACGCATTACAAGCGGAACGTTACGGGCCTATCCCGCTTGGTGATTTTTTTTTTTCTGGTGACTGTCGGCATCATTGACTGCCGTATCAGCTCACCGAAATATCTGTGGCGCAACGGCGTTTCGCTTCGAGCGTCGCAACATTTATTTTGTTGCTGCTAGATTTTGAAATGTTCGAAATCTTTTTGACGTTGGGAAAAAAATCTCCAAGTGGGACAGGCCCTTTACTCCCCGTATCACGTACACGCACGCTGCGAACGGCTCGACTGCAATCACGTATCGTCTTTCCGTCGACTTGTCCGCAAGGCGCAAAAGCTTTTCACTGTACACGAGACAATAGACTGAAACTGATCTGAGAGTGCTGGGGGGATCTCGACCAGAAATGGGCCTACTCCTTCTCTCCGGAGATGCTGCCTGACCCGCTGAGATACCCCGCCATTTTGTGTCTCATCCTCATCAGTACAAAGCCGGAATTGGCGCACTTCAGTTATAAGGATAGCCACAGGGAAAACAAAACTGGCTGTAGCTCTCCTTACAACTGAAGTGCTCCAATTCAGGCTTCATACCGATGAGGATGAGACACAAAATGGCGGAGAATCTCAGCGGGTCAGGCAGCATCTCCGGAGAGGGGCAGAAGATTGCAACCTTCACGTGGTCCGCCCGGTTTCGACCGATGCAATCAACTCGACGTGCACAAACAGAAGATCAAATAGAACAAGTTGTCCGACAACTTTAGGCTGTGCACGCCTTATCCCTTATTTCAAAACTGTGGCCCCTGGTTCTGGTCTCCCCCAACATCGGGAGCATGTTTCCTGCCTCTAGCGTGTCCAAACCCTTAACAATCTTGCCATAGAGGGAGTGCAGAGACGGTTCACCAGACTGATTCCTGGGATGTCAGGACTGTCTTATGAAGAAAGACTGGATAGACTTGGTTTATACTCTCTAGAATTTAGAAGATTGAGAGGGGATCTTATAGAAACTTACAAAATTCTTAAGGGGTTGGACAGGCTAGATGCAGGAAGATTGTTCCCGATGTTGGGGAAGTCCAGGACAAGGGGTCACAGCTTAAGGATAAGGGGGAAATCCTTTAAAACCGAGATGAGAAGAACTTTTTTCACACAGAGAGTGGTGAATCTCTGGAACTCTCTGCCACAGAGGGTAGTTGAGGCCAGTTCATTGGCTATATTTAAGAGGGAGTTAGATGGGGCCCTTGTGGCTAAGGGGATCAGGGGGTATGGAGAGAAGGCAGGTACGGGATACTGAGTTGGATGATCAGCCATGATCATATTGAATGGCGGTGCAGGCTCGAAGGGCCGAATGGCCTCTACTCCTGCACCTAATTTCTATGTTTCTATGTTTCTATCAAATAGACCAAGTTGTCCGACAACTTTAGACTGTGCACGCCTTATCCCTTATTTCAAAACTGTGGCCCCTGGTTCTGGTCTCCCCCAACATCGGGAACATGTTTCCTGCCTCTAGCGTGTCCAAACCCTTAACAATCTTATGTGTTTCAATGAGATTCCCTCTCATCCTTCTAAACTCCAGAGAAGAAGTTCTCTGGAGAAAAGGAGTAGGGGCCATTTCTGGGCGAGATCCAGAAAGGGCCAGGGACAATCTGGTGGAGGCGTATAAAATTATCAGTGGGGGGCAGGTGGATAGAATACACAGCAAGAATAGAATAGGTGGCTCACAGCCCAATGGTATGAACATTGATCTAATTTCAATTAACTGTGTGCATTCCCTTCCTCTCTCTTCCCCCTCCCACCCCAGCCCCCACCCCATACTACCCCTCACACCCCATTGTACCCCCCCCCACCCACCCCATTCTACCCCACCCCCACACACCCCATTCTACCCCACTCCCACCCCATTCTACCCCACTCCCACCCCATTCTACCCCATCCCCCACCCCATTCTACCCCACATTCTACCCCACCCCCACCCACCACATTCTACCCCACCCCCACCATTCTACCCCACCCCCACCCACCCCATTCTACCCCACCCCCACATTCTACCCCACCCCCACCCACCCCATTCTACCCCACCCCCACCCACCCCATTCTACCCCACTCCCACCCCATTCTACCCCACCCCCACCCACCCCATTCTACCCCATCCCCCACCCCATTCTACCCCACATTCTACCCCACCCCCACCCACCACATTCTACCCCACCCCCACCATTCTACCCCACCCCCACCCACCCCATTCTACCCCACCCCCACATTCTACCCCACCCCCACCCCCCCCACCCCATTCTACCCCACCCCCACCCCACCAGCTTTCCAGTTTGGACACTCTGGTTTAACCGGTTGATATGTTGTTGATGGGATGATTTGACAGCTCGATGGATGAATAAACATTGCAACGTCTGCATTCATTAACATCACGTAGTTGAGCTATGCAGGAATCACTGGCAACGCAATCTCAATCCGTGGCCCCAAAACACACTTAGAAAATCTACAACAATAGACAATAGGTGCAGGAGTAGAGGCCATTCAGCCCTTCGAGCCAGCACCTCCATTCAATGTGATCACGGCTGATCATCCCCAATCAGTTCCCCCGTTCCTGCATTCTCCCCATACCCCCTGACTCCGCTATCTTTAAGAGCCCTATCTAGCTCTCTCTTGAAAGTATCCAGAGAACCGGCCTCTGAGGCAGAGAATTCCACAGACTCACCACTCTCTGTGAGAAAAAGTGTTTCCTCGTCTCCGTTCTAACTGGCTTAAACCCCTTGTTCTGGAGCCCAGCGCAGGTTCGCCAGGTTAATTCCCGGGATGGCGGGACTGTCATATGCTGAGAGAATGGAGCGGCTGGGCTTGTACACTCTGGAGTTTAGAAGGATGAGAGGATATCTCATTGAAACACATAGGATTAGTACGGGTTTGGATACTCTAGAGGCAGGAAACATGTTCCCGATGTTGGGGGAGTCCAGAACCAGGGGCCACACACACAGTTTAAGACTAAGGAGTAAGGACCCGAAACGTTGCCTATTTCCTTCACTCCATAGATGCTGCTGCACCCGCTGAGTTTCTCCAGCACTTTTGTCCACCTTCGATTTTCCAGCATCTGCAGTTCCGTCCTCAACTCTTTAGCCACAGTTTAAGAATAAGGGGTCGGCCATTTAGAACGGAGATGAGGAAACACTTTTTCTCACACAGAGAGTTGTGAGTATGTGGAATTCTCTGCCTCAGAGGGCGGTGGAGGCCGGTTCTCTGGATACTTTCAAGAGAGAGCTAGATAGGGCTCTTAAAGATAGCGGAGTCAGGGGATATGGGGAGAAGGCAGCGATGGGATACTGAGTTGGATGATCAGCCATGATCACATTGAATGGCGGTGCTGGCTCGAAGGGCCGAATGGCCTCTACTCCTGCACCTATTGTCTATTATCCTAACCCACCGAGTCCGCACCGACCGATAACCGCACTAGCTCGATCCCACACAGGCCAATTAACCTCCAAAGCTGCGAGTGTCTGGAGCGTGGGAGGAAACCGGAGCGCCCGGAGAAAACCCACGCGGTCCGGATGGAACCCGGGTCTCTGGCGCTGTGAGGCAGCGACTATACCGTGCCTGCCGCGCCTGTGACAATAAAGTTTTATCGAAGAAAGGGGCTGACCTGCTCAGCGGGACATCCAAATTAAATTCGTACAGGGGGTTCCTCGAGTTCTCCTCTTCTCCTGTCAAACATATTTCATTTATTTATTTATATATTTGATTTATTCCCGAACAAGTAAAGACATTAATAGTAACAACATCGAAATGATCAAACAATTGGACATTACAATCAATATTTACAAGCAATGAAAGGAACAAAAAGCAAATTTCCAACGTCCAACTCTGTGTCTGTACAAGCTCGAAAAGGAGTGAGAAGAAGAACAACTTATTAAATCTCACCCCTTTTCCCCCCACACTTCTACCATAGTTAAAAATCAATTCATTAATAATAATAATACTACCCCAGGCAATTTCCCATAATACCTACAGACATATAGAAACATAGAAAATAGGTGCAGGAGTAGAGGCCATTCGGCCCTTCGAGCCAGCACCGCCATTCGATATGATCATGGCTGATCATCCAATTCAGTATCCCATCCCTGCCTTCTCTCCATACCCTCTGATCCCCTTAGCCACAAGGGCCACATCTAACTCCCTCTTAAATATAGCCAATGAACTGTGTGGCCTCAACTACCCTCTGCGGCAGAGAGTTCCAGAGACTCACCACTCTCTGTGTGAAAAAAGTTCTTCTCATCTCGGTTTTAAAGGATTTCCCCCTTATCCTTAAGCTGTGACCCCTTGTCCTGGACTTCCCCAACATCATATAAACATAGAAATTAGGTGCAGGAGTAGAGGCCATTCGGCCCTTCGAGCCTGCACCGCCATTCAATATGATCATGGCTGATCATCCAACTCAGTATCCCGTACCTGCCTTCTCTCCATACCCTCTGATCCCCTTAGCCACAAGGGCCACATCTAACTTTTTTTCACACAGAGAGTGGTGAATCTCTGGAACTCTCTGCCACAGAGGGTAGTTGAGGCCAGTTCATTGGCTATATTTAAGAGGGAGTTAGATGTGGCCCTTCTTGATAAATGATAAAAACGAACCTGCCTCCACCACTTCCACTGGAAGCTCATTCCACACACAGCTACCACTCTCTGAGTAAAGAAGTTCCCCCTAAACTTCTGTCCCTTAATTCTCAAATCATGTCCTCTTGTTTGAATCTTCCCGACTCTCAATGGGAAAAGCTTATCCACGTCAATCCCTCTCATCATTTTAAAGACCTCGATCAAGTCCCCCCCTTAACCTTCTGCGCTCCAGAGAATAAAGACCTAACTTGTTCAACCTTTCTCTGTAACTTAGTTGGTGTAACCCAGGCAATATTCTAGAACGAACACGACCAACATTACCGCTGCGGCACTTCCCCCGCCCGAGTTGCGGGGTCGAAGAGCTCCTGGAGCGGGGCCTAACACCATTGCCCCGCGCGGCTGGAACGGCCGCGGGACTTTACGAGCGCACACCGGGGGCTCCAACACCAAGACCCGGTGTGCGGCCTCGCACCACCCGACGTGGCTTTAATGGCCGCGGGACAATCGCCATCGCCAGCCGGGGGCTTTGACTTTGACTCTGACATCGGGGGGGAGAGAGTGCAGTGGAGAGATAAGTTTTTTTTGGCCTTCCATCACAGCTATGTGATGGATGTTTATGTAAAATGTAATTATGTTGTGTCTGGGGTCTATTTGTGTGTAATGTATGGCTGCAGAAACGGCATTTCGTTTGGACCTCTAGGAGTCCAAATGACAATTAAATTGACTCTTGACTCTTGACTCTCTTGACTCTTCTGGAGTTTACGGACCGCGGATTTGGCGAAGGTTCTACACTCACCCATCGACGTTTTAAGTTGCGTACAAACTGCGTACGGATTGCGGCTCTTACCTGCGTCTACCTGGTCGTAGGTGGGCTGGACGTGTTTTTCCTTGGGGCTGGGCGGGGCGGAGCGGGTCACGGTGGGGCTGGGGGGCTCCAGCGTGGATGCTCCGCGGCCCGGCAGCGCCAACTGCCGCACGTGAAGGTTCAGCTGATCCACGCACTTGGAGAACTTGTCCAGGTCGGCGGCGGAGTAGCGCTGGTGGACGGCGGGGGGCGGGGACAGCGGGAGGGCCTCCGATCGCCGCAGCCGGCCCTGTCTACGGGCGGGGAGCCGGGGGGCCTTGTCCAGGGAGTTCTGCGCCACCGGCTTGTGGCGGCGGGGCGGCTTGGGCAGCGGCGCGGGGGGAGAGACGGCTCTCTCGGCCGCGGGTTCGAGACCCCCGTCGGGATCTGCGGCTTCCGGCATCCCCTCCGAGGCAGACGGGAGGAGACGCAGGTAGGCGCCATCCTCCTCCCCTTCCTCCTCCTCGGCAATCTCGGCCGGGCAGCCGTTCGGCGTCTCGTTGACCGTGAAGACGTAGGCAAACGGCTTGTCGTCGCTGTCCGCGGAGTCCGACAGGGAGCCGTCCGTCAGTTCCTGGTCCCCCTCGGTGGCATCGGACGCGGGTCTCCACACCAGCACCATCCCAGGCCTCCCCTTGTGGCACAGGCAGGGGCAGCTGATGCGGCAATGCCCTCTGCCTGCCGTCTCGCCCGGGGCATCAGTCTGCACCTCCCCCGACTCCCCGCGGTCATCTGCAAAACAAACTTGATCCAATCAACAATCACTGAGAAAAAAGTGGAAGAGAACGCTGCCACCCTAATATAAACATTAGAAGATTGCTAAACACCCAATAACAGCTCTTGTTCAATAGACAATAGGTGCAGGAGTAGAGGCCATTCGGCCCTTCGAGCCAGCACCGCCATTCATTGTGATCATGGCTGATCATCCCCAATCAGTACCCCGTTCCTGCTTCCTCCCCATATCCCCTGACTCCGCTATATTTAAGAGCCCTATCTAGCTCTCTCTTGAAAGTATCCAGAGAACCGGCCTCTGAGGCAGAGAATTCCACACTCACAACTCTCTGCGAGAAAAAGTGTTTCCTCGTCTCCGTTTTAAATGGCTCACCCCTTATTCTTAAACTGTGTGTGTGTGTGTGGCCCCTGGTTCTGGACTCCCCCAACATCGGGAACATGTTTGCTGCCTCTATAACGTGTCCAAACCCTTAACAATCTTATATGTTTCAATGAGATATCCTCTCATCCTTCTAAACTCCAGAGTGTACAAGCCCAGCCGCTCCATTCTCTCAGCATATGATAGTCCCGCCATCCCGGGAATTAACCTGGTGAACCTACGCTGGGCTCCCTCAATAGCACAAAGGACAATTTACACTTATACCGAGCCAATTAACCTCCAAGCCTTGTAAGTCTACGCTGAGCTGAACGCAACTCACTCTGAGATGAAGGCCAAACGGTTGCCGGGGAAACCTGCAAGGCCCGGAGGAGTGACCTATGAACTTGCTGCTCAATGGCTCCTGGCTCGCTGAGCTGAACGCAACTCACTCTGACATGAAGGCCAAACGGTTGCCGGGGAAACCAGCTAGGCCGGGAGGAGTGACCTATGAACTTACCGCTCAATGGCTCTTGGATCGTTGGTAGCTCGGTGATTGCGGGCACCGTCTGATCTTCGTTGCATTCCGCCGACGTTTCCCGGGCAACCACCCGCTTGCGCCGGGCCTTGGGCACCGGGGGAGAGTCCCTGAGGACATCGCGCGCCGACTTGGACCGCCTGACCGCCAGGGGCCGTTTCTCCTTGGCCGCGCCCACTCTCTCCCTCTCCGGCAACTCCGCCGCCTGGTTGAAGCGTTCCCGGATCTTCTGGAAGTTGCCCCAGCCCTGGGGGTCCTCGCCCGCCGGGAATTCCGAGACGGGGCGCTTGGCGGGGACCGGCGGGCGAGCCGGCCGCCCCTTGCCGCCCATCGGCCAGCAGTCGTCCTGAGCTCTCTTCGGCATCGGAGGTTTCGGCCTCAGGGGCGGCTTGGTCGGGTGTCTCTCCGTCTCCAGGGTCTCCATGGTAACCGAGGAGGTCTCGTCTCAATGGCCGCCGACTGCCTGGAGGTCAAGGCCGACAGGGCAAAAATTAGCGGGCGTATACAAAATAAATCGAAAGACATTTTCATTACACCGGCTATGACACAATTTTGTCAATAGACAATAGGTGCAGGAGTAGAGGCCATTCGGCCCTTCGAGCCTGCACCGCCATTCAATGTGATCATGGCTGCTCTGTTCATCGTTCCTGCCTTCTCCCCATATCCCCTGACTCCGCTATCTTTAAGAGCCCTATCTAGCTCCCTCTTGAAAGCATCCATAGAACCGGCCTCCACCGCCCTCTGAGGCAGAGAATCCCACAGACTCACCACTCTCTGTGTGAAAAAGTGTTTCCTCGTCTCCGTTCTACATGGCTTACCTCTTATTCTTAAACTGTGGCCCCTGGTTCTGGACTCCCGCAACATTCCTGCCTCTAGCGTGTCCAAACCCTTAATAATCTTATACGTTTCAATAAGAACCTCTCTCATCCTTCTAAACTCCAGAGTGTACAAGCCCAGCCGCTCCATTCTCTCAGCATACGACAGTCCCACCATCCTGGGGATTAACCTGGTGAACCTACGCTGGGCTCCCTCAATAGCAAGAATGTCCTTCCTCAAATTAAGGGTCCAAAACTGTACACAATACTCCAGGTGTGGTCTCACTAGGGCTCTGTACAACTGCAGAAGGACCTCTTTGCTCCTATATTTGATTCCTCATGTAATAAAGGCCAACATGCCATTCGCTTTCTTCACTGCCTGCTGTACCTGCATGCTTACATGATGTACAAGGACCCCCAGATCCCGTTGTACTTCCCCTTTTCCCAACTTATTCGGGGGGGGGGGGGGAAGCGCAGAGAAGATTTACGAAGATTTAAGGTAGATGCACAAAGTCACTAGAATAACATATAATAGACATTTTTGGTGAAACATCCTTGAGGCTGTTCTGTGGTTTAGTTTGGAGATACAGCACGGAAACAGGCCCTTTGAGCCACCGAGTCCGCACCGATTATTGTTCAACGAGGCATCTTTGTGTCACCACTTATGGTAAAACTTAGGGAATATTAGTAGTTAAGTAACTAAGTTTATTGGCCAAGTATTCACATACAAGGAATTTGCCTTGGTGCTCCGCCCACAAGTAACAACATGACATACAGTGACAATTACGATTGACTCAGAAAACACTAAACATTAATAATAATAAAACATTAATGATAAAACACCATTGATCAAGCATGTGAACCTACAAAATACCAGATCAAAGGGAGGCTACAGATTTTTGGCTTTTGAGTAGAGCAACTACTCGTGGATAAAAACTGTTTTATGTCTGTTTTATGTCCGGTGGGCGGCGCGACTCTCGTCAGCAGCGGCCTCTACAGCCCGTCCGCGTTTTTATTATTTTTTGTCTATGTTTCTATGTAGTTTTTGTTATTTTTTGTTGGGGTGTGTGTGTGGGGGGGTGGGGGTGGGGTGGGAGGGAGGGGGTAACTTTTAAATCTCTCCCTGCACGGGAGACCCGACCTTATCTTTGTCGGGTCTCCGTTGTCGTTGGGGCTGCAACAAGGAGCGGCCTCCAACAGGAGAAGACCGGGCTCTGGTGCCGACGACTCACCTCACCGTCGCGGAGCTGGCCGAGTCCGGAGCGGGTGGAGCGGTGGTGGAGCGCTGCTGCTGCTGCTGCTGCTGCGGCCCGACCTCCGGAGATTCGGAGGCTGCAACTGCGGGTCTGGCGGACGGCGGCACCGGGAGCCCGCGGGTCCCTGGAGGGAGACCGCTTCTCAGGGCTCCTGCAACGGCGACTTCTCCCGCCCGAGTTGCGGGGTCGAAGAGCTCCTGGAGCGGGGCCTGACATCACCGCCCCGCGCGGCTTGGAATGGCCGCGGGACTCTGCGAGCGCACGCCGGGGGCTCTAACACCAAGACCCGGTGTGCGACCTTGCATCACCCGGCGTGGCTTTAATGGCCGCGGGACAATCGCCATCGCCAGCCGGGGGCTTTGACTTTGACTCTGACATCGGGGGGGAGAGTGGAGAGATAAGTTTTTTTGGCCTTCCATCACAGCGATGTGATGGATGTTTATGTAAATTATGTTGTGTCTTGCGTCTATTTGTTTGTAATGTATGGCTGCAGAAACGGCATTTCGTTTGGACCTCAAGGGGTCCAAATGACAATTAAATTAAATCTTGAATCTTGAATCTTGGCTGTGGCAGCTTTGACAGCCCGGAGTCGCCTTCCAGAGGGAAGTGATTCAAAGAGTTTGTGGCCAGGGTGAGAGGGGTCAGAGATGATCTTGCCCGCTCGCTTCCTGGCCCTTGCAGTGTACAGTTCATCAATGGAGGGAAGGTTGCAGCCAATAACCTTCTCTGCTGATCAGACGATTAGCTGCAGCCTCTGGGTGTCGTGCTTGGTGGCTGAGCAAAACAAGACCACGATGGAGAAGGTGAGGACAGACTCTACGATGGCCGTGTAGAATTGGACCATCACTGCCTGATTGTGGCAGATTGTGCTTCCTCAGCTGCCGTAGGAGTTACGGGGAGGAGGCAGGAAAACGAGGTTAAGAGCGAAAGATAGATCAGCCCATGATTGAATAGCGAAGTGGGCGTGATGGGCCGAATGGCCTAATTTCCAGCATCTGCAGTTCCTTCTTATACGCGAATGCTATCCTACCTACTAGGGACAATTTTACACTTCCAGAAGCCAATTAACTGCCAAGCCTGCACGTCTTTGGAGTGTGGGAGGAAACCGACGGTCTCGGAGAAAACCCCCCCAACAGGTCACGGGGAGAACGTACAGACAGCACCCGTGGTCGGGATTGAACCTGGGTCTCCGAAATCTACCGCTGCGCCTAGATATGAGCCAGCCACTGCAAAAAACAAAACAGAAACGTATAAAGGAAAAACTGCCTTGCTGACATGCTCCGAATTCTTGAATCAACTGATGCATTAACTTGCCATCCGAATGCAATGGGTTGGGCAAGAATGCTTTGTGTGTGTATGTGTGTGTGTGTCTCTCTGTACCGAGACGCTATTACAACAGCCTGACATTTAAAGATGATTAATTTTCACCGCGTCCAACGCTCTTGTTGAAAGCTGTGCCCTTGTGTTCAATGCTGCAATATTAAGGCTGCTGAAAAGGATATCAGTGTCTTAAGAACACTTGATAATTCGAAGAAGGTGAACGCACTGTTCAGAGAAAGAACAACGGCCCTCTTTATTAGACTCGCCACCAACCGGTTAATACACCCCAAACCATCACGCAAACTAACCCCCCTGCTACTGACTGCCTAAAGCTACCTGATCCCCCATATACCAATTACAGCACGGAAACAGGCCATCTTGGCCCTTCTAGTCCGTGCCGAACACTTATTCTCCCCTAGTCCCATCCACTTGCACTCAGACCATAACCCTCCATTCCTTTCCCGTCCATATACCCATCCAATTTATTTTTAAATGATAAAATCGAACCTGCCTCCACCACCTCCACTGGAAGCTCATTCCACACAGCTACCACTCTCTGAGTAAAGAAGTTCCCCCTAAACTTCTGTCCCTTAATTCTCAAGTCATGTCCTCTTGTTTGAATCTTCCCGACTCTCAATATGAAAAGCTTATCCACGTCAATCCCTCTCAGAATTTTAAAGACCTCTATCAAGTCCCCCCTTAACCTTCTGCGCTCCAAAGAATTGGAGACCTAAAATCGCTCCTCTGACATGGAGGTTTAGGTTAAAGTAGACAAAAAATGCTGGAGAAACTCAGCGGGTGAGGCAGCATCTATGGAGAGAAGGAATAGGCGATGTTTCGGGTCGAGACCCTTCTTCAGCCTGATGTTGGGGGGTGGGGGGGAGGGAGAAAGCAAGGGCTATCTACAATTAGAGAAATCAATGTTCATAACGCTGGGGTGTAAACTACCCAAGTGAAATATGAGGTGCTGTTCCTACAACTTGCGCTGGGCCTCACACTGACAATGGAGCCTGCACTTGGTCTCGCCAATGTAGAGAAGTTGACACCTAGAACAGCGGATGCAGTAGATGAGGTTGGAGGAGGTGCAGGTGAACATCTGCCTCACCTTGAAAGGCTGTCGGGTTCCTTGGATGGAGTCGAGGGGGGGAGGTAAAGGGACAACTGTAGAATTTCTTGCTGTTGCAGGGGAAAGTGCCAGGGGAGAGTAGTTTGGGTGGGAAGGGATGAATTGACCAGGGAGTTACGGAGGGAGCGGTCTCTGCGGAAAACACAAAGGGGAGGAGATGGGAAGATGTGGCCACTAGTACCCCAAAGGCAACCAGAATGTCCCAAATTTTGAGTAATTTCCTTCAAAACAGAAACACTGGAACTAAATAGCCTACCACTTATTCTTAAACTGTGGCCCCTGGTTCTGGACTCCCCCAACATCGGGAACATGTTTCCTGCCTCTAGCGTGTCCAACCCCTTAAATAATCTTATATGTTTCAATAAGATATCCTCTCATCCTTCTAAACTCCAGAGTGTACAAGCCCAGCCGCTCCATTCTTTCAGCATATGACAGTCCCGCCATCCCGGGAATTAACCTTGTAAACCTACGCTGGGCTCCCACAATAGCAAGAATGTCCTTCCTCAAATTTGGAGACCAAAACTGCACAAAATACTCCAGGTGTGGTCTCACCATGGTCCTGTACAACTGCAGAAGGACCTCTTTGCTCCAAAACTCAACTCCTCTTGTGATGAAGGCCAACATGCCATTAGCTTTCTTCACTGCCTGCTGTAGCTGCATGCTTACTTTCATTGACTGATGAACAAGGACCCCCAGATCCCGTTGTACTTCCCCTTTTCCTAACTTGACACCATTCACATAATAATCTAACTTTCTGTACTTGCCACCAAGGTGGATATTCTCAGATTTATCCACAATACACTGCATCTGCCATGTATCTGCCCACTCACCCAACCTGTCCAAGTCACCCTGCATTCTCCTCACAATTCCGCCCAGCTTTGTGTCATCTGCAAATGTGCTAACGTTACTTTTAATCCCTTCAGCTAAATCATTAATGTGTATTGCAAATAGCTGCAGTCCCAGCACCGAGCCTTGTGGTACCCCACTGGTCACTGGGTGCCACTCTGAAAGGGACCTGTTAATCCCTACTCTATGTTTCCTGTCTACCGACCAATTTTCTATCCATGTCTGTACCCTACCCGCAATACCATGTGTAATTTTGCCCACTGTTCTCCTATGTGGGACTTGATCAAAGGCTTCCTGAAAGACCAGGTACACCAAGCAGTAAAATGACAAACATCCAGTTGCATTTACATGTGTATGTGTGGCTGTACATGATCCATCCCCAACACTCCATGTATATCCGTGAGCCTATCCAAAAGCCACTTAAACGCCACTGTCATATCTGCCTTACCACCACCCCTGGTGCAACCATTCCAGGCAGAGCAGCCATTCACATGTGGAGCCACAGGAGATGGCCAAAGTATAACATTTGGGATATTATGTTCCATGATGTACAAGCCACTGGTGAGGTTGCACTTGCAGCATTGCGTCACCCTGCTGAAGCAGAGAGTGAGTGGTGGAGTCAGAGGGAACAAGAGGGGAAGGGGATAGTACAGGTGGGTTCAGTAAGTGGGTGAAGGGCAGATGGAGGCTGGTGGGGAAAGGTAAGAAACTGGGGAATGGACAACTGTAGGTTTGGATAAAGGAGGTGGTGAGAAAACCTGCGGGGATCACGAGAGAAAGGATCAGGGGGTATAGATTGCGTAGGGAAGAACTACAGATGCTGGTTTAAATCGAAGGTAGACACAAAATGGTGTCTGAAGAAGGGTCTCCACACGAAACTTTACCCATTCCTTCTCTCCAGAGATGCTGCCGGACACACTGAGTTACTCCAGTATTTTGTGTCTACCAGGGGGTACAGATTACTGAAAACTGGAGAATCTAAAGTTTACTCCATTGGGCTACAGACAACCCAAGCAGAATAGGAGATACAGTGTTTTAATGGTGTTAGGCAGGAACCTGCAACGGTTAATTGGAGCAGGTTGTTTATGAGCAAAGAGAGATGCAGAATGTCGCACCATTTTAAAAGTTTGATAGAGAAGGTTCAAGGCATGTTTCTATTAGATTGATGGGTTAGACAGGTGGGGGTATGAGATTGTGCATGACAAGATAAATTGAGGCTCTGGAAAGGAAAGCAAGGGCGTGGGGTTCCTAGATGGACAGGCGATTAAAAGGTTGTGTCCAGTCATGGGCGAGTCGAGAACCAGAAAGTACAGATGCAGAATAAAAATACTTGCTTTTAGAATGGAGATGAGGAAGAATTTAATTTGCCAGAGGTCGGTGAATCTGGAATTCATTGCCACGCACGGCTGTGGACGACGACATTGGGTATTTTTAAAGTGGAGATTAATACGTTATTGATTAGGAAGGGTGTCAAAGGTTATGGGGCAAAGGTAGGAGAATGGGATTGAGAGAGGAGGATAGATCAGCCATGATTGGAATGCAGAGTACACGCGTCGGGTGAATGGCCTAATTCTGCGCCCATGTCTTATGGTACAGACAGCTAGAGGAGTTGAGGGAATTGAGGAGCATACTGAAGAACGAATAAGGACGGCAAAAAGGGGGAAAGAGATAGCTCCGATGGATGAGATTTCAGAGATTTTAACAGTGTATTGAGGGGGAAAGGCCTAACTGGGGGAGAATAGGGCAGAGCAGCCATTCACATGTGTAGCTACAGGAGATGGCCAATGTATTACAGTGGGATGTTATGTTACATGATGCATAAGATATTGGTGAGGCTGCATTGGAGCATTGTGTCACCCTGCTACAGGAAAGATGTTATTAAGGGGTAGATTTATGAGGATGTTGCCAGGGTTGAGTGCCTGAACTATTGGAGAGGTTGGACAGGCTGGGACCTCACTCCTTGGAGAGCAGGAGGCTGTGCGCTGATCTTAGAGGTGTATAAGAGCACGAGGGGAATAGATTGGGTGATCCTCTACTCCCTCTTCACCTATGACTGCACACCTGTACATGGTACTAACACCATCATCAAGTATGCAGATGATACAACGGTGATTGGCCTCATCAGCAACAACGATGAGATGGCCTACAGGGAGGAGGTCCAGCACTTAGCAGCATGGTGCGCTGACAACAACCTGGCCCTTAACTCCAAGAAGACCAAGGATCTCATTGTAGACTTCAGGAAGTCCAGAGGCGGCACGCACACCCCCATCCACATTAACGGGACGGAGGTGGAACGTGTTTCTAGCTTCAGGTTCCTGGGAGTCAACATCTCCGATGACCTCTCTGGGACCCACAATACCTCTACTCTGATCAAGAAGGCTCATCAGCGTCTCTTCTTCCTGAGGAGACTGAAGAAGGTCCATCTGTCTCCTCAGATCCTGGTGAACTTCTACCGCTGCACCATCGAGAGCATCCTTACCAACTGTATCACAGTATGGTATGGCAACTGCTCTGTCTCCGACCGGAATGCATTACAGAGGGTGGTGAAAATCGCCCAACGCATCACCGGTTCCTCGCTCCCCTCCATTGAGTCTGTCCAAAGCAAGCGTTGTCTGCGGAGGGCGCTCAGCATCGCCAAGGACTGCTCTCACCCCAACCATGGACTGTTTACCCTCCTACCATCCGGGAGGCGCTACAGGTCTCTCCGTTGCCGAACCAGCAGGTCCAGGAACAGCTTCTTTCCGGCGGCTGTCACTCTACTCAACAACGTACCTCGGTGACTGCCAATCACCACCCCCCCCCCGGACACTTATTATTATTTATTCAAATCGTTTGCTATGTCGCTCTTCCAGGGAGATGCTAAATGCATTTCGTTGTCTCTGTACTGTACAATGACAATGACTATTAAAATTGAATCTGAATCTGAATCTGAATCTGAATTTGAATGCACAGTCTTTAACTCAGGATAGGGGAATCACAAACCTGACGACATTGGTTTAAGGTGAGAGAGGAACCTGAGGGGAAACATTTAACCGTATGGTGACGCTGTGGGTCAGGGGTCATCCCACAGTGAGAGTGTGGGGATAGGGGTCTCAATAGACAAAAGGTATAGGAGGAGGCCATTCGGCCCTTTGAGCCAGCAGCGCCATTCACTGCGATCATGGCTGATCATCCACAATCAGTACTCCGTTGCTGCCTTCTCCCCAAATCCCTGCCTCCGCTATCTTAAAGACGTCTATCTAACTCTCAGTTGACAGCATCCAGGGAATCGGCCTCTCCTGCCTACTGTGGCATGGAACTACACAGATTCACAACATTCCAGGCAGAGCAGCCATTCACATGTGGAGCCACAGGAGATGGCCAAAGTATTACATTTGGGATATTATGTTCCATGATGTACAAGCCACTGGTGAGGTTGCACTTGCAGCATTGCGTCACCCTGCTGAAGCAGAGAGTGAGTGGTGGAGTCAGAGGGAACAAGAGGGGAAGGGGATAGTACAGGTGGGTTCAGTAAGTGGGTGAAGGGCAGATGGAGGCTGGTGGGGAAAGGTAAGAAACTGGGGAATGGACAACTGTAGGTTTGGATAAAGGAGGTGGTGAGAGAACCTGCGGGGATCACGAGAGAAAGGATCAGGGGGTATAGATTGCGTAGGGAAGAACTACAGATGCTGGTTTAAATCGAAGGTAGACACAAAATGGTGTCTGAAGAAGGGTCTTCACCCGAAACTTCACCCATTCCTTCTCTCCAGAGATGCTGCCGGACACACTGAGTTACTCCAGTATTTTGTGTCTACCAGGGGGTACAGATTACTGAAAACTGGAGAATCTAAAGTTTACTCCATTGGGCTACAGACAACCCAAGCAGAATAGGAGATACAGTGTTTTAATGGTGTTAGGCAGGAACCTGCAACGGTTAATTGGAGCAGGTTGTTTATGAGCAAAGAGAGATGCAGAATGTCGCACCATTTTAAAAGTTTGATAGAGAAGGTTCAAGGCATGTTTCTATTAGATTGATGGGTTAGACAGGTGGGGGTATGAGATTGTGCATGACAAGATAAATTGAGGCTCTGGAAAGGAAAGCAAGGGCGTGGGGTTCCTAGATGGACAGGCGATTAAAAGGTTGTGTCCAGTAATGGGTGAGTCGAGTTCCAGTTCAAGTTCAAGTTCAAGTGAGTTTATTGTCATGTGTCCCTGTATAGGACAATGAAATTCTTGCTTTGCTTCAGCACACAGAACACAGTAGGCATTGACTACAAAACAGAGCAGTGTGTCCATATACCATGATATAAATATATACACACATGAATAAATAAACTGATGAAGTGCAAATAACAGATAACAGGGGTATGAGATTAGAAAAATAGAAACATAGACAATAGGCGCAAGAGTAGGCCATTCGGCCCTTCGAGCCTGCACCGCCATTCAATATGATCATGGCTGATCATCCAACTCATTAAAGACCTAACTTGTTCAACCTTTCTCTGTTGCTCTATCTCCCGGTTGCTAAACATCAAAGGGGCTGTCCCATTTGGCCGTCATGTGTGCGAGCTCGTCGTTGCGGTGGGACGCACACGGGTAGCGTGTGGGCCGCGCGGGGCGGTCGCATGTAGTTGCGCGCGGTATCGTGCGGCACTTCAGGATTTTGTAGGGCACAAAATCTTCGCGCGCCTCCGGAGTGACGTCTCGTGTATGCACACGGGCGTATTGCGGTCGCACGCGGGCGTCCTAACCTCGTGCGTGTAGCACGTGGCAACGCGTGATTACGCCACCGCGCGCCGCCTATACGCAGTCGGCCACAAGTAACTTGCAACCAAATTAGGTTTTTTTTAAAATAACAATCAACAATTTTACTAACGCCATTTTTATAAAAATTACGATACTAATTCTTAAGCTGGGTTCAAACCCTCAAACTGCTACAGGTGCACAACCTTTTTATCCGAAGATCCAAATAACGAAAACCTCCGAATAGCGGACATTTTTTCAGTCCTTGAAGAAAGGTCCTTGAAAACGTTCACCGAGGGCGGCCCGCAGAGGTGACAGCGGAACCTCCGGTCGGTCCTCGAAGAAAGGGGAACTAAATCCCCATTCATAAAAGAGAAGGTGAGGGTATATTGCGCGGGAGGGTTAATAATTGACAATCTGCTGCTGCCTGCCCGCTGAGTTAAAAAGTTCCCACGGTAGACTCACGATGCACAGTGTATCGTGAGTCTTGCGTGGGAACTTTTTAACTCAGCGGGCAGGCAGCAGCAAATTGTCGCTCCCTTCAGTTTCACCCCACCTACACCCCTCTGCTTCCCGGCCATGTGTGTGACCCCTTCCCTCCCCCTCTCCAGCTCCCCTGGTCTTCACGTTGGAGCCAGTGCCAGTCACCGGAGACGTCAGGACCAACGGGACACCGGCCCCCAGGCCCACTGCAAGCACGGAGATCCCAGAGACCCACAGCCAGCAGCAGCCCAGCCCCGTTCCAATTCCAGAGGAACACGCTCTCCGCTGTCCCCGTAGGGACAGAAGCTGATGGCTCGGGCTGTGACATCTCCGGCCACCCCCCTGTACAGGAGCTGAGACTGGAAACTGTGGGGTTGTTTGCAGTTGCAGAGGGAGGGGGCAAGGGCGGTACAGTTCCCAGTCTCAGCTCCATTCCAGGGGGGTGACCGGAGACGTCAGGACCAACGGGACACCGACTGCAAGCACGGAGATCCCATAGACTCACAGCCAGCAGCAACTCTAGCCCAGCCCCGCTCCAACTCCAGAGGAACCCGGGTTGCGGATGAGGGGACGCAGCTCGGGCTGTGGGCGAACTGCCACTTGTCGCCGTAGCGGCCCATCGGGGAGCGGATTCCTCTGGAGTTGGAGGGACAGGGAGACACAGCGGCTTTTGAGAATGGTGGGCAATCACTTCCAAAGTTCTGCCCACACAGTCAGTACACCTCTCCTACACTTGTCTCCCGCACTAAGATCATCTCGCAGAGAATGATCCCAGCCTAACCCTCCCTATTCTCTCCTATTCTGCAAGAAAAAACTACATTGAAGACTCAAACTCGCGATCGAGTAACTGCCAGGATCGAGGTGCAAACTCGCGACCTTGCGGATACGAGCCGAGCACTCTACCACTGAGCGAGCCGTTAAAATCTACGCTAAAAATCTTCCATTCCGAAAGCCGAAAAATTCTGAATTACGAAAAGTGTCCGGTCCCAAGGCTTTCGGATAAAAGGTTGTGCACCTGTATTAGGCTGTGGGCCGAGGGCCTTTATTCCAGTGTTTTGTGACCCAAGTCACAGAACTACATGAAATTTTCACATATTGTGTAGAAACATTATATAAATCACCCCTGAAACTCGTCATGAACAAGACTTGCACATTTTCATTAAATTAGAGAAAAACCGGAAACATTTCGGGTATTTTAAGTCCAATCAAAGCACGTTTAACATTGAGTTGTCTGCCAGTTGGCCAATCATGCGCTTTGTTTCAGGCAAGCACACATCATAGCTGAGAGGACTAAGCTAATATTATTATACCTATATTACTATCTGGAATATATATAGGTATAATGATATATAGTTTAAATGGACTGCAACACGGAAATAGGCTGCCCATCGTGTAATATGGGCATTGGCCAATAAATGGCGCTTACTTTCCCAATCTCATTTTCTAATTAGTTGAATTAATTAATGTGCAACTTTTGGCACTGACGAGTTTTGACCTCCTTCTCAATTATATTTCATCTAAATCTGTGGAAAGTTTCATAGAATGGCGGTGCAGGCTCGAAGGGCCGAATGGCCTACTCCTGCACCTAATTTCTATGTTTCTATTAGGCCATTCGGCCCTTCGAGCCTGCACCGCCATTCAATATGATCATGGCTGATCATCCAACTCAGTATCCCGTACCTGCCTTCTCTCCATACCCCCTGATCCCCTTAGCCACAAGGGCCACATCTAACTCCCTCTTAAATATAGCCAATGAACTGGCCTCAACTACCTTCTGTGGCAGAGAGTTCCAGAGATTCACCACTCTCTGTGTGAAAAAAGTTCTTCTCATCTCGGTTTTAAAGGATTTCCCCCTTATCCTTAAGCTGTGACCCCTTGTCCTGGACTTCCCCAACATCGGGAGCAATCTTCCTGCATCTAGCCTGTCCAACCCCTTAAGAATTTTGTAAGTTTCTATAAGATCCCCTCTCAATCTCCTAAATTCTAGAGAGTATAAACCAAGTCTATCCAGTCTTTCTTCATAAGACAGTCCTGACATCCCAGGAATCAGTCTGGTGAACCTTCTCTGCACTCCCTCTATGGCAATAATGTCCTTCCTCAGATTTGGAGACCAAAACTGCACGCAATACTCCAGGTGTGGTCTCACCAAGACCCTGTACAACTGCAGTAGAACCTCCCTGCTCCTATACTCAAATCCTTTTGCTATGAAAGCTAACATACCATTCGCTTTCTTTACTGCCTGCTGCACCTGCATGCGTACCTTCAATGACTGGTGTACCATGACACCCAGGTCTCGCTGCATCTCCCCCTTTCCCAATCAGCCACCATTTAGATAATAGTCTGCTACGGAATGGTAATAGCACAGTCATAAAGGCACAACAGAGGATGTACTTCCTACAGCTGAGGAAGCACAATCTGCCACAATCAGGCAATGATGGTCCAATTCTACACGGCCATCGTAGAGTCTGTCCTCACCTTCTCCATCGTGGTCTGGTTTGGCTCAGCCACCAAGCACCACACCCGGAGGCTGCAGCGAATCGTCCGATCAGCTGAGAAGGTTATTGGCTGCAACCTTCCCTCCGTTGATGAACTGTACACTGCAAGGGCCAGGAAGCGAGCGGGCAAGATCATCTCTGACCCCTCTCACCCTGGCCACAAACTCTTTGAATCACCTCCCTCTGGAAGGCGACTCCGGACTGTCAAAGCTGCCACAGCCAGACATCAAAACAGTTTTTATCCACGAGTAGTTGCTCTACTCAACAGCCAAAAATCTGTAGCCTCCCTTTGATCTGGTATTTTGTTGATTCACATGCTTGATCAATGGTGTTTTATCATTCATGTTTTATTATTATTAATGTTTTCCGAGTCATTCGTAACTGTCACTGTATGTCATGTTGTTACTTGTGGGCGGAGCACCAGGGCAAATTCCTTGTATGTGAATACTTGGCCAACAAACTTACCGACTTACTTAACGCCATGGACTGTCTGAAAGAAACACATTTCAATGTGCATTTGCCCGAGTGAGAATCGTACAACTGAAGTAAACAAATTGCATTTTGATTGGAAGTGTCAGGAGAATGCAAATGGCATCTACAAGTGGATGAAGAAATATCTGGATGAGCTAGTTATACCAGCTTTCTGAACCCGCATTGCAAACTAGACAAGTTGTGTAGGAAGGAACTGCAGGTGCTGGTTTACATCGAAGATAGACAAAATGCTGGAGTAACTCAGCGGTGCAAGTAGCTTTTAAAAAAATATATATTTATTAGAAGCAAACATATGATGGTAAAATATAATTACATATTATAGTAGGAACATTTCATGTATATCAATCATACATTATTAAACATTTCAATTGTGGATTGAGTCTGCTTCTAGTTTTTTAAATATAGATAGTAAATGAGAGAAAGAGAGAGAAAATAGACTTACAAATGTCAAAAAAGAAAAAAGAGTGGAATGTACGGGGTCTTGGTGAGACCACACCTGGAGTATTGCGTGCAGTTTTGGTCTCCTAATCTGAGGAAAGACATTCTTGCCATAGAGGATTTGAGTATAAGAGCAGGGAGGTTCTACTGCAGTTGTACAGGGTCTTGGCGAGACCACACCTGGAGTATTGCGTGCAGTTTTGGTCTCCTAATCTGAGGAAAGACATTCTTGCCATAGAGGATTTGAGTATAGGAGCAGGGAGGTTCTACTGCAGTTGTACAGGGTCTTGGCGAGACCACACCTGGAGTATTGCGTGCAGTTTTGGTCTCCAAATCTGAGGAAAGACATTCTTGCCATAGAGGGAGTACAGAGAAGGTTCACCAGACTGATTCCTGGGATGGCAGGACTTTCATATGAAGAAAGACTGGATAGACTCGGCTTGTACTCGCTAGAATTTAGAAGATTGAGGGGAGGATCTTATAGAAACTTACAAAATTCTTAAGGGGCTGGACAGGCTAGATCCAGGAAGATTGTTCCCGATGTTGTGGAAGTCCAGAACAAGTGGCCAAACACAGTTTAAGGATAAGAGGGAAATCTTTTAGGACCCAGATGAGGAAAACATTTTTTTACACAGAGAGTGGTGAAGATAGTTGAGGCCACAGTTCATTGCGTGCATTGCCATAGAGGGAGTGCAGAGAAGGTTCACCAGACTGATTCCTGGGATGGCAGGACTTTCATATGAAGAAAGACTGGATAGACTCGGCTTGTACTCACTAGAATTTAGAAGATTGAGGGGGGGATCTTATAGAAACTTACAAAATTCTTAAGGGGCTGGACAGGCTAGATGCAGGAAGATTATTCCCGATGTTGGGGAAGTCCAGGACAAGGGGCCACACACACACAGTTTAAGGATAAGAGGGAAGTCTTTTAGGACCGAGATGAGGAAAACATTTTTTCACACAGAGAGTGGTGAATCTGTGGAATTCTCTGCCACAGAAGGTAGTTGAGGCCACAGTTCATTGGCTGTATTTAAGAGGAAGTTAGATGTGGCCCTTGTGGCTAAAGGGATTGGGGGGTATGGAGAGAAGGCAGGGATGGGATACTGAGTTGGATGATCAGTTGAATGGCGGTGCAGGCTCGAAGGGCTGAATGGCCTACTCCTGCACCTATTTTCTATGGTTCTGTGAATTACTAATAACACGTCATTGGAGATAGGTCAGTAAATTATAAAGTATAAGTTTTCATCTAATCCTGAGTTCAAGCTTTAGTTAGATTTCTGTGCCGAGCCAATCTATCTCTTCAAATAGTTAATGAATGGAGACCATATTTTAACAAAAAATTCTTGTTTGTCCCTTAAGACAATTCTAATTCTTTCCAGGCTCTCCGACATTTCCACAATCCACATTTTAATTGTGGGCATTATAGGGCCTTTGTGAATTTTAATATTCATTTTTTCCCAGTTATTATACTGTAGTCGAGGAATTTTCTTTGGCTTGTTGTGAATGTTAAAGTTGTTCTGATATTCCAAGTATTATTAGTTTTGAAGGTACACAAAAAAGCTGGAGAAACTCAGCGGGTGCAGCAGCATCTATGGAGCGAAGGAAATAGGCAACGTTTCGGGCCGAAACCCTTCTTCAGACTGCACCCGCTGAGTTTCTCCAGCTTTTTTGTGTACCTTCGATTCTCCAGCATCTGCAGTTCCTTCTTAAACATTATTAGTTTTGAGTCTGGATCCAATTTAGTATTAACAACTTCAGAAATTATTCCAAAAATATCAATCCAGGATTTTTTAATTTTTGTACAATTTGTACAAAGTATGCGTTCAAGTTGGCCTCTAGGTGCAGATATTTATCATGGATAGGAGAAGTATGTGGGAATTCTATTTAGTTTTTATTTTGGAGTAGTGTAATTGTGTAAAACTTTAAATTTAATTAAAGCATGTCTGGCATTTAACAAGCATTTGATGCATATATTGTAGTATATACTGACCCCAGGACAAGGGGCCACTCACACAGTTTAAGGATAAGGGGGAAATCTTTTAGGACCGAGATGAGGAAAACATTTTTCACACAGAGTGGTGAATCTATGGAATACTCTGCCACAGAAGGTAGTTGAGGCCACAGTTCATTGGCTATATTTAAGAGGGAGTTAGATGTTGAGGAAGGACATTATTGCCATAGAGGGAGCGCAGAGAAGGTTCACCAGATTGATTCCTGGGATGTCAGGACTGTCTTATGAAGAAAGACTGGATAGACTTGGTTTATACTCTCTAGAATTTAGGAGATTGAGAGGGGATCTTATAGAAACTTACAAAATTCTTAAGGGGTTGGACAGGGCTAGATGCAGGAAGATTGCTCCCGATGTTGGGGAAGTCCAGGACAAGGGGTCACAGCTTAAGGATAAAGGGGAAATCCTTTAAAACCGAGATGAGAAGAACTTTTTTCACACAGAGAGTGGTGAATCTCTGGAACTCTCTGCCACAGAGGGTAGTTGAGGCCACACAGTTCATTGGCTATATTTAAGAGGGAGTTAGATGTGGCCCTTGTGGCTAAGGGGATCAGGGGGTATGGAGAGAAGGCAGGTACGGGATACTGAGTTGGATGATCAGCCATGATCATATTGAATGGCGGTGCAGGCTCGAAGGGCCGAATGGCCTCTACTCCTGCACCTAATTTCTACGTTTCTATATATTGGGACGAAAGTCTGCAAGTAGCATCTCTGGCGAAAATGAATAGGTGATGTTCGACTCGGTGAGCCGAAGGGCCTGTTTCTGTGCTGTGTCTCTCGATAAGACCAGATTTGAGTGCCAGGTGTCAGAAAGTGCAAGTCTCAGGTGCAGGAGGTATGTGTGGGCAAAATGGTGTCCTAATCCTACCTCAATGTTTGTCCCGTTCCTCATTCAGTCAAGCGGGGAGTTCCCAGGTACATCCTTGGCTTGGGAGTTAAAAACAGGAAACGCTGGAAACACTCAGCGGGTCAGGCAGTATCTGCGGAAGAAGAAGAGAGTTAATGTTAGGGATTTGGGATACTCTTCACCTCATCACATAGAAACATAGACAATAGGTGCAGGAGTAGAGGCCATTCGGCCCTTCGAGCCTGCACCGCCATTCAATATGATCATGGCTGATCATCCAACTCAGTATCCTGTACCTGCCTTTTCAGAGATGCTGCCTGACAGGTGAGTTACTCCAGCACCTAGTGTCTGAGTTACTCCAGCACCTAGTGTCTGAGTTACTCCAGCACCTAGTGTCTGAGTTACTCCAGAACCTAGTGTCTGATTTACTCCAGCATCTATTGTCTGAGTTACTCCAGAACCTAGTATCTGATTTACTCCAGAACCTAGTATCTGATTTACTCCAGCATCTATTGTCTGAGTTACTCCAGCACCGAGTGTCTGAGTTACTCCAGAACCTAGTATCTGATTTACTCCAGAACCTAGTGTCTGAGTTACTCCAGCATCTATTGTCTGAGTTACTCCAGCACCTAGTGTCTGAGTTACTCCAGAACCCAGTGTCTGATTTACTCCAGAACCTAGTGTCTGATTTGCTCCAGAACCTAGTGTCTGAGTTACTCTAGAACCTGGTGTCTGAGTTACTCTAGAACCTGGTGTCTGAGTTACTCCAGAACCTAGTGTCTGAATTACTCCAGCACCTAGCGATCTTATTGAAACATATACGATTATTAAGGGTTTACATAGATACATAGACAATAGGTGCAGGGGTAGAGGCCATTCGGCCCTTCGAGCCCGCACCGCCATTCAATATGATCATGGCTGATCATCCAACTCAGTATCCTGTACCTACCTTCTCTCCATACCCCCTGATCCCTTTAGCCACAAGGGCCACATCTAACTCCCTCTTAAATATAGCCAATGAACTGTGGCCTCAACTACCTTCTGTGGCAGAGAATTCCACAGATTCACCACTTTCCGTGTGAAAAATGTTTTTCTCATCTCAGTCCTAAAAGACTTCCCCCTTATCCTTAAGAACATGCTAGAGACAGGAAACATGTTCCCGATGTTGGGGGCATCCAGAACCAGGGGCCACACACACACACAGTTTAAGAATAAGGGGGGGGAAGGCCATTTAGAACGGAGATGAGGAAAAACATTTCACCTAGAGAGTTGTGAATCTGTGGAATTCTCTGCCTCAGAGGGCGGTGGAGGCCAATTCTCTGGATGCTTTCAAGAGAGAGTTAGATAGGGCTCTTGAAGTTTAGCGGAGTCGGGGGATATGGTGAGAAAGCAGGAACGGGGTACTGATTGGGGATGATCAGCCATGATCACATTGAATGGCGGTGCTGGCTCAAGGGGCCGTATGGCCTACTCCTGTACCTCTTGTCTATCTTGGGTATAAACCAACATCTACAGGTCCTTGTTTCTACAAACTGCTAGACAGGATGTCCGACCTTCCATTCCATGAACAATGAAAACTGAAGAAGGGTCTCGACCCGAAATGTCACCCATTCCTTCTCTCCATAGATGCTGCCTCATCGGCTGAGTTACTCCAGCATTTTGTGTCTACCTTCGATTTTATCCAACACCTGCAGTTCTTTACACACACACACACACGACTTAAAACGATCGCTTCGCCCAACACCTCCGCTCGGTCCGGATCTCCCGGTGGCTCAGCACTTCAACTCCCCCTCCCATTCCCAACCCGACCTTCCTGCCCTGGGCCTCCTCCATGGCCAGAGTGAGTCCCACCGCAAATTGGAGGAGCAGCACCTCATATTCCGCTTGGGCAGTCTGCGCCCCAGCGGTACGAACATTAACTCCTCTAATTTCAGGTAGTCCCTGCTCTCTCCTCCCCTTCCCAGCTCTCCCTCCGCCCGCTGGCTCCACCTCTTCCTTCCTCCTCCCCACCCCGCCCGCAACTAGTCTAAGGTAGACAAAAATGCTGGGGAAACTCAGCGGGTGAGGCAGCATCTATGGAGCGAAGGAATAGGTGACGTTTCGGGTCTTGAGGAGGAAATATCGATCATCCATTATTGAATTGTAGAGTAGAATTGATGGGCCGAATGGCCTAATGCTGCTCCTATAACTTCTGAACTTACTAATTCCCCCCCTCCACATTCCTATAGCTTTGTTAGTCTGAAGAAGGGTCTCGAACCAAAACGTCGCCGATTTCCTTCGCTCCATAGATGCTGCCTCCATATAACCATATAACCATATAACAATTACAGCACGGAAACAGGCCATCTCGGCCCTACAAGTCCATGCCGAACAAATTTTTTTTTCCCCTTAGTCCCACCTGCCTGCACTCATACCATAACCCTCCATTCCCTTCTCATCCATATGCCTATCCAATTTATTTTTAAATGATACCAATGAACCTGCCTCCACCACTTCCACTGGGAGCTCATTCCACACCGCTACCACTCTCTGAGTAAAGAAGTTCCCCCTCATATTACCCCTAAACTTCTGTCCCTTAATTCTGAAAAGTCATGTCCTCTTGTTTGAATCTTCCCTATTCTCAAAGGGAAAAGCTTGTCCACATCAACTCTGTCTATCCCTCTCATCATTTTAAAGACCTCTATCAGGTCCCCCCTTAACCTTCTGCGCTCCAGAGAATAAAGACCTAACTTATTCAACCTATCTCCGTAACTTAGTTGTTGAAACCCAGGCAACATTCTAGTAAATCTCCTCTGTACTCTCTCTATTTTGTTGACATCCTTCCAATAATTGGCCGACCAAAATTGTACACCATACTCCAGATTTGGTCTCACCAATGCCTTGTACAATTTTAACATTACATCCCAGCTTCTATACTCAAACGCCTCGCCCCGCTGAGTTACTCCAGCATTTTGTGTCTACCTTCGATTTTATCCAGCATCTGCAGTTCTGCGTTGCTCAAAACAGAGTTGGATTTAATCCTGGGTGGAGTGTTTAGATTGTAAGCAGGTACTCATTCTTGGGTAATCAGTCGCCTCCGAGCGTGTTCAGGCCTGGTCTCCAAGCAGGAGTGGAGACCGTCTCCGAGATTCCCGACACACACCCAGATCCCCACAGGAAGAAGGCTGGTCCACGCCCCGACAGGTTACGGGCAAGTCACCGCGTGCAGCGGCACGATGGCGCGTCCGTGGAGTTGCAGCCATACAAGTCAACAGCCCTCGGTTCCTCAAACTTCCACCACAGCTCAAGATCCCCATTTACAATATACATCAATGATTTGGATGAAGGGATTCAAAGTAACATTAGCAAATTTCAACCTCTCCCCTACAGCTCACACCCTCTAGTCCTGGCAACATCCTCGGACTTTTTCATAGCAAAAGGATTTGAGTATAGGAGCAAGGCTCAGTGCTGGGACCCCAGCTATTTACAATATATATTAATGATCTGGATGAGGGAATTGAAGGCAATATCTCCAAGTTTGCGGATGACACTAAGCTGGGGGGCAGTGTTAGCTGTGATGAGGATGCTAGGAGACTGCAAGGTGACTTGGATAGGCTCGGTGAGTGGGCAAATGTTTGGCAGATGCAGTATAATGTGGATAAATGTGAGGTTATCCATTTTGGTGGCAAAAACAGGAAAGCAGACTATTATCTAAATGGTGGCCGACTAGGAAAAGGGGAGATGCAGCGAGACCTGGGTGTCATGGTACACCAGTCATTGAAAGTACGCATACAGGTGCAGCAGGCAGTGAAGAAAGCGAATGGTATGTTAGCTTTCATAGCAAAAGGATTTGAGTATAGGAGCAGGGAGGTTCTACTGCAGTTGTACAGGGTCTTGGTGAGACCACACCTGGAGTATTGCGTACAGTTTTGGTCTCCCAATCTGAGGAAAGACATTCTTGCCATAGAGGGAGCACAGAGAAGGTTCACCAGACTGATTCCTGGGATGTCAGGACTGTCTTATGAAGAAAGACTGGATAGACTTGGTTTATACTCTCTAGATTTTAGGAGATTGAGAAGGGATCTTATAGAAACTTACAAAATTCTTAAGGGGTTGGACAGGCTAGATGCAGGAAGATTGCTCCCGATGTTGGGGAAGTCCAGGACAAGGGGTCACAGCTTAAGGATAAGAGGGAAATCCTTTAAAACCGAGACGAGAAGAGCTTTTTTCACACAGAGAGTGGTGAATCTCTGGAACTCTCTGCCACAGAGGGTAGTCCAGGCCAGTTCATTGGCTATATTTAAGAGGGAGTTAGATGTGGCCCTTGTGGCTAAGGGGATCAGAGGGTATGGAGAGAAGGCAGGTACGGGATACTGAGTTGGATGATCAGCCATGATCATATTGAATGGCAGTGCAGGCTCGAAGGGCCGAATGGCCTACTCCTGCACCTAATTTCTTGTTTTTCTATGTTTCAGAAAGCATTTGATAAGGTGCCACTTAGGAGATTAGTGGGCAAAATTAGGGCACCTGGTATTGGGGGTAGAGTGCTGACATGGATAGAGAAGTGGTTGGCAGACAGGAAACAAAGAGTAGGGATTAACGGGTCCCTTTCAGAATAGCAGGCAGTGACTAGTGGGGTACCGCAAGGCTCGGTGCTGGGACCGCAGCTATTTACAATATACATCAATGATTTGGATGAAGGGATTCAAAGTAACATTAGCAAATTTGCAGATGACACAAAGCTGGGCGGCAGTGTGAACTGTGAGGAGGTTGCTATGAGAATGCAGGGTGGCTTGGATAGGTTGGGGGAGTGGGCAGATGCATGGCAGATGCAGTTTAATGTGGATAAATGTGAGGTTATCCACTTTGGTATCAAAAACAGGAAGGCAGATTACTATCTAAATGGCGTCAAGTTGGGAAGTACAACGGGATTTGGGGGTCCTTGTTCATCAATCTATGAAAGTAAGCCTGCAGGTACAGCAGGCAGTGAAGAAAGCGAATGGCATGTTGGCCTTTATAACAAGAGTCACCGAGTATAGGAGCAAAGAGGTCCTTCTGCAGTTGTACAGGGACCTAGTGAGACCACACCTGGAGTATTGTGTGCAGTTTTGGTCCCCTAATTTGAGGAAGGACATTCTTGCTATTGAGGGAGCCCAGCGTAGGTTTACAAGGCTAATTCCCGGGATGGCGGGACTGTCATATGCTGAGAGAATGGAGCGGCTGGGCTTGTACACTCTGGGGTTTAGAAGGATGGGAGGGGATCTTATTGAAACATATAACATTGTTAAGGGCTTGGATACGCTAGAGGCAGGAAACATGTTCCCGATTTTGGGGAAGTCCAGAACCAGGGGCCACACACACACAGTTTAAGAATAAGGGGTCGCCATTTAGAACGGAGACGAGGAAACACTTTTTCTCACAGAGAGTTATGAGTCTGTGGAATTCTCTGCCTCAGAGGCCGGTTCTGTGGATACTTTCAAGAGAGAGCTAGATAGGGCTCTTAAAGATAGCGGAGTCAGGGGATATGGGGAGAAGGCAGGAACGGGGTACTGATTGTGGATGATCAGACATGATCGCATTGAATGGCGGTGCTGGCTCGAAGGGCCGAATGGCCTCTACTCCTGCACCTATTGTCTATTGTCTATTGCTCCGCAGCCTGGGAACGACACGTCCGTATGGAGTTTGCATGTTCCCCCAGTGACTGAGTGGGTTTTCTCCAGGTGCCCTGGTCTCCCCCAACACTCCAAAGACGTAGAGCTTTGTAGGTTCATTGGCTTTGGTAAAGATCATAAATTGTACCAAGCGTGTAGGCTAGTACTAGTCTAAGGGGGGTACCGCAAGGCTCAGAGCTGGAACCACAGCTATTTACAATATATATTAATGATCTGGATGAGGGAATTGAGGGCAATATCTCCAAGTTTGCGGATGACACTAAGCTGGGGGGCAGTGTTAGCTGTGAGGAGGATGCTAGGAGACTGAAAGTGACTTGGATAGGCTGGGTGAGTGGGCAAATGTTTGGCAGATGCAGTATAATGTGGATAAATGTGAGGTTATCCATTTTGGTGGCAAAAACAGGAAAGCAGACTATTATCTAAAAGGTGGCCGACTAGGAAAAGGGGAGATGCAGCGAGACCTGGGTGTCATGGTACACCAGTCATTGAAAGTAGGCATGCAGGTGCAGCAGGCAGTGAAGAAAGCGAATGGTATGTTAGCTTTCATAGCAAAAAGATTTGAGTATAGGAGCAGGGAGGTTCTACTGCAGTTGTACAGGGTCTTGGTGAGACCACACCTGAAGTATTGCGTACAGTTTTGGTCTCCTAATCTGCGGAAAGGACATTATTGCCATAGAGGGAATGCAGAGAAGGTTCACCAGACCGATTCCTGGGATGTCAGGACTGTCTTATGAAGAAAGACTGGATAGACTTGGTTTATACTCTCTAGAATTTAGGAGATTGAGAGGGGATCTTACAGAAACTTACAAAATTCTTAAGGGGTTGGACAGGCTAGATGCAGGAAGATTGCTCCCGATGTTGGGGAAGTCCAGGACAAGGGGTCACAGCTTAAGGATAAGGGGGAAATCCTTTAAAACCGAGATGAGAAGAACTTTTTTCACACAGAGAGTGGTGAATCTCTGGAACTCTCTGCCACAGAGGGTAGTCGAGGCCACACAGTTCATTGGCTATATTTAAGAGGGAGTTAGATGTGGCCCTTGTGGCTAAGGGGATCAGGGGGTATGGAGAGAAGGCAGGTACGGGATACTGAGTTGGATGATCAGCCATGATCATATTGAATGGCTGTGCAGGCTCGAAGGGCCGAATGGCCTCTACTCCTGCACCTAATTTCTATGTTTCTATGTGATCTCTGGTCTACGCGGACTCGGTGGGCTGAAGGGGCCTGTATCGCGCTGTATCTCTAAACTAAACGGAACTAAAGATGCTGCCTGTCCCACTGTACAAGTTAATTCAAGAGCTCTCCCGAGTTTAAAAAAAAAAACTCGTGGTAAGCACGTGGAATGAACGTAGCGGGTACGTCGGAGCTCGGGGACGTCTCGTAGCGGCTCGTAACGCTAACAGCAGGTACTCGGGTAACGCGGTAAGCTCGGGAAGGTTTTTCAACGCGTTGAAAAATGTCAACGGAGAGCGGCCATCACCGTAAATCTCCGAGCTCGAATCAGGGGAAACTCGGGGGAACTCCTGAATTACTTTGTACAGTGGGACAGCCCCTTTATGTGCCTATCTTCGGTAAAAAACTAAGTGTGGTTTGTGTTCAAGTCTGCGTGGCAGTCTTGTTGTGAAATTTCTGTCTTAAACGAAAGGCGATACTCTGAGCTTTGTTGACTCTATAATGACTCGTGTCAAGTCCAAATCATTGTCGCCTCCACTAATCTTGATCGGTATGCAGTTTGTCTAACACCTCCATTGGAACATTCCCACCCTTATTTCACATCTCCTTGAGTCGGCTAGACTTCAACCACTCATTCATCTCCTCCCGCCCCGATTACTGCAACTGCCCTTTACACTGGCAACAGCCAATCTTCCCTGTCCCGCCTGCAACTGGTTCAAAACGCCGCAGCGAGACTCCTGACGGGCACGCGAAAAAGGGACCACATCACTCTCCCCCCCACCCCCCACCCCCCCGATCCTGGCCTCTCTCCACTGGCTCCCTGTGCAGTTCCAAATCAATTTCAAGTTCCTTCCTTATGTCTACAAGGCCCTTAACGGGCTTATAGACAATAGACAACAGGTGCAGGAGTAGAGGCCATTCAGCCCTTCGAGCCAGCACCGCCATTCAATGCGATCATGGCTGATCATCCCCAATCAGTACCCCGTTCCTGCCTTCTCCCCATATCCCCTGACTTCGCTATCTTTAAGAGCCCTATCTTATGAGGAAGGACATTATTGCCATAGAGGGAGTGCAGAGAAGGTTCATCAGACTGATTCCTGGGATGTCAGGACTGTCTTATGAAGAAAGACTGGATAGACTTGGTTTATACTCTCTGGAATTTAGGAGATTGAGAGGGGATCTTATAGAAACTTACAAAATTCTTAAGGGGTTGGACAGGCTAGATGCAGGAAGATTGCTCCCGATGTTGGGGAAGTCCAGGACAAGGGGTCACAGCTTAAGGATAAGGGGGAAATCCTTTAAAACCGAGATGAGAAGAACTTTTTTCACACAGAGAGTGGTGAATCTCTGGAACTCTCTGCCGCAGAGGGTAGTCGAGGCCACAGTTCATTGGCTATATTTAAGAGGGAGTTAGATGTGGCCCTTGTGGCTAAAGGGATCAGAGGGTATGGAGAGAAGGCAGGTACGGGATACTGAGTTGGATGATCAGCCATGATCATATTGAATGGCGGTGCAGGCTCGAAGGGCCGAATGGCCTCTACTCCTGCACCTATTGTCTATGTTTCTATCTAGCTCTCTCTTGAAAGCATCCAGAGAACCGGCCTCTGAGGCAGAGAATTCCACAGACTCGCCACTTTCTGTGAGAAAAAGTGTTTCCTCGTCTCTGTTCTAAAAGGCTTACTCCTTATTCTTAAACTGTGTGTGTGTGTGTGTGTGGGGCCGCTGGTTCTGGACTCCCCCAACATCGGGGACATGTTTCCTGCCCCACCCTACATCAAAAATCTGCTAACACACCCAACACACCACCTCCAGGAGCCTCAAATCAGCCAACTTGGGGTTTTACTGAATATCCCGCGGTCTAGGCATAAGCTCAGGGGCAACCGCCCAACGAACTCCCACACACTAGTCTAAGGTAGACAAAAATGTTGGAGAAACTCAGCAGGTGAGGCAGCATCTATGGAGTGAAGGAATAGCTGACGTTTCGGGTCTTGAGAGGGAAAGATCGGTCAGCCATTATTGAATCGTAGAGTGGACTTGATGGGCCGAATGGCCTAATGCTGCTCCTATAACTTCTGAACTTACTAATTCCCCCCCCCCCCCCCTTCACTTTCTTATAGTGGTATGAACATTGACTTCTCCAATTTCAGGTAGTCCCTGCTTTCTCCCTCCTTCCCCTCCCCTTCCCAGCTCCCCCACAGTCTCCCGCCTCTTCCTTTCTTCTTCCCCCCCCCACCCCCACATCAGTCTGAGGAAGGTTCTCGACCCGAAACGTCACCTGTTCCATCGCTCCATAGATGCTGCCTCACCCGCTGAGTTCCTCCAGCATTTTTGTCTACCTTCGATTTTTCCAGCATCTGCAGTTCCTTCTTAAACGTACACTAGACTAGTCTATTGTCACGTGCATTGAGGTACGGTTAAAACCCATTGCCACGTGCTAATCAGTCAGTAGGAAGACAATACTAGATCTCTCCTGCACTCTAGGGACAACTTACAGAAACTAATTAACCTACAAGCCTTTTTTAAGAAGGAACTGCAGATGCTGGAAAATCGAAGGTAGACAAAAATGCTGGAGAAACTCAGCGCGTGCAGCAGCATCTATGGAGCGAAGGAAATAGGCAACATTTTGGCCCGAAACCCTGAAGGAAATAGGCAACGTTTCGGCCCGAAACCCTGAAGGAAATAGGTAACGTTTCGGGCCGAAACCCGGAAGGGTTTCGGCCCGAAACGTTGCCTATTTCCTTCGCTCCATAGATGCTGCTGCACCCACTGAGTTTCTCCAGCATTTTTGTGTACCATCAAGAATCAGTACCCCGTTCCTGCCTTCTCATCTCGGTCCTAAAATACTTCCCCCTTACCCTTAAACTGTGTGTGGCCCCTTGTTCTGAACTTCCCCAACATCGGGAACCATCTTCCTGCATCTAGCCTGTCCAACCCCTTAAGAATTTTGCACGTTTCTATAAGATCCCCCCTAAATTCTTCTAAATTCTAGCGAGTACAAGCCGAGTCTGTCCAGTCTTTCTTTGTATGAAAGTCCTGCCATCCCAGGAATCAGTCTGGTGAACCTTCTCTGTACTCCCTCTGTGGCAAGAATGTCCTTCCTCAGATTAGGAGACCAAAACTGTACGCAATACTCCAGGTGTGGTCTCACCAAGACCCCGTACAACTGCAGTAGAACCTCCCTGCTCCTATAGATTGTGTCAATGGTTCATGTGGGCTCAGTAGGCCCAAGGGCCTGTATGTCCAAACTAAACTGAGCTAATTGTGGATGTACTTAAGTACGGTAATACCACAGTCAAAAAGGCACAACAGAGGATGTACTTCCGACAACAGCTGAGGAAGAAGGGTTTTGGCCCGAAACGTTGCCTATTTCCTTCGCTCCATAGATGCTGCTGCACCCGCTGAGTTTCTCCAGCATTTTTTGTCTACCTTCGATTTTCCAGCATCTGAACATCCCAGGAATCAGTTTGGTTTGTAGAATGAGTGGAATTCCCTGCCACAGAGGGCAGTGGAGGCCAAGTCACTGGATAGATTTAAGAGAGAGTTAGATAGAGCTCTAGGGGCGAGTGGAATCAAGGGATGCGGGGAGAAGGCAGGCACGGGTTATTGATTGGGGACGATCAGCCATGATCGCAATGAACGGCGGTGCTGGCTCGAAGGGCCGAATGGCCTCCTCCTGCACCTATTGTCTATGTTTCTATGATCCCCATAGGTCATAGAAAGACTCCCGCTGCCTTAGCAGGGCAAAGAATATCATCAAGGACAGCTCCCATCCTGCGTTTGGACTGTTCGACCTGCTGCCCTCTGGAAGGCGCTATAGGTGCATCAAATCTAGGACAAATAGACTCAGGAACAATTCTTGTCAATTCTTCCCTTCCCTCTCGTACCACCCCCTCCCCGGGCACTTTCCCTTGCAACCGCAAGAGATGCAACACTTGTCCCTTTACCTCCCCCCTCGACTCCGTTCAAGGACCCAAGCAGTCGTTCCAGGTGCGACAGAGGTTTACCTGCATCTCTTCCAACCTCATCTATTGCGTCCGCTGCTCTAGATGTCAGCAGATCTATATCGGTGAGACGAAGCGGAGGTTGGGCGATCGTTTCGCCGAACACCTCCGCTCGGTCCGCAATAACCAAGCTGACCTCCCGGTGGCTCAGCACTTCAACTCCCCCTCCCATTCCGTCTCCGACCTCTCTGTCCTGGGTCTCCTCCATGGCCACAGCGAGCAGCACCGGAAATTGGAGGAACAGCACCTCATATTCCGTTTGGGGAGTCTGCATCCTGGGGGCATGAACATCGAATTCTCCCAATTTTGTTAGTCCTTGCTGTCTCCTCCCCTTCCTCAGTCCCCCTGCTGTCTCCTCCCATCCCCCAGCCTTCGGGCTCCTCCTCCTTTTTCCTTTCTTGTCCCCGCCCCGGATCAGTCTGAAGAAGGGTTTCGGCCCGAAACGTTGCCTATTTCCTTCGCTCCATAGATGCTGCTGCACCCGCTGAGTTTCTCCAGCTTTTTTGTGTAACCTTAGACTCAGGAACAGTTGTTTTCCGAAAGTCATAACTACTCTTAATTCACACATGCACTGACTTCACAGCCCAACACCCGGACTTCCATCTATTCTATCCACGTACTGAAATTTGGAACTGTAATGTGTATTGTAACTGTAATGTTTAATATTTAATATAATCTTTAAACATCTGCCTAAGAATCCTACCTATTCAACCTTCACCATTTTGCCTTTATAGATATGTATATAGCGCCGCAGAATTGTGCACCTATCCCCCCCTCCCCCTTTTGTTTTGTTTTCTGTTTGTTGTTATTTGTACTAAATTATATGTATGCACTGAGTACGAGCTGCTTTTAATCTCTTTGCCATAGAGGGAGTGCAGAGAAGGTTCACCAGACTGATTCCTGGGATGTCAGGACTGTCTTATGAAGAAAGTCTGGATAGACTAGGTTTATACTCTCTAGAATTTAGAAGATTGAGGGGGGATCTTATAGAAACTTACAAAATTCTTAAGGGGGTGGACAGGCTAGATGCAGGAAGATTGTTCCCGATGTTGGGGAAGTCCAGGACAAGGGGTCACAGCTTAAGGATAAGGGGGAAATCCTTTAAAACCGAGATGAGAAGAACTCTTTTCACACAGAGAGTGGTGAATCTCTGGAACTCTCTGCCACAGAGGGTAGTCGAGGCCACACAGTTCATTGGCTATATTTAAGAGGGAGTTAGATGTGGCCCTTGTGGCTAAGGGGATCAGAGGGTATGGAGAGAAGGCAGGTACGGGATACTGAGTTGGATGATCAGCCATGATCATATTGAATGGCGGTGCAGGCTTGAAGGGCCGAATGGCCTCTAATCCTGCACCAAATTTCTATGTATCTATGTATAGTGACAATAAATGGCATATCTATCTTAAGAACCACTGTTGTAGTGTTTGGCAATTGCTGGTCAGCGTAGACTCGGTGGGCCGAAGGGCCTGTTTCCGCACTGTATCTCTATACGTGACCATCCTGTGCCGTTTGACTCAACCACCTACTTACAGTGACATCATCAGCTTCCCGGCTATCTGCAGGTCACAGGTCTGAGGATGAGCTCAATTGCCACATGGTGGAAAGCATCTTGTCCGGGAACATTACCATCTGGTTTGGGAATTGCTCTGCCAAGGACAAGAAGGCTCTGCAGAGAGTAGTGCGTTCGGCCGAACGCACTATGGGAACTTCACTCGCCCCCCTGCAGGAACTATACAACAGGAGGTGCAACTCCAGAGCAAATAAAATCATGGGAGGCCCCTTCCACCCCTGCAACGGACTGTTCCAGCTGCTACGGTCAGGCAAACGCCTCCGTTGCCATGCGGTGAGAACGGAGAGGTTGAGAAGGAGTTTCTTCCCAGAGGCAATTCGGACTGTAAACGCCTATCTCACCAAGGGCTAACTCTACTGAATGTTTTTCCTTCCATTATTTATTATGTAAAAGAATATGTGTGTTATGATTGTGTTTATAATTTGTTTGGTTGTTTTGTTGTTTGTCTTTTGCACAAAAGTCCACGAGCATTGCCACTTTCATTTCACTGCACATCTCGTATGTGTATGTGACAAATAAACTTGACTTGACTTGACAAGGGCCAGGAAACTTACAAACATAAAACAATACTGCACAGGAACCCACAGTGCCGAACGCCATGAAAAGTCAACCCGATATCCTCTCCCCCTGCACGTAATCCACATCCTTCCTGCACATCCAGGAGCCCGTCTCAAAGTGTCGGAAGGGCAGGAACTGCAGATGTTGGCTCACAACGAAAACGCTGGAGTAACTCCGCGGGCCAGGCAGCATCTCTGGGGAAACCGGAATAGATGATGCTTCTTCGACAATGTCACCTCTTCCTTCTCTCCAGAGATGCTGCCTGTCCCGCTGAGTTACTCCAGCATTGTGTGTCTGTCTGTCTGTCTTAAACGCCGCTGTTATATCTGCCTCCACCACCTCCTCTGGCAGCGCGTTCCAGGCACCCACCAGCCTCCGTGTGAAAATCCTGCCTCCTCTTCCTCCCATACACTTTGCCTCCCACACCTTCACATCAAATAGTCTTCCCCCCCCCCCCTCTCCCCGCCCCATCTCATCTCCCCCTCCCCCCATCTCATCTCCCCGCCCCATCTCATCTCCCCCTCCCCGCCCCATCTCATCTCCCCCCCCCCGCCCCATCTCATCTCCCCTCCCCGCCCCATCTCATCTTTACTCTCAAGCCTTTCTTGACACTCCTCTGAGGGAGGGCTATATGTATCTATTGATGTATGTACTTAATCTATGAACCACTGTATGTATGACATTAGTACCTCCACCAATGTAAAGCACTTTGGCCAACGAGAGTTTTGTAAATGTGCTATAGAAATAAAAGTGACTTGTAGTGACATCTCCTCTCCTCTCCTTTCCCCATCTCCTCTCCCATCTCCTCTCCCATCTCCTCATCTCCTCTCCATCCCCCATCTCCTCTCCTCATCTCCCCCCACCTCTCCTCTCCTCTCCCCATCTCCTCTCCTCTCCCATCTCATCTCCTTCCCCCATCTCCTCTCCCCCCACCCTCTCCTCTCCCCCCCCCACCCTCTCCTTCCCCCATCTCCTCTCCCCCCCCCACCCTCTCCTTCCCCATCTCCTCTCCTCATCTCCACCTCCCACCCTCTCCTTCCCCCATCTCCTCTCCACATCTCCTCTCCTCATCTCCTCTCCATCCCCCATC
>JAWMAR010000943.1:371185-423631 GCA_036785375.1 Leucoraja ocellata
GGGGCATTAGCTGCAAAACCAGCAGGATGCTCCTCAGCTTCTTCCCGCTGGTTATAAGACTGATAATCGGACTTTGCCCCCTGCCAAAGTATCGCGCACCAACCACCAACCTGGACACACTGCAGCAGAGCCACTGTCGTGCCGCTGCCGATCGGAACGCCTGTTGAATGTTTAGTAGAGTGTTAAATTTGTTCATGATACATGTATTTTTATTTCTATTTATTTTTAATGCACACTGAATGGACACTGGTTGAGCAACGTTTTTTTGTTTCCTCTGTGTATGTGAATACTCAGGAAAAACAATAAGGATATACTATACAATACAATATAATGACCGATAAGCCCCGTGCGTTCCCCATGGTACAAGGAAGATAGTGAGGAGTGGCTTCCTCTTGTCACTCCGCTAAAAGGACGGGCTGCCCGTGAGGCCGCACGTCGTCCCGGCAGCGTTCGATAAGCACAGCTCGAGTGCGGTCGTTCCTTGCATCTGGCGCCGTGGAGCAGCATTCCTGAAAGACTCTGGAATCCCACATCGGGGAAACTGCCCGGTAAAGTATTTATTCTTCATCTGCTTCATGGTGGCTGGGAGTTTGTTAATTATCTTAGAGTGTCTTAGAGTGACACAGGCCCATCTTGTCCGCACCGGCCAACATGTCCCAGCTACACTAGTCCCACCTGCCTGTGTTTGGTCCATATCCCTCCAAACCTGTCCTATCCATGTACCTGTCTAACATTGGGATAGTCCCCGCCTCAACTACCTCCTCTGGCAGCTCGGTCCGTTAGGAACATAGAGGGATCCTAGACTATAATCAGTAACGTAGTCGGAGCCAGAGATACGTGGCGACTCTTTGCGTGATTATCTATTGTACACACAAACAAAGACTCTCACCGTACCTACTGTAGGTAGATGTTACAATAAAGTATATCGTTGACAATAAAGCATCGAGGAACGGCATCTCATATTTCGCTTGGCCAGCTTCCAACACAGTGGTAAGACTTTAGATATCTCTCACTTCAGCTAGCCCCGGCATTGCCTCTCTCTCTATCCCCCCCCCCCCCACAACCAAAATCGCACCAGCTTCTCGTTCTCACCCAGCAAACAGCTGACAATGTCGTAAGGCATTCCTCTATTGTCGGAAGGCAGGAACGGGGTACTGATTGGGGATGATCAGCCATGATCACATTGAATGGCGGTGCTGGCTCGAAGGGCCGAATGGCCTCTACCCCTGCATCTATTGTCTATTGTTGTTTTATGCGCATCTTCCGTTCATTGTTCATTGTTATTAGAGGGAGTGCAGAGACGGTTCACCAGACTGATTCCTGGGATGTCAGGACTGTCTTATGAAGAAAGGCTGGATAGACTTGGTTTATACTCTCTAGAATTTAGGAGATTGAGAGGGGATCTTATAGAAACTTACAAAATTCTTAAGGGCTTGGACAGGCTAGATGCAGGAAGATTGTTCCCGATGTTGGGGAAGTCCAGGACAAGGGGTCACAGCTTAAGGATAAGGGGGAAATCCTTTAAAACCGAGATGAGAAGAACTTTTTTCACACAGAGAGTGGTGAATCTCTGGAACTCTCTGCCACAGAGGGTAGTTGAGGCCACACAGTTCATTGGCTATATTTAAGAGGGAGTTAGATGTGGCCCTTGTGGCTAAGGGGATCAGGGGGTATGGAGAGAAGGCAGGTACGGGATACTGAGTTGGATGATCAGCCATGATCATATTGAATGGCGGTGCTGGCTCGAAGGGCCGAATGGCCTCTACTCCTGCACCTAATTTCTATGTTTCTATCTCTCCACGTCAACATCTGTATCCCTCGTTTCCGCTTGTCCCCAATCGGTCTGAAGAAGGGTCTCGACCCGAAACGTTCCTCCTCTCCAGAGATGCTGCCTGGTCCCGCTGAGTTTTTTTGTGTCTGTCTTCCGTCGATCAGTGGAGTCAGGATCGAACTCTCTGGTTCTTTGGAGCTGTCTTTGGGGCAGCAGCTCGAACCGCCGAACCACCAGACCGAAAATAGAACAAGGCTTCGAAAGACTGGTCTCATTTCCTGACTCTGACAGCTGTCAAACAGGGAACGATATGATGTTCTCTCCCCCCCCCCCGTCTCTCTGTCTGCCTCGCAAAGATAACCCTCCTTCTCGCCAACCCCAGCAAATCCAAAACACACTAGTCACTGTCAATAGACAATAGGCGCAGGATGAGGCCATTCGGCCCTTCGAGCCAGCACCGCCATTCAATGTGATCATCCCCAATCTGTACCCCGTTCCTGCCTTCTCCCCTGACTCCGCTATCTTTAAGAGCCCTATCTAGCTCTCTCTTGAAAGTATCCAGAGAACCGGCCTCCACCACCCTCTGAGGCAGAGAATTCCACAGACTCTCCACTCTCTGTGAGAAAAAGTGTTTCCTCGCCTCCGTTCTAAATGACCCTTATTCTTGAACTGTGTGTGTGTGTGGCCCCTGGTTCTGGACTCCCCCAACATCGGGAACATGTTTCCTGCCTCTAGCGTGTCCAAACCCTTAATAATCTTATATGTTTCAATGAGACACCCTCTCATCCTTCTAAATCCAGAGTGTACAAGCCCAGCTGCTCAGCATATGACAGTCCCGCCATCCCGGGAATAAACCTTGTAAACCTACGCTGGGCTCCCTCAATAGCAAGAATGTCCTTCCTCAAATTAGGGGACCAAAACTGCACACAATACTCAAGGTGTGGTCTCACTAGGGCCCTGTACAGCTTCACTGTTAAAGACACAGCACCACCACACTCAGGAACAGCTTCTTCCCCCCAGAGAGATATTAATGTTTTTTAAAAATTCACCATTCGCTCTGCTGCCCCTGCTGGAGGGAGGGGGAAGGACTATAAAACCAGGAAGTGGTGTGCCTCACTCAGCCTCTGCAAGATGGATGAAGCCAAAGGGTCACGTCTCTCTGAGCTCTGAATAACACTGAACACATGTCTGCTCAACTGTGAGTCCCCTTAATGTGGTTTGAAAATGAAAATATGGGTTTGTTTGAAGTAAAAAGACTCTGCCTGCAAATGGTTGTTTGGGTGTTTTGGCTTGAAGTTAAAAGGCACTACTTACTGCAAATGGTTGTTTGGGTGCTTTGGCTTAAAGTTGAAAGGCACTACTTACTGCAAATGGTGGCTTGGGTGCTTTGGCTTGAAGTTATAAGGCACTACTGCAAATGCACTTCCTGTTTTGCACTGTATATTGATTTTAGATAAAATGCTACCACTTACGGCTGTATTTTTGCCCATCTTACCCAGTCCCCCTCTGCTCAGCAGGTGCAGAGAATTCTTCTCATCAATGAAAAATAAAAGTGTTATTAGTGTTTAAAAAATGTTGAGAATCTCTCTCCTGTCAATCACGCCATGAAGGCCACACCTTTTCCGGTGGGATGGGGAGGGGTTATAAAACCCAGACGTGTGGGTGTGGCTCAGTCTCTGCATGATGGGGGAGGGAGAGGTCACGACTGTCTGAGCTGTGAATCAACTGAACACACTGAATGTCTACTGAACAGTGAGTTTGGTGTTTTGTGTGGTTTTATGGTGGCTTCACCCTGCATGAAATGGAATGAAACTGCACTTGAATTTGGTGGCCTTGCACAATGCTTGAAGTGGTTGGAAACTGCACTTGAATTTGGTGGTCTTGCACAATGCTTGAAATGGTAGGAACATGGATTTGAATTTGCTGGCCTTGCACCCTGCTTGAAATGGAACTTCAAGGAATAGCCATGAGTCAACAGCCAGCCCACCAGCCGTGAGTGAGCTGCCAGCAGATCAGGCTTGAGGGACTCAGCTACCACCCCAAGAACCCGTACCAACACACCAGAAAGCCCCCCCCCCCCCCCACTGGCCACCAATATTGGAATTGGTGGAGAGGTGGAATATTGCGTTGGGGAACCTGCCCTCCCGTGTGAACATGGGACCCAACGGGTCCCACTTTGTCTAGTAAATTCCAGAAATAAATATATTCTAGAACTCAATGTACTTTTTCTCTTCCAGGAATGGGGCAGCCATGGCTCGCGTATCTTGTGGTTGTCATCGGCTTGTGCTCCCTCAGGAGTGGCCGAACATCCCCTCAGTGTGATTGCTACAAATGCCAGGGAGGGAATGTGGAACTGAACTGCAGCCACCGCTCCCTCCAGTCCGTCCCTCCCTCCCTCCCGGAGGACACCCAGGTTCTCCTCTTGTCTTCCAACTCCATCCGTTCCGTCTCTCTCGGCTCGTTCGGGAACCTCTCGAAGCTCCGCCACCTCGACCTCTCCGACAACCGGCTCGGGCGCTTGGAGGGTGACCGCCCGCTGCCGCTGGAGTGGCTGGACCTCTCCTCCAACGCCTTGACCGCCATTCCCCACCTGGGGAACCTGCCGCATCTCAGGAAGCTGGTCCTGGATGGCAACGGGATCGCGGATCTCCCCCAGGGGGCGTTCGAGGGCTTGGTCAACCTGACCGAGCTCAGCATCCGGGGCAACGCCATCGGTCATCTCCCCGACGACATCTTCCACCCGCTCCACAACCTCGTGCACCTCAACCTCGCCTCCAACCGCATCCAGAACTTCCCCAACGGAGCCTTGGATGGGCTGGAGGAGCTGCAGTCTTTAGACATCTCCAATAACAGCCTGAGAGCAATCCCCATAGACCTCTTTGAGAGCAACGACATACTTCTCTACGTCTACCTGTATGACAACCCCTGGCACTGTGAGTGTGGCTCGGCCGAATATCTCAAAGAATGGATGGATGGCAATGACGGGAACGTGTACAGGTACGTGGGGGGGAGGGGGGGGAACCTCCGACATTGTCCCCACCTCCAACGGGAACTTATAAGATCCCCTCTCATCCTTCTAAACTCCAGAGTGTACAAGCCCAAACGCTCCATTCTCTCAGCATATGACAGTCCCGCCATCCCGGGAATTAACCTTGTAAACCTACGCTGCACTCCCTCAATAGCAAGAATGTCCTTCCTCAAATTAGGGGGCCAAAACTGCACACAATACATCCATGTGTGGTCTCACTAGGGCTCTGGATAACTGCAGAAGGACCTGCTTGCTCCTATACTCAACTCCTCTTGTTATAGAAACATAGAAACATAGAAACATAGAAATTAGGTGCAGGAGTAGGCCATTCGGCCCTTCGAGCCTGCACCGCCATTCAATATAATCATGGCTGATCATCCAACTCAGTATCCCGTACCTGCCTTCTCTCCATGCCCTCTGATCTCCTTGGCCACAAGGGCCACATCTAACTCCCTCTTAAATATAGCCAATGAACTGGCCTCAACTACCCTCTGTGGCAGAGAGTTCCAGAGATTCACCACTCTCTGTGTGAAAAAAGTTCTCCTCATCTCGGTTTTAAAGGATTTCCCCCTTATCCTTAAGCTGTGACCCCTTGTCCTGGACTTCCCCAACATCGGGAACAATCTTCCTGCATCTAGCCTGTCCAACCCCTTAAGAATTTTGTAAGTTTCTATAAGACCAAGATGTTATGAAGGCCAACATGCCATTCGCTTTCTTCACTGCCTGCTGTACCTGCATGCTTACTTTCATAGACTGATGACCAAGGACCCCCAGATCGGAAGACGTCTGAAGAAGGGTTTTGGCCCGAAACGTTGCCTATTTCCTTCGCTCCATAGATGCTGCTGCACCCGCTGAGTTTCTCCAGCATTTTTGTGTACCCCCAGATCTCGTTGTACTTCCCCTTTTCCCAACTTGACTCTATTTAGATAATAATCTGCCTTCCTGATTTTGTTACCAAAGAGGATAACCTCACATTTATCCACATTAAACTGCATCTGCCATGCATCTGCCCACTCACCCAACCTGTCCAAGCCACCCTGCATTCTCATAGCATTCCAGTCAACACTGCCGCCCAGCTTTGTGTCATCTGCAAATTTGCTAATGTTACTTTGAATCCCTTCAACTAAATCATTGATGTATATTGTAAATAGCTGCGGTCCCAGCACTGAGCCTTGCGGTGCCCCACTAGTCACTGCCTGCCATTCTGAAAGGGACCCGTTAATCCCTACTCTTTGTTTCATAGAAAACATAGAAACATAGAAAATAGGTGCAGGAGTAGAGGCCATTCGGCCCTTCGAGCCAGCACCGCCATTCAATATGATCATGGCTGATCATACAACTCAGTATCCCATCCCTGCCTGCTCTCCATACCCCCTGATCCCTTTAGCCACAAGGGCCACATCTAACTCCCTCTTAAATATAGCCAATGAACTGTGGCCTCAACTACCTTCTGTGGCAGAGAATTCCACAGACTCTATGTAAAAAATTATTTTCTCATCTCGGTCCTAAAAGTTTTCCCTCTTATCCTTAAACTGTGTGACCCCTTGTTCTGGACTTCCCCAACATCGGGAATAATCTTCCTGCATCTAACCTGTCCAACCCCTTAAGAATGTTGTAAGTTTCTATAAGATCCCCCCTCAATCTTCTAAATTCTAGCGTGTCTGCCTGTCTGCCAACCACTTCTCTATCCATGTCAGCACTCTACCCCCAATACCATGTGCCCTAGTTTTGCCCACTAATCTCCTATGTGGGACCTTATCAAATGCTTTCTGAAAGTCCAGGTACACTACATCCACTGGCTCTCCCTTGTCCATTTTCCTAGTTACATCCTCAAAAGCCGCTGAGTGACTGGAGCATTGTGTGTGTATTTCAGGTACGTGGGGGAACCCGACTCGGAGAGTGTGGTGTGTGCATCGCCCGCTATGTGGCAGGGATGGCCCATCGTTAACCTCACCCTCGAGCAACTCTGCCCCGTCTCCACCACCCAGACGCCAGCCGCTCTGTCGCTGCCCACCCCTCCACCCTGGGCCGTCTGCGACCCATCGCCGGGCTTGGCAGGGAAGGTGGGACTGAACTGCAGCCACCGCTCCCTCCAGTCCGTCCCTCCCTCCCTCCCGGAGGACACCCAGGTTCTCCTCTTGTCTTCCAACTCCATCCGTTCCGTCTCTCTCGGCTCGTTCGGGAACCTCTCGAAGCTCCGCCACCTCGACCTCTCCGACAACCGGCTCGGGCGCTTGGAGGGTGACCGCCCGCTGCCGCTGGAGTGGCTGGACCTCTCCTCCAACGCCTTGACCGCCATTCCCCACCTGGGGAACCTGCCGCATCTCAGGAAGCTGGTCCTGGATGGCAACGGGATCGCGGATCTCCCCCAGGGGGCGTTCGAGGGCTTGGTCAACCTGACCGAGCTCAGCATCCGGGGCAACGCCATCGGTCATCTCCCCGACCACATCTTCCACCCGCTCCACAACCTCGTGCACCTCAACCTCGCCTCCAACCGCATCCAGAACTTCCCCTACGGAGCCTTGGACGGGCTGGAGGAGCTGCAGGTTTTAGACATCTCCAATAACAGCCTGAGAACAATCCCCATAGACCTCTTTAAGAACAACGGCAAACTTCTCTACGTCTTTCTGTACGACAACCCCTGGCACTGTGAGTGTGGCTCGGCCGAATATCTCAAAGTCTGGATGGATGGCAATGACAGGAACGTGTACAGGTACGTGGGGGGGGTGGGGGGGACCTCCGACATTGTCCCCACCTCCAACGGGATCCCACCACCACCCACATCCTCCCCTTTCCTGAACAAGGGGTCACACACAGTTTAAGAATAAGGGGTCGGCCATTTAGGACTGAGACTAGTCTAAGTGGGACCCGTTGGGTCCCATGTTCACACGGGAGGGCTGGTCCCCCCAACGCAATATTCCACCTCTCCACCAATTCCAATATTGGTGGCCAGTGGGGCGGGGGCTTTCTGGAGTGCTAGTATGGGTACAGTGGGCTGAAGGGACTGGTTAGTATGGACATTGTGGGCCAAATGGATTCTCGTGGTGGCAGCTCAGTCACTCAAGGCCGATGTGCTGGCAACTCACTAACGGCTGGTGGGCTGGCAGTTGACTCACAGCTATTCCTTGAATTTCCATTTCAAGCCGGGTGCAATGCAACCTAATTCAAATGCAGTTTCCTACCATTTCAAGCAGGGTGCAAGGCCACCACATTCAAGTGCAACAACCGTTTTTTTTTGCAGTGCAGCCTTTCAAAGCAGTTACAACCACCAACAACAGCCATATTTTTTGCAGTGCAGCCTTTCAAAGCAACCGTATTTTCATTTTCAAACCACAATAAGGGCACTCACAGTTGAGTAGACATTAGTTTAGTGTTATTCAGAGCTCAGAGAGACGTGACCCTCTCAATTCCTCCATCTTGCAGAGACTGAGTGAGGCACACCCCTTCCGGGTTTTATAGTCCCTTCCCCCTCCCACCAGCAGGGGCAGCAGAGAGAATGGAGACATATAAGGGCACTCACAGTTGAGTAGACATGAGTTCAGTGTTATTCAGAGCTCAGAGAGACGTGATCCTCTCGATTCCTCCATCTTGCAGAGACTGAGTGAGGCACACCCCTTCCACAATGGAGACAATAAGGGCACTCACAGTTGAGTAGACATGAGTTCAGTGTTATTCAGAGCTCAGAGAGACGTGACCCTCACGATTCCTCCATCTTGCAGAGACTGAGTGACGCACACCCCTTCCGGGTTTTATAGTCCCTTCCCCCTCCCACCAGCAGGGGCAGCAGAGAGAATGGAGACATATAAGGGCACTCACAGTTGAGTAGACATGAGTTCAGTGTTATTCAGAGCTCAGAGAGACGTGACCCTCTCGATTCCTCCATCTTGCAGAGACTGAGTGAGGCACACCCCTTCCGGGTTTTATAGTCCCTTCCCCCTCCTACCAGCAGGGGCAGCATAGAGAATGGAGACATATAAGGGCACTCACAGTTGAGTAGACATGAGTTCAGTGTTATTCAGAGCTCAGTGAGACGTGACCCTCTCGATTCCTCCATCTTGCAGAGACTGAGTGAGGCACACCCCTTCCACAATGGAGACAATAAGGGCACTCACAGTTGAGTAGACATGAGTTCAGTGTTATTCAGAGCTCAGAGAGACATGACCCTCTCGATTCCTCCATCTTGCAGAGATTGAGTGAGGCACACCCCTTCCGGGTTTTATAGTCCTTTCCCCTCCCACCAGCAGGGGCAGCAGAGAGAATGGAGACATTTTTTAAAACATTAATAGCTCTCTGATTTTTCATCGATGGGAAAGATCCTCTGGTCCAGCCCAGCGGATAGGGGCTCTGAGCGAGGTGGCCAAAAATGACGACCATAAGTGGCGACGTTCTCTCCAAAATCACATCGCAGTGAGTCAAAAGCGGTCAAGATCTTACTTTTAGTACGTTTTAAAAAGGCGAGGCAAACAATTGGGCAGCAAACACTTTACAGCCGCATCGAGGGGTCTCACGGTGGTGTAGACGTGCGTTCAGTGTTATTCACAGCTCAGAGAGCCGTGACCCTCTCGCTTCCTGGGTCTGGCAGAGACTGAGCGAGGGACTGCACTTCCGGGTTTTATAGTCCCGCCCCCCAGAGAGAATGGGGAATTTTTAAAAAACATTAATATCTCTCTGATTTTTCATCAATGGGAAAAATCCTCCGGCCCCGGAAGGCGGAGGGGGGCTCTGAGCGAGGTGGCCAAGAATGACGGCCGTAGGTGGCGGAGGTCTCTCAGAAATCGCAGCACAGTGGGCCAAAGCGGTCAAGATCAGACTCTTAGTAATATAAGAATATGTATCTCCCTCTCCCCTGACTCTCAGTTTGAAGGAGGGTCTCGACCCGAAACGTCGCCCGTTCCTTCTCTCCATAGATGTCGCCTGTCCCGCTGAGTGACTGGAGCATTGTGTGTGTATTTCAGGTACGTGGGGGAACCCGACTCGGAGAGTGTGGTGTGTGCATCGCCCGCTATGTGGCAGGGATGGCCCATCGTTAACCTCACCCTCGAGCAACTCTGCCCCGTCTCCACCACCCAGACGCCAGCCGCTCTGTCGCTGCCCACCCCTCCACCCTGGGCCGTCTGCGACCCATCGCCGGGCTTGGCAGGGAAGGTGGGACTGAACTGCAGCCACCGCTCCCTCCAGTCCGTCCCTCCCTCCCTCCCGGAGGACACCCAGGTTCTCCTCTTGTCTTCCAACTCCATCCGTTCCGTCTCTCTCGGCTCGTTCGGGAACCTCTCGAAGCTCCGCCACCTCGACCTCTCCGACAACCGGCTCGGGCGCTTGGAGGGTGACCGCCCGCTGCCGCTGGAGTGGCTGGACCTCTCCTCCAACGCCTTGACCGCCATTCCCCACCTGGGGAACCTGCCGCATCTCAGGAAGCTGGTCCTGGATGGCAACGGGATCGCGGATCTCCCCCAGGGGGCGTTCGAGGGCTTGGTCAACCTGACCGAGCTCAGCATCCGGGGCAACGCCATCGGTCATCTCCCCGACCACATCTTCCACCCGCTCCACAACCTCGTGCACCTCAACCTCGCCTCCAACCGCATCCAGAACTTCCCCTACGGAGCCTTGGACGGGCTGGAGGAGCTGCAGATTTTAGACATCTCCAATAACAGCCTGAGAACAATCCCCATAGACCTCTTTAAGAACAACAACAAACTTCTCTACGTCTACCTGTATGACAACCCCTGGCACTGTGAGTGTGGCTCGGCCGACTATCTCAAAGTCTGGATGGAAGAAAATGACGGGAACGTGTACAGGTACGTGGGGGGGGGGGGGAAACTCCGACATTGTCCCCACCTCCAACGGGACCCCACCACCACCCACATCCTCCCCTTTCCTGAACAAGGGGTCACTCGCAGTTTAAGAATAAGGAGTCGGCCATTTAGGACTGAGACTAGTCTAAGTGGGACCCGTTGGGTCCCATGTTCACACGGGAGGGCTGGTCCCCCCAACGCAATATTCCACCTCTCCACCAATTCCAATATTGGTGGCCAGTGGGGCGGGGGCTTTCTGGAGCGCTAGTATGGGTACAGTGGGCTGAAGGGACTGGTTAGTATGGACATTGTGGGCCAAATGGATTCTCGTGGTGGCAGCTCAGTCACTCAAGGCCGATGTGCTGGCAACTCACTAACGGCTGGTGGGCTGGCAGTTGACTATCGGCTATTCCTTGAATTTCCATTTCAAGCCGGGTGCAATGCAACCTAATTCAAATGCAGTTTCCTACCATTTCAAGCAGGGTGCAAGGCCACCAAATTCAAGTGCAACAACAGTTTTTTTTTGCAGTGCAGCATTTCAAAGCAGTTACAACCACCAACAGCCATATTTTTTGCAGTGCAGCCTTTCAAAGCAACCATATTTTCATTTTCAAACCACAATAAGGGCACTCACAGTTGAGTAGACATGAGTTTAGTGTTATTCAGAGCTCAGAGAGACGTGACCCTCTCGATTCCTCCATCTTGCAGAGACTGAGTGAGGCACACCCCTTCCGGGTTTTATAGTCCCTCCCCCCTCCCACCAGCAGGGGCAGCAGAGAGAATGGAGACATATAAGGGCACTCACAGTTGAGTAGACATGAGTTCAGTGTTATTCAGAGCTCAGAGAGACGTGACCCTCTCGATTCCTCCATCTTGCAGAGACTGAGTGAGGCACACCCCTTCCACAATGGAGACAATAAGGGCACTCACAGTTGAGTAGACATGAGTTCAGTGTTATTCAGAGCTCAGAGAGACGTGACCCTCTCGATTCCTCCATCTTACAGAGACTGAGTGAGGCACACCCCTTCCGGGTTTTATAGTCCCTTCCCCCTCCCACCAGCAGGGGCAGCAGAGAGAATGGAGACATATAACGGCACTCACAGTTGAGTAGACATGAGTTCAGTGTTATTCAGAGCTCAGAGAGACGTGACCCTCTCGATTCCTCCATCTTGCAGAGACTGAGTGAGGCACACCACTTCCACAATGGAGACAATAAGGGCACTCACAGTTGAGTAGACATGAGTTCAGTGTTATTCAGAGGTCAGAGAGGCGTGACCCTCTCGATTCTTCCATCTTGCAGAGACTGAGTGAGGCACACCCCTTCCGGGTTTTGTAGTCCCTTCCCCCTCCCACCAGCAGGGGCAGCAGAGAGAATGGAGACATTTTTTAAAACATTAATATCTCTCTGATTTTTCATCGATGGGAAAGATCCTCTGGTCCAGCCCAGCGGATAGGGGCTCTGAGCGAGGTGGCCAAAAATGACGGCCGTAAGTGGCGATGTTCTCTCGAAAATCACATCGCAGTGAGTCAAAAGCGGTCAAGATCTTACTTTTAATACGTTTTAAAAAGGCGAGGCTAACAATTGGGCAGCAACCACTTTACAGCCGCATCGAGGGGTCTCACGGTGGTGTAGGCGTGCGTTCAGTGTTATTCACAGCTCAGAGAGCCGTGACCCTCTCGCTTCCTGGGTCTGGCAGAGACTGAGCGAGGGACTGCACTTCCGGGTTTTATAGTCCCTCCCCCCAGAGAGAATGGGGAATTAAAAAAAAAACATTAATATCTCTCTGATTTTTCATCAATGGGAAAAATCCTCCGATCCCGGAAGGCGGACGGGGGCTCTGAGCGAGGTGGCCAAGAATGACGGCCGTAGGTGGCGGCGTTCTCTCAGAAATCGCAGCACAGTGGGCCAATGCGGTCAAGATCAGACTTTTAGTAATATAAGAATATGTATCTCCCTCTCCCCTGACTCTCAGTTTGAAGGAGGGTCTCGACCCAAAACGTCGCCCGTTCCTTCTCTCCATAGATGCCGCCTGTCCCGCTGAGTGACTGGAGCATTGTGTGTGTATTTCAGGTACGTGGGGGAACCCGACTCGGAGAGTGTGGTGTGTGCATCGCCCGCTATGTGGCAGGGATGGCCCATCGTTAACCTCACCCTCGAGCAACTCTGCCCCGTCTCCACCACCCAGACGCCAGCCGCTCTGTCGCTGCCCACCCCTCCACCCTGGGCCGTCTGCGACCCATCGCCGGGCTTGGCAGGGAAGGTGGGACTGAACTGCAGCCACCGCTCCCTCCAGTCCGTCCCTCCCTCCCTCCCGGAGGACACCCAGGTTCTCCTCTTGTCTTCCAACTCCATCCGTTCCGTCTCTCTCGGCTCGTTCGGGAACCTCTCGAAGCTCCGCCACCTCGACCTCTCCGACAACCGGCTCGGGCGCTTGGAGGGTGACCGCCCGCTGCCGCTGGAGTGGCTGGACCTCTCCTCCAACGCCTTGACCGCCATTCCCCACCTGGGGAACCTGCCGCATCTCAGGAAGCTGGTCCTGGATGGCAACGGGATCGCGGATCTCCCCCAGGGGGCGTTCGAGGGCTTGGTCAACCTGACCGAGCTCAGCATCCGGGGCAACGCCATCGGTCATCTCCCCGACGACATCTTCCTCCCGCTCCACAACCTCGTGCACCTCAACCTCGCCTCCAACCGCATCCAGAACTTCCCCTACGGCACCTTGGACGGGCTGGAGGAGCTGCAGATTTTAGACATTTCCAATAACAGCCTGAGAACAATCCCCACAGACCTCTTTGAGAACAACGACAAACTTCTCTACGTCTTCCTGTATGACAACCCCTGGCACTGTGAGTGTGGCTCGGCCGAATATCTCAAAGTCTGGATGGATGGCAATGACGGGAACGTGTACAGGTACGTGGGGGGTGGGGAACCTCCGACATTGTCCCCACCTCCAACAGGACCCCACCACCACCCACATCCTCCCCTTTCCTGAACAAGGGGTCACACACAGTTTAAGAATAAGGAGTCGGCCATTTAGGACTGAGACTAGTCTAAGTGGGACCCGTTGGGTCCCATATTCACACGGGAGGGCTGGTCCCCCCAACGCAATATTCCACCTCTCCACCAATTCCAATATTGGTGGACAGTGGGGCGGGGGCTTTCTGGAGTGCTAGTATGGGTACAGTGGGATGAATGGACTGGTTAGTATGGACATTGTTGACCAAATGGATTCTCGTGGTGGCAGCTCAGTCACTCAAGGCCGATGTGCTGGCAACTCACTAACGGCTGGTGGGCTGGCAGTTGACTCACGGCTATTCCTTGAATTTCCATTTCAAGCCGGGTGCAATGCAACCTAATTCAAATGCAGTTTCCTACCATTTCAAGCAGGGTGCAAGGCCACCAAATTCAAGTGCAACAACAGTTTTGTTTTGCAGTGCAGCATTTCAAAGCAGTTACAAGCACCAACAACAGCCATATCTTTTGCCGTGCAGCCTTTCAAAGCAACCATATTTTCATTTTCAAACCACAATAAAGGCACTCACAGTTGAGTAGGCATGAGTTCAGTGTTATTCAGAGCTCAGAGAGACGTGACCCTCTCGATTCCTCCATCTTACAGAGACTGAGTGAGGTACACCCCTTCCGGGTTTTATAGTCCCTTCCCCCTCCCACCAGCAGGGGCAGCAGAGAGAATGGAGACATATAAGGGCACTCACAGTTGAGTAGACATGAGTTCAGTGTTATTCAGAGCTCAGAGAGACGTGACCCTCTCGATTCCTCCATCTTGCAGAGACTGAGTGAGGCACACCCCTTCCACAATGGAGACAATAAGGGCACTCACAGTTGAGTAGACATGAGTTCAGTGTTATTCAGAGCTCAGAGAGACGTGACCCTCTCGATTCCTCCATCTTACAGAGACTGAGTGAGGCACACCCCTTCCGGGTTTTATAGTCCCTTCCCCCTCCCACCAGCAGGGGCAGTAGAGAGAATGGAGACATATAACGGCACTCACAGTTGAGTAGACATGAGTTCAGTGTTATTCAGAGCTCAGAGAGACGTGACCCTCTCGATTCCTCCATCTTGCAGAGACTGAGTGAGGCACACCACTTCCACAATGGAGACAATAAGGGCACTCACAGTTGAGTAGACATGAGTTCAGTGTTATTCAGAGGTCAGAGAGGCGTGACCCTCTCGATTCTTCCATCTTGCAGAGACTGAGTGAGGCACACCCCTTCCGGGTTTTGTAGTCCCTTCCCCCTCCCACCAGCAGGGGCAGCAGAGAGAATGGAGACATTTTTTAAAACATTAATATCTCTCTGATTTTTCATCGATGGGAAAGATCCTCTGGTCCAGCCCAGCGGATAGGGGCTCTGAGCGAGGTGGCCAAAAATGACGGCCGTAAGTGGCGATGTTCTCTCGAAAATCACATCGCAGTGAGTCAAAAGCGGTCAAGATCTTACTTTTAATACGTTTTAAAAAGGCGAGGCTAACAATTGGGCAGCAACCACTTTACAGCCGCATCGAGGGGTCTCACGGTGGTGTAGGCGTGCGTTCAGTGTTATTCACAGCTCAGAGAGCCGTGACCCTCTCGCTTCCTGGGTCTGGCAGAGACTGAGCGAGGGACTGCACTTCCGGGTTTTATAGTCCCTCCCCCCAGAGAGAATGGGGAATTAAAAAAAAAACATTAATATCTCTCTGATTTTTCATCAATGGGAAAAATCCTCCGATCCCGGAAGGCGGACGGGGGCTCTGAGCGAGGTGGCCAAGAATGACGGCCGTAGGTGGCGGCGTTCTCTCAGAAATCGCAGCACAGTGGGCCAATGCGGTCAAGATCAGACTTTTAGTAATATAAGAATATGTATCTCCCTCTCCCCTGACTCTCAGTTTGAAGGAGGGTCTTGACCCAAAACGTCGCCCGTTCCTTCTCTCCATAGATGCCGCCTGTCCCGCTGAGTGACTGGAGCATTGTGTGTGTATTTCAGGTACGTGGGGGAACCCGACTCGGAGAGTGTGGTGTGTGCATCGCCCGCTATGTGGCAGGGATGGCCCATCGTTAACCTCACCCTCGAGCAACTCTGCCCCGTCTCCACCACCCAGACGCCAGCCGCTCTGTCGCTGCCCACCCCTCCACCCTGGGCCGTCTGCGACCCATCGCCGGGCTTGGCAGGGAAGGTGGGACTGAACTGCAGCCACCGCTCCCTCCAGTCCGTCCCTCCCTCCCTCCCGGAGGACACCCAGGTTCTCCTCTTGTCTTCCAACTCCATCCGTTCCGTCTCTCTCGGCTCGTTCGGGAACCTCTCGAAGCTCCGCCACCTCGACCTCTCCGACAACCGACTCGGGCGCTTGGAGGGTGACCGCCCGCTGCCGCTGGAGTGGCTGGACCTCTCCTCCAACGCCTTGACCGCCATTCCCCACCTGGGGAACCTGCCGCATCTCAGGAAGCTGGTCCTGGATGGCAACGGGATCGCGGATCTCCCCCAGGGGGCGTTCGAGGGCTTGGTCAACCTGACCGAGCTCAGCATCCGGGGCAACGCCATCGGTCATCTCCCCGACCACATCTTCCACCCGCTCCACAACCTCGTGCACCTCAACCTCGCCTCCAACCGCATCCAGAACTTCCCCAACGGAGCCTTGGACGGGCTGGAGGAGCTGCAGTCTTTAGACATCTCCAATAACAGCCTGAGAGCAATCCCCACAGACCTCTTTGAGAGCAACGAAATACTTCTCTACGTCTACCTGTATGACAACCCCTGGCACTGTGAGTGTGGCTCGGCCGACTATCTCAAAGAATGGATGGAAGAAAATGACGGGAACGTGTACAGGTACGTGGGGGGGGGGGGGGGGAACCTCCGACATTGTCCCCACCTCCAACGGGACCTTATAAGATCCCCTCTCATCCTTCTAAACTCCAGAGTATACAAGCCCAAACGCTCCATTCTCTCAGCATATGACAGTCCCGCCATCCCGGGAATTAACCTTGTAAACCTACGCTGCACTCCCTCAATAGCAAGAATGTCCTTCCTCAAATTAGGGGGCCAAAACTGCACACAATACATCCATGTGTGGTCTCACTAGGGCTCTGTATAACTGCAGAAGGACCTGCTTGCTCCTATACTCAACTCCTCTTGTTATAGAAACATAGAAACATAGAAATTAGGTGCAGGAGTAGGCCATTCGGCCCTTCGAGCCTGCACCGCCATTCAATATAATCATGGCTGATCATCCAACTCAGTATCCCGTACCAGCCTTCTCTCCATACCCCCTGAACCCCTTGGCCACAAGGGCCACTTCTAACTTAAATATAGCCAATGAACTGGCCTCAACTACCCTCTGTGGCAGAGAGTTCCAGAGATTCACCATTCTCTGTGTGAAAAATGTTCTCCTCATCTCGGTTTTAAAGGATTTCCCCCTTATCCTTAAGCTGTGACCCCTTGTCCTGGACTTCCCCAACATCGGGAACAATCTTCCTGCATCTAGCCTGTCCAACCCCTTAAGAATTTTGTAAGTTTCTATAAGACCAAGATGTTATGAAGGCCAACATGCCATTCGCTTTCTTCACTGCCTGCTGTACCTGCATGCTTACTTTCATAGACTGACGACCAAGGACCCCCAGATCGGAAGACGTCTGAAGAAGGGTTTCGGCCCGAAACGTTGCCTATTTCCTTCGCTCCATAGATGCTGCTGCACCCGCTGAGTTTCTCCAGCATTTTTGTGTACCCCCAGATCTCGTTGTACTTCGCCTTTTCCCAACTTGACACTATTTAGATAATAATCTGCCTTCCTGTTTTTGTTACCAAAGAGGATAACCTCACATTTATCCACATTAAACTGCATCTGCCATGCATCTGCCCACTCCCCCAACCTGTCCAAGTCATTCTGCATTCTCATAGCATTCCAGTTCACACTGCCGCCCAGCTTTGTGTCATCTGCAAATTTGCTAATGTTACTTTGAATCCCTTCATCTAAATCATTGATGTATATTGTAAATAGCTGCGGTCCCAGCACTGAGCCTTGCGGTACCCCACTAGTCACTGCCTGCCATTCTGAAAGGGACCCGTTAATCCCTACTCTTTGTTTCATAGAAAACATAGAAACATAGAAAATAGATGCAGGAGTAGAGGCCATTCGGCCCTTCGAGCCAGCACCGCCATTTAATATGATCATGGCTGATCATCCAACTCAGTATCCCATCCCTGCCTGCTCTCCATACCCCCTGATCGCTTTAGCCACAAGGGCCACATCTAACTCCCTCTTAAATATAGCCAATGAACTGCGGCCTCAACTACCTTCTGTGGCAGAGAATTCCACAGATACACCACTCTGTGTGTAAAAAATGATTTTCTCATCTCGGTCCTAAAAGATTTCCCTCTTATCCTTAAACTGTGTGACCCCTAGTTCTGGACTTCCCCAACATCGGGAATAATCTTCCTGCATCTAGCCTGTCCAACCCCTTAAGAATGTTGTAAGTTTCTATAAGATCCTCCCTCAATCTTCTAAATTCTAGCGTGTCTGCCTGTCTGCCAACCACTTCTCTATCCATGTCAGCACTCTACCCCCAATACCATGTGCCCTAATTTTGCCCACTAATCTCCTATGTGGGACCTTATCAAATGCTTTCTGAAAGTCCAGGTACACTACATCCACTGGCTCTCCCTTGTCCATTTTCCTAGTTACATCCTCAAAAGCCGCTGAGTGACTGGAGCATTGTGTGTGTATTTCAGGTACGTGGGGGAACCCGACTCGGAGAGTGTGGTGTGTGCATCGCCCGCTATGTGGCAGGGATGGCCCATCGTTAACCTCAACCTCGAGCAACTCTGCCCCGTCTCCACCACCCAGACGCCAGCCGCTCTGTCGCTGCCCACCCCTCCACCCTGGGCCGTCTGCGACCCATCGCCGGGCTTGGCAGGGAAGGTGGGACTGAACTGCAGCCACCGCTCCCTCCAGTCCGTCCCTCCCTCCCTCCCGGAGGACACCCAGGTTCTCCTCTTGTCTTCCAACTCCATCCGTTCCGTCTCTCTCGGCTCGTTCGGGAACCTCTCGAAGCTCCGCCACCTCGACCTCTCCGACAACCGGCTCGGGCGCTTGGAGGGTGACCGCCCGCTGCCGCTGGAGTGGCTGGACCTCTCCTCCAACGCCTTGACCGCCATTCCCCACCTGGGGAACCTGCCGCATCTCAGGAAGCTGGTCCTGGATGGCAACGGGATCGCGGATCTCCCCCAGGGGGCGTTCGAGGGCTTGGTCAACCTGACCGAGCTCAGCATCCGGGGCAACGCCATCGGTCATCTCCCCGACCACATCTTCCACCCGCTCCACAACCTCGTGCACCTCAACCTCGCCTCCAACCGCATCCAGAACTTCCCCAACGGAGCCTTGGACGGGCTGGTGGAGCTGCAGTCTTTAGACATCTCCAATAACAGCCTGAGAGCAATCCCCATAGACCTCTTTGAGAACAACGAAATACTTCTCTACGTCTACCTGTATGACAACCCCTGGCACTGTGAGTGTGGCTCGGCCGACTATCTCAAAGACTGGATGGAAGAAAATGACGGGAACGTGTACAGGTACGTGGGGGGGGGGGGGGGGGAAACCTCCGACATTGTCCCCACCTCCAACGGGAACTTACAAGATTCCCTCTCATCCTTCTAAACTCCAGAGTATACAAGCCCAGCCGCTCCATTCTCTCAGCATATGACAGTCCCGCCATCCCGGGAATTAACCTTGTAAACCTACGCTGCACTCCCTCAATATCAAGAATGTCCTTCCTCAAATTAGGGGGCCAAAACTGCACACAATACATCCATGTGTGGTCTCACTACGGCTCTGTATAACTGCAGAAGGACCTGCTTGCTCCTATACTCAACTCCTCTTGTTATAGAAACATAGAAATTAGGTGCAGGAGTAGGCCATTCGGCCCTTCGAGCCTGCACCGCCATTCAATATGATCATGGCTGATTATCCAACTCAGTATCCCGTACCTGCCTTCTCTCCATACCCCCTGATCCCCTTGGCCACAAGGGCCACATCTAACTCCCTCTTAAATATAGCCAATGAACTGGCCTCGACTACCCTCTGTGGCAGAGAGTTCCAGAGATTCACCACTCTCTGTGTGAAAAAAGTTCTCCTCATCTCGGTTTTAAAGGATTTCCCCCTTATCCTTAAGCTGTGACCCCTTGTCCTGGACTTCCCCAACATCGGGAACAATCTTCCTGCATCTAGACTGTCCAACCCCTTAAGAATTTTGTAAGTTTCTATAAGACCAAGATGTTATGAAGGCCAACATGCCATTCGCTTTCTTCACTGCCTGCTGTACCTGCATGCTTACTTTCATAGACTGATGACCAAGGACCCCCAGATCGGAAGACGTCTGAAGAAGGGTTTTGGCCCGAAACGTTGCCTATTTCCTTCGCTCCATAGATGCTGCTGCACCCGCTGAGTTTCTCCAGCATTTTTGTGTACCCCTGGATCTCGTTGTACTTCACCTTTTCCCAACTTGACTCTATTTAGATAATAATCTGCCTTCCTGTTTTTGTTACCAAAGAGGATAACCTCACATTTATCCACATTAAACTGCATCTGCCATGCATCTGCCCACTCCCCCAACCTGTCCAAGTCATTCTTCATTCTCATAGCATTCCAGTTCACACTGCCGCCCAGCTTTGTGTCATCTGCAAATTTGCTAATGTTACTTTGAATCCCTTCATCTAAATCATTGATGTATATTGTAAATAGCTGCGGTCCCAGCACTGAGCCATGCGGTATCCCACTAGTCACTGCCTGCCATTCTGAAAGGGACCCGTTAATCCCTACTCTTTGTTTCATAGAAAACATAGAAACATAGAAAATAGATGCAGGAGTAGGCCATTCGGCCCTTCGAGCCAGTACCGCCATTCAAAATGATCATGGCTGATCATTCAACTCAGTATCCCATCCCTGCCTGCTCTCCATACCCCCTGATCCCTTTAGCCACAAGGGCCACATCTAACTCCCTCCTAAATATAGCCAATGAACTGTGGCCTCAACTACCTTCTGTGGCAGAGAATTCCACAGATTCACCACTCTCTGTGTGTAAAAAATGATTTTCACATCTCGGTCCTGAAAGATTTCCCTCTAATCCTTAAACTATGACCCCTAGTTCTGGACTTCCCCAACATCGGGAATAATCTTCCTGCATCTAGCCTGTCCAACCCCTTAAGAATTTTGTAAGTTTCTATAAGATCCCCCCTCAATCTTCTAAATTCTAGCGTGTCTGCCTGTCTGCCAACCACTTCTCTATCCATGTCAGCACCCTACCCCCAATACCATGTGCCCTAATTTTGCCCACTAATCTCCTATGTGGGACCTTATCAAATGCTTTCTGAAAGTCCAGGTACACTACATCCACTGGCTCTCCCTTGTCCATTTTCCTAGTTACATCCTCAAAAGCCGCTGAGTGACTGGAGCATTGTGTGTGTATTTCAGGTACGTGGGGGAACCCGACTCGGAGAGTGTGGTGTGTGCATCGCCCGCTATGTGGCAGGGATGGCCCATCGTTAACCTCAACCTCGAGCAACTCTGCCCCGTCTCCACCACCCAGACGCCAGCCGCTCTGTCGCTGCCCACCCCTCCACCCTGGGCCGTCTGCGACCCATCGCCGGGCTTGGCAGGGAAGGTGGGACTGAACTGCAGCCACCGCTCCCTCCAGTCCGTCCCTCCCTCCCTCCCGGAGGACACCCAGGTTCTCCTCTTGTCTTCCAACTCCATCCGTTCCGTCTCTCTCGGCTCGTTCGGGAACCTCTCGAAGCTCCGCCACCTCGACCTCTCCGACAACCGGCTCGGGCGCTTGGAGGGTGACCGCCCGCTGCCGCTGGAGTGGCTGGACCTCTCCTCCAACGCCTTGACCGCCATTCCCCACCTGGGGAACCTGCCGCATCTCAGGAAGCTGGTCCTGGATGGCAACGGGATCGCGGATCTCCCCCAGGGGGCGTTCGAGGGCTTGGTCAACCTGACCGAGCTCAGCATCCGGGGCAACGCCATCGGTCATCTCCCCGACCACATCTTCCACCCGCTCCACAACCTCGTGCACCTCAACCTCGCCTCCAACCGCATCCAGAACTTCCCCTACGGAGCCTTGGACGGGCTGGTGGAGCTGCAGGTTTTAGACATCTCCAATAACAGCCTGAGAACAATCCCCATAGACCTCTTTAAGAACAACGACAAACTTCTCTACATCTTCTTGTACGACAACCCCTGGCACTGTGAGTGTGGCTCGGCCGACTATCTCAAAGTCTGGATGGAAGAAAATGACGGGAACGTGTACAGGTACGTGGGGGGGGGGGGGGAACCTCCGACATTGTCCCCACCTCCAACGGGACCCCAACACCACCCACATCCTCCCCTTTCCTGAACAAGGGGTCACACACAGTTTAAGAATAAGGGGTCGGCCATTTAGGACTGAGACTAGTCTAAGTGGGACCCGTTGGGTCCCATGTTCACACGGGAGGGCTGGTCCCCCCAACGCAATATTCCACCTCTCCACCAATTCCAATATTGGTGGCCAGTGGGGCGGGGGCTTTCTGGAGTGCTAGTATGGGTACAGTGGGCTGAAGGGACTGGTTAGTATGGACATTGTGGGCCAAATGGATTCTCGTGGTGGCAGCTCAGTCACTCAAGGCCGATGTGCTGGCAACTCACTAACGGTTGGTGGGCTGGCAGTTGACTCACAGCTATTCCTTGAATTTCCATTTCAAGCCGTGTGCAATGCAACCTAATTCAAATGCAGTTTCCTACCATTTCAAGCAGGGTGCAAGGCCACCAAATTCAAGTGCAACAACCGTTTCTTTTTTTGCAGTGCAGCATTTCAAAGCAGTTACAACCACCAACAACAGCCATATTTTTTGCCGTGCAGCCTTTCAAAGCAACCATATTTTCATTTTCAAACCACAATAAGGGCACTCACAGTTGAGTAGACATGAGTTTAGTGTTATTCAGAGCTCAGAGAGACGTGACCCTCTCGATTCCTCCATCTTGCAGAGACTGAGTGAGGTACACCCCTTCCGGGTTTTATAGTCCCTTCCCCCTCCCACCAGCAGGGGCAGCAGAGAGAATGGAGACATATAAGGGCACTCACAGTTGAGTAGACATGAGTTCAGTGTTATTCAGAGCTCAGAGAGACGTGACCCTCTCGATTCCTCCATCTTGCAGAGACTGAGTGAGGCACACCCCTTCCGGGTTTTATAGTCCCTTCCCCCTCCCACCAGCAGGGGCAGCAGAGAGAATGGAGACATATAAGGGCACTCACAGTTGAGTAGACATGAGTTCAGTGTTATTCAGAGCTCAGAAAGACGTGACCCTCTCGATTCCTCCATCTTGCAGAGACTGAGTGAGGCACACCCGGATCCACAATGGAGACAATAAGGGCGCTCACAGTTGAGTAGACATGAGTTCAGTGTTATTCAGAGCTCAGAGAGACGTGACCCTCTCGATTCCTCCATCTTGCAGAGACTGAGTGAGGCACACCCCTTCCGGGTTTTGTAGTCCCTTCCCCCTCCCACCAGCAGGGGCAGCAGAGAGAATGGAGACATTTTTTAAAACATTAATATCTCTCTGATTTTTCATCGATGGGAAAGATCCTCTGGTCCAGCCCAGCGGATAGGGGCTCTGAGCGAGGTGGCCAAAAATGACGACCATAAGTGGCGACGTTCTCTCCAAAATCACATCGCCGTGAGTCAAAAGCGATCAAGATCTTACTTTTAATACGTTTTAAAAAGGCGAGGCAAACAATTGGGCAGCAACCACTTTACAGCCGCATCGAGGGGTCTCACGGTGGTGTAGGCGTGCGTTCAGTGTTATTCACAGCTCAGAGAGCCGTGACCCTCTCGCTTCCTGGGTCTGGCAGAGACTGAGCGAGGGACTGCACTTCCGGGTTTTATAGTCCCGCCCCCCCAGAGAGAATGGTGAAATAAAAAAAACATTAATATCTCTCTGATTTTTCATCAATGGGAAAAATCCTCCGGCCCCGGAAGGCGGAGGGGGGCTCTGAGCGAGGTGGCCAAGAATGACGGCCGTAGGTGGCGGAGTTCTCTCAGAAATCGCAGCACAGTGGGCCAAAGCGGTCAAGATCAGACTTTTAGTAATATAAGAATATGTATCTCCCTCTCCCCTGACTCTCAGTTTGAAGGAGGGTCTCGACCCGAAAAGTCGCCCGTTCCTTCTCTCCATAGATGTCACCTGTCCCGCTGAGTGACTGGAGCATTGTGTGTGTATTTCAGGTACGTGGGGGAACCCGACTCGGAGAGTGTGGTGTGTGCATCGCCCGCTATGTGGCAGGGATGGCCCATCGTTAACCTCACCCTCGAGCAACTCTGCCCCGTCTCCACCACCCAGACGCCAGCCGCTCTGTCGCTGCCCACCCCTCCACCCTGGGCCGTCTGCGACCCATCGCCGGGCTTGGCAGGGAAGGTGGGACTGAACTGCAGCCACCGCTCCCTCCAGTCCGTCCCTCCCTCCCTCCCGGAGGACACCCAGGTTCTCCTCTTGTCTTCCAACTCCATCCGTTCCGTCTCTCTCGGCTCGTTCGGGAACCTCTCGAAGCTCCGCCACCTCGACCTCTCCGACAACCGGCTCGGGCGCTTGGAGGGTGACCGCCCGCTGCCGCTGGAGTGGCTGGACCTCTCCTCCAACGCCTTGACCGCCATTCCCCACCTGGGGAACCTGCCGCATCTCAGGAAGCTGGTCCTGGATGGCAACGGGATCGCGGATCTCCCCCAGGGGGCGTTCGAGGGCTTGGTCAACCTGACCGAGCTCAGCATCCGGGGCAACGCCATCGGTCATCTCCCCGACCACATCTTCCACCCGCTCCACAACCTCGTGCACCTCAACCTCGCCTCCAACCGCATCCAGAACTTCCCCTACGGAGCCTTGGACGGGCTGGAGGAGCTGCAGTCTTTAGACATCTCCAATAACAGCCTGAGAGCAATCCCCACAGACCTCTTTGAGAACAACGAAATACTTCTCTACGTCTACCTGTATGACAACCCCTGGCACTGTGAGTGTGGCTCGGCCGACTATCTCAAAGAATGGATGGAAGAAAATGACGGGAACGTGTACAGGTACGTGGGGGGGGGGGGGGGGGGGGGGGGGGGGAACCTCCGACATTGTCCCCACCTCCAACGGGACCTTATAAGATCCCCTCTCATCCTTCTAAACTCCAGAGTATACAAGCCCAAACGCTCCATTCTCTCAGCATATGACAGTCCCGCCATCCCGGGAATTAACCTTGTAAACCTACGCTGCACTCCCTCAATAGCAAGAATGTCCTTCCTCAAATTAGGGGGCCAAAACTGCACACAATACATCCATGTGTGGTCTCACTAGGGCTCTGTATAACTGCAGAAGGACCTGCTTGCTCCTATACTCAACTCCTCTTGTTATAGAAACATAGAAACATAGAAATTAGGTGCAGGAGTAGGCCATTCGGCCCTTCGAGCCTGCACCGCCATTCAATATGATCATGGCTGATCATCCAACTCAGTATCCCGTACCTGCCTTCTCTCCATGCCCTCTGATCCCCTTGGCCACAAGGGCCACATCTAACTCCCTCTTAAATATAGCCAATGAACTGGCCTCAACTACCCTCTGTGGCAGAGAGTTCCAGAGATTCACCACTCTCTGTGTGAAAAAAGTTCTCCTCATCTCGGTTTTAAAGGATTTCCCCCTTATCCTTAAGCTGTGACCCCTTGTCCTGGACTTCCCCAACATCGGGAACAATCTTCCTGCATCTAGACTGTCCAACCCCTTAAGAATTTTGTAAGTTTCTATAAGACCAAGATGTTATGAAGGCCAACATGCCATTCGCTTTCTTCACTGCCTGCTGTACCTGCATGCTTACTTTCATAGACTGATGACCAAGGACCCCCAGATCGGAAGACGTCTGAAGAAGGGTTTTGGCCCGAAACGTTGCCTATTTCCTTCGCTCCATAGATGCTGCTGCACCCGCTGAGTTTCTCCAGCATTTTTGTGTACCCCTGGATCTCGTTGTACTTCACCTTTTCCCAACTTGACTCTATTTAGATAATAATCTGCCTTCCTGTTTTTGTTACCAAAGAGGATAACCTCACATTTATCCACATTAAACTGCATCTGCCATGCATCTGCCCACTCCCCCAACCTGTCCAAGTCATTCTTCATTCTCATAGCATTCCAGTTCACACTGCCGCCCAGCTTTGTGTCATCTGCAAATTTGCTAATGTTACTTTGAATCCCTTCATCTAAATCATTGATGTATATTGTAAATAGCTGCGGTCCCAGCACTGAGCCATGCGGTATCCCACTAGTCACTGCCTGCCATTCTGAAAGGGACCCGTTAATCCCTACTCTTTGTTTCATAGAAAACATAGAAACATAGAAAATAGATGCAGGAGTAGGCCATTCGGCCCTTCGAGCCAGTACCGCCATTCAAAATGATCATGGCTGATCATTCAACTCAGTATCCCATCCCTGCCTGCTCTCCATACCCCCTGATCCCTTTAGCCACAAGGGCCACATCTAACTCCCTCCTAAATATAGCCAATGAACTGTGGCCTCAACTACCTTCTGTGGCAGAGAATTCCACAGATTCACCACTCTCTGTGTGTAAAAAATGATTTTCACATCTCGGTCCTGAAAGATTTCCCTCTTATCCTTAAACTATGACCCCTAGTTCTGGACTTCCCCAACATCGGGAATAATCTTCCTGCATCTAGCCTGTCCAACCCCTTAAGAATTTTGTAAGTTTCTATAAGATCCCCCCTCAATCTTCTAAATTCTAGCGTGTCTGCCTGTCTGCCAACCACTTCTCTATCCATGTCAGCACCCTACCCCCAATACCATGTGCCCTAATTTTGCCCACTAATCTCCTATGTGGGACCTTATCAAATGCTTTCTGAAAGTCCAGGTACACTACATCCACTGGCTCTCCCTTGTCCATTTTCCTAGTTACATCCTCAAAAGCCGCTGAGTGACTGGAGCATTGTGTGTGTATTTCAGGTACGTGGGGGAACCCGACTCGGAGAGTGTGGTGTGTGCATCGCCCGCTATGTGGCAGGGATGGCCCATCGTTAACCTCACCCTCGAGCAACTCTGCCCCGTCTCCACCACCCAGACGCCAGCCGCTCTGTCGCTGCCCACCCCTCCACCCTGGGCCGTCTGCGACCCATCGCCGGGCTTGGCAGGGAAGGTGGGACTGAACTGCAGCCACCGCTCCCTCCAGTCCGTCCCTCCCTCCCTCCCGGAGGACACCCAGGTTCTCCTCTTGTCTTCCAACTCCATCCGTTCCGTCTCTCTCGGCTCGTTCGGGAACCTCTCGAAGCTCCGCCACCTCGACCTCTCCGACAACCGGCTCGGGCGCTTGGAGGGTGACCGCCCGCTGCCGCTGGAGTGGCTGGACCTCTCCTCCAACGCCTTGACCGCCATTCCCCACCTGGGGAACCTGCCGCATCTCAGGAAGCTGGTCCTGGATGGCAACGGGATCGCGGATCTCCCCCAGGGGGCGTTCGAGGGCTTGGTCAACCTGACCGAGCTCAGCATCCGGGGCAACGCCATCGGTCATCTCCCCGACCACATCTTCCACCCGCTCCACAACCTCGTGCACCTCAACCTCGCCTCCAACCGCATCCAGAACTTCCCCAACGGCGCCTTGGACGGGCTGGAGGAGCTGGACGTCTCCGACAACAACCTGTCCTCTCTCCCCCCGTCTCTCCTGGGCAAGTCCGCCCTGCTCCGCCTAGCGCTCCATGGCAACCCGTGGGTCTGCAATGACCACATCCACCACCTATCCCGATGGATCCGGGCCAATCCGGGCAAGGTGCGGGGACCCGATGGGGCCGCGGATGACATCGCCGCCGTCTGCAATGCCCCCGTCCATTTGAACGGCGTGCCCTTGGTTCGAATCCCGCTGCCGGCCCCCTGCCCGGGCGAGCCGACAACGTCCTCGCCGCCATCGCCCGTCGCGGCCAGGCCCGTTCACGACGCCTTCACCGGCTGGGCGCGGAGGTCCGGCCTTCTCCTGGACAGGCGGGGCTCAAGACCCTCCTGTTGGCAGCAACTCCTCCTCCACTGCGTCGCCCTCTTGCTCGTGGCGATGGAGCTCTGCGCCCTCTCTTTCTACACTCTCGGCTTCTACCGGCGCCTCTACCGGCCACTCAAGCCGCTCGGACGCGGGGTCAGGCTGGTCCGCTACAGCGTGGTGCTGCCCGACCTCCGGCAGGTCTACCCCCCACCCGGCCCCCACCCCAACCCCGGCCTCCGGCAGGTGGAGCCCCTGCTGGCGGACGAGTACGATGCGGGCAGTACAGGCACACAGGGAGAGGCAGACACGTTCACCAGCTTCCAGTGAAAGATCCACCACTGCCGGACGCTCGCACGTGGCAAGAACAGTCCCGGCCACAAACGTTCTCCACAGATGCTGCCCGACCCACTGGTACTCCAGCACTTTTTTTGTATAAACCAGCAACTGCAGTTCCTTTGTCACCAAGTTACTCCAGCACTTTGTGTCTTTTTATAAACCATCACCTGCAGTTCCATGTATCTGAGTTACTCCAGTACTTTGTATCTTTTTTTGTATAAACCATCACCTGCAGTTCCATGTATCTGAGTTACTCCAGCACTTTGTATTTTTTTTGTATAAGCCAGCATATGCAGTTCCTTTATCACCAAGTTACTCCAGCACTTTTTGTCTTTTTTTAAAAATAAACCATCACCTGCAGTTCCATGTACCTGAGTTACTCCAGCACTTAGATGTTATAATGTTTTATTTTCAATTGTCTACTGAATATTGTGTTGTTACTCACGGGCAAAGCACCAAGACAAATTCCTTGTATGTGTACATACTTGGCAAATAAAATGGATACAATTTAATTCAATTCATTAACCCCTGACGCCCGTTCTAATCAAGAATCCATCTGTCTCTGCTGTCTCTACGGAGTTTGCACGTTCTCCTCGTGGGTTTTCTCCGAGATCTTCAGTTTCCTCCCACACTCCAGATGTGCAGGTTTGTAGGTTAATTGGCTTGGTGTAAATGTAACATGTGATCGGAGTAGTATTAGGCCATTCGGCCCATCGGGACCACTCCGCCATTCAATCATGGTTGATCTACCACTCCCTTCTCCTGCCTTCTCCCCATAACCCCTGACACCCGCACTAATCAAGAATCTATCCATCTCTGCCGTAAAAATATCCACTGACTTGTGGCCTCCACAGCCGTCTGTAGCAAAGAATCCCACAGATTCACCACCCTCTGACTAAATAAATTCCTCCTCATCTCCTTCCGTAAAGAACGTCCTTTAATTCTGAGGCTGTGCCCTCTGCTCCTAGACTCTCCCACTAGTGAAAACATCCTCCCCACATCCACTCTATCCAGGGCCTTTCATTATTCTGCACGTTTCTATGAGGTTCCCCCCTCCATTCTTCTAAACTCCAGCGAGTACAGGCCCAGTGCCGACAAACGCTCATCATAGGTTAACCCACTCATTCCTGGGATCGTTCTTGTAAACCTCCTCTGGACTCTCTCCAGAGCCGGCACATCCTATATGAGGTTGCTTTGGCAAGTAAGGTAAAAGTAAATCCAAAGGGTTTCTACCGCTATATTAATAGCAAAAGGATAACGAGGGATAAAATTGGTCCATTAGAGAGTCAGAGTGGACAACTATCTGCAGAGCCAAAAGAGATGGGGGAGATATTGAACAGTTTCTTTTCTTCGGTATTCACCAAGGAGAAGGATATTGAATTATGTGAGGTAAGGGAAACAAGTAGAGTAGCCATGGAAACTATGAGGATCAAAGAAGAGGAAGTACTGACACTTTTGAGAAATATAAAAGTGGATAAGTCTCCAGGTCCGGACAGGATATTCCCTAGGACATTGAGGGAAGTTAGTGTAGAAATAGCAGGGGCTATGGCAGAAATATTTCAAATGTCATTAGAAACGGGAATAGTGCCGGAGGATTGGCGTACTGCGCATGTTGTTCCATTGTTTAAAAAGGGTTCTAAGAGTAAACCTAGCAATTATAGACCTGTTAGCTTGACGTCAGTGGTGGGCAAATTAATGGAAAGAATACTTAGAGATAATATATATAAGCATCTGGATAAACAGGGTCTGATTAGGAACAGTCAACATGGATTTGTGCCTGGAAGGTCATGTTTAACTAATCTTCTTGAATTTTTTGAAGATGTTACTCGGGAAATTGATGAGGGTAAAGCAGTGGATGTGGTGTATATGGACTTCAGTAAGGCCTTTGACAAGGTTCCTCATGGAAGGTTGGTTAAGAAGGTTCAATGGTTGGGTATTAATGGTGGAGTAGCAAGATGGATTCAACAGTGGCTGAATGGGAGATGCCAGAGAGTAATGGTGGATGGTTGTTTGTCAGGTTGGAGGCCAGTGACTAGTGGGGTGCCTCAGGGATCTGTGTTGGGTCCACTGTTGTTTGTCATGTACATCAATGATCTGGATGATGGTGTGGTAAATTGGATTAGTAAGTATGCAGATGATACTAAGATAGGTGGGGTTGCGGGTAATGAAGTAGAGTTTCAAAGTCTACAGAGAGATTTATGCCAGTTGGAAGAGTGGGCTGAAAGATGGCAGATGGAGTTTAATGCTGATAAGTGTGAGGTGCTACATCTTGGCAGGACAAATCAAAATAGGACGTACATAGTAAATGGTAGGGAATTGAAGAATGTAGGTGAACAGAGGGATCTGGGAATAACTGTGCACAGTTCCCTGAAAGTGGAATCTCATGTAGATAGGGTGGTAAAGAAAGCTTTTGGTGTGCTGGCCTTTATAAATCAGAGCATTGAGTATAGAAGTTGGGATGTAATGTTAAAATTGCACAAAGCATTGGTGAGGCCAATTCTGGAGTATGGTGTACAATTTTGGTCATCTAATTATAGGAAGGATGTCAACAAAATAGAGAGAGTACAGAGGAGATTTACTAGAATGTTGCCTGGGTTTCAGCAACTAAGTTACAGAGAAAGGTTGAACAAGTTAGGGCTTTATTCTTTGGAGCGCAGAAGGTTAAGGGGGGACTTGATAGAGGTTTTTAAAATGATGAGAGGGATAGACAGAGTTGACGTGGAAATGCTTTTCCCACTGAGAGTAGGGAAGATTCAAACAAGGGGACATGACATGAGAATTAAGGGACTGAAGTTTAGGGGTAACATGAGGGGGAACTTCTTTACTCAGAGAGTGGTAGCTGTGTGGAATGAGCTTCCAGTGAAGGTGGTGGAGGCAGGTTCGTTTTTATCATTTAAAAATAAATTGGATAGTTATATGGATGGGAAGGGAATGGAGGGTTATGGTCTGAGCGCAGGTATATGGGACTAGGGAAGATTATGTGTTCGGCACGGACTAGAAGGGTCGAGATGGCCTGTTTCCGTGCTGTAATTGTTATATGGTTATCCTTCCTCAGATACGGGGCTCACAATATTCCAAATGCGGTCTGACCAACGCCTCATAGAGCCTCAGCGTTACATCCCTGTTTTTGTATACAAGCCCTCTTGTATGAAAATGCTAGCATTGAGTTTGCTTTCTTCGACTTGCAGATGAACTTTTTGGGAATCCTGCACCAGCGCTCCCAAGTCCCTCTGCACCTCCGATTTCTGGATTTTCTCCGCCATTTATTCCTTTATACCTACTACCAAAATGCACGACTCCACACACTTTGCAGCACTACATTCCATCTGCCAATTCTCCGCACACTCTCCCAACCTGTCCAGGTCTTTCTGCAGAGTCCCTGATATGTCTACACTACCTGCCCTTCCACCGGCTTGCTTATCATCTGCAAACTGGCCACAAAGTCTTCAATCCCCTCGTCCAAATCATGAATATATGTGAAGAGTTGTATTCGTGAGAAATTGTCCCGTGTGTGTATGTGTCGGGCAGTGTTAACGTTCGGGAGATCGCTGGTCGATGTGGACTCGGTGGAGCGAAGGGCCTGTTTCTGCGCTCTATCTCTAAACTAAAAAAAATGCTGGACTAACAGGCAGTATCTCCAGATAAAAGGGACGGGCATCTGAAGAAGGGACTCGACCAGAAACATCACAATGGACAATAGGCCCTTCGAGCCAGCACCGTCATTCAATGTGATCACGGCTGATCACCCCCAATCAGTACCCCATTCCTGCCTTCTCCCCATATCCCCTGACTCCACTATCAAAGATACTGACATGTTCTGTATTAATGCCTACTATATTCTGTTGTGCTGAAGCAAAGCAAGAATTTCATTAGTCCTATCTGAGACACATGACAATAATAGAAACATAGAAATTAGGTGCAGGAGTAGAGGCCATTCGGCCCTTCGAGCCTGCACCGCCATTCAATATGATCATGGCTGATCATCCAACTCAGTATCCCGTACCTGCCTTCTCTCCATACCCTCTGATCCCCTTAGCCACATCTAACTCCCTCTTAAATATAGCCAATGAACTGTGGCCTCAACTGCCCTCTGCGGCAGAGAGTTCCAGAGATTCACCACTCTCTGTGTGAAAAAGGTTCTTCTCATCTCGGTTTTAAAGGATTTCCCCCTTATCCTTAAGCTGTGACCCCTTGTCCTGGACTTCCCCAACATCGGGAGCAATCTTCCTGCATCTAGCCTGTCCAACCCCTTAAGAATTTTGTAAGTTTCTATAAGATCCCTTCTCAATCTCCTAAATTCTAGAGAGTATAAACCAAGTCTATCCAGTCTTTCTTCATAAGACAGTCCTGACATCCCAGGAATCAGTCTGGTGAACCTTCTCTGCACTCCCCTCTATGGCAATAATGTCCTTCCTCAGATTTGGAGACCAAAACTGTACGCAATACTCCAGGTGTGGTCTCACCAAGACCCTGTACAACTGCAGTAGAACCTCCCTGCTCCTATACTCAAATCCTTTCGCTATGAAAGCTAACATACCATTCGCTTTCTTCACTGCCTGCTGCACCTGCATGCCTACTTTCAATGTTACACAAAAAAGCTGGAGAAACTCAGCGGGTGCAGCAGCATCTATGGAGCGAAGGAAATAGGCAACGTTTCGGGCCGAAATCTGAAGAAGGGTTTCGGCCTGAAACGTTGCCTATTTCCTTCGCTCCATAGATGCTGCTGCACCCGCTGAGTTTCTCCAGCTTTTTTGTGTAACCTTCGATTCTCCAGCATCTGCAGTTCCCTCTTAAACACTGCCTACTTTCAATGACTGGTGTACCAAATAATCTCTCTTGACTTAAAGATAGTGGAGTCAGGGGATATGGGGAGAAGGCAGGAACGGGGCAGATTGTGGGTGATCAGCCGTGATCACATTGAAAGGCGGTGCTGGCTCGAAGGGCCGAATGACCAGCTCCTGCACCGCCATTCAATGTGATCATCCTCAATCAGTACCCCATTCCTGCCTGCTCCCCATATCCCCTGACTCCGCTAACTTTAAGAGCCCTATCAAGCTCTCTCTTGAAAGCCTCCATCGCCTTCTGAGGCAGGGAATTCCACAGACTCACAACTCTCTGTGTGGGAAAAGTGTCCCCCATTCCCTCTCCAGAGATGCTGCCTGTCCCGCTGAGTTGCTCCAGCATGGTATGTCCATCCTCGATTCCCCTCCCTGGTATGGAACCTATGGCCTGGCTTCACCTGGATGAGTAGGTTCAGTACTTGAAGCAATGGGCGGGTAGGAAAGAAAGCTGATGCATTGCCTCAATAATTAATTTATTTGTTTTGTTTCCTCTTCATTCAATTTGCACTATAATCATATGTCACAAAGTCTAACGTACACCGATGGTTTCAAAATGTCTATGGTGCCGATCAGAGGGAACAGAATTACCACTCCGAGCTCTCCAAGGCAGAAAAATATAATGATTTGCAAATCGGCAACGGTGGATGTCGGCAGGGATGAGCGGAAAACTCACGGAGTGAGATCGCTAAGTACAGCACACATCACATTTCACACATTTCAAAGTGCAACAGTCTTGTTCTGTCGGGTAACGCTTGCATGAGAAGCGTATCTTGGACGTTTCACCGCAGGTACGGGAATTCAGGATCGGCGGAACTAAGGAGCCTAAATTGAAAGCAAAAGACTTTGGGATGTTGTTGCGGCTCAACACAAAACATCGGGAAACACTCGGCTGGTCGGGCAGCGCATGTTGAGAAAGAAGGGTTTAAAGGTTTCGCTGAAAGTAGACACAAAATGCTGGAGTGACTCAGCGGGACAGGCAGCATCTCTGGGGAGAAGGGATCGGTGATGTTTCGGGTCGAGACCCTTCTTCAGACTGCCACTCAAGGAACTGCAGGTGCTGGGATCTTGAGTAAAAGCACAGAGTGCTGGAGGAAGTCAGACATGGACGTGGATAGGCAACGTTTTGGATCGGGACCCTTCTTCAGTCAGAAACGTCGCCTGCCCGTGCCAACAATCAGGTCTGAAGAGGGGAAACTTCACCGATCCATGTTCTCCACAGATGCTGCCTGACCCGCTGAGTGACTCCAGCACTCTGTGAAACGTCACCTATCCATGTTCTCCACAGATGCTGCCTGACCCGCTGAGTTACTCCAGCACTCTGTGAAACGTCACCTATCCATGTTCCCCACAGATGCTGCCTGACCCGCTGAGTTACTCCAGCACTCTGTGAAACGTCACCTATCCATGTTCTCCAGAGATGCTGCCTGACCCGCTGAGTTACTCCAGCACTCTGTGAAACGTCACCTATCATGTTCTCCACAGATGCTGCCTGACCCGCTGAGTTACTCCAGCACTCTGTGAAACGTCACCTATCCATGTTCTCCACAGATGCTGCCTGACCCGCTGAGTGACTCCAGCGTTTTGTGTCTATCTTCGGTTCAATCCAGCACCTGCAGTTACTCCCTGCACGAGAATGTGCGCATGCTGGAAGCAGGAGCAAAGAAAAAAAATACTCGCTGGATTCAGTGGGTCAGTCAGCATCCGTGGAAGGAAAATCAAGCTGAGGGTCAAAATCGGTCGAATGTCCATCGCGCCTTTAGATTCACAGATGCTGCCTGGCCCGCTGAGCCCAGCAGCAAACCAAGAGGGTCAAATGGCACAAGGAAGATTTTAATACAAGGATCTTCCTCTACGTCATAAAGTGCAGTGGAGCCTAGAAATCTTGCCTGCAACACGGAGGGATGTGTGGCAGATAACTTGTATGCAACTACACAAAACAGCTGGAGAAACTCAGTCTTGGTTGGGGAGGGGCAGAGAAAAAAGATCTTTCAGTATTGGGGTTTAAGAAGGAACTGCAGATGGTGGAAAATCAAAGGTAGACAAAAAAAGCTGGAGAAACTCAGCAGGTGCAGCAGCATCTATGGAGCGAAGGAAATAGGCAACGTTTCAGGCCGAAACCCTTCTTCAGCTACTTCCCATCCGCAGTTCACTTGGCAGCTGCCATTTTAGCGAGCTGGAGGAGCCTGTGTTCCACGTGTACATGCAGTGTGTGATGCTGCAGTCCCCTATCAGTTCCATTATCTAAAGGGGCCTTCTGGCTGCCTGTCACACCCTCATCTTTAGACATCCCTGTGTGCGTAGGGGAGAGGGTTTGGGGCAGAGGTTGATGTCTTGGTTGGTTTGCTCCTGGGCCTAGGCCAAGCCGGCCATCCGTGAGTGAGTCACGGCGCCCGGCTGCCCGTCCCTTGCCCAGGGTTAAATCTGAGCCCGGAATAAATTTTGGAGTGATATATTTGATATATTCACAAAGATTTTCAAGTCAAGAATAGAACCCAAAACGGAATGGATTATATTTGGAATAATAGGAGAAGATACCAATTTAAATAAAGATCAAAATGTTTTTTTAAATTATGGGTTAATAATTGGAAAGAAATTGATACTTAAATTTTGGAAAAATACAACCACACCAACTGTTAAAATGTGGATTAGGAATATGATGGACATAGCACGCCTTGAAGAAATGAGACTCCGACTAATAGATAAATATGACCAATTCTTAAGGAGTTGGTCTCCTTTCATCGACTTTTTGGAATCATGTGATGCAGCGGTACCGTAAGGATTGCTGATTTCAGTTCATGACGCGGATAGATCTACATCTCCGAATACAGATTTGAAAAATTCTCTTTTAAGGGGCCTTCTCTTCTATTTCTACTTTCCACTTTCTCTCTTCCTTTTTTTTTATTTTTTATATACACACTTCACGTTTTTCTACTCTCTACCATCTATTTTTCCACTTTTTCCCCTTTCTATTGTTTTCTTTTTCTTGTCCTGCTTACTTCCTTCTTATAACATAAAACTAGAGGTTGTACATAGAATGGATTACGGTATTACATAGTTGGCACCTAAAATTAGGTGCCACTGTACTGTTTTGTGCTGTATTAACTTCTAATAAAATAAATAAACAAAAAAAAAAAAAAAAATCTGAGCCCGGGTGGTTTGAAAAACGGACCAAAATAATCGATTCAAATTATTTTTGGTTAAAACAAAAAAGAACAGAAGCCAGTGACGGATTCTCCCCCTGGAACTTACGAGGGCCCAGGCCAGCAGAGAGAACCACTTCCTGCTGGTTTACGGAGAGAAGACACAAAATGCTGGAGTAACTCTGGAGAGAAGGAACGGGTCAAGACCCGAAACGTCGCCCTCCAGAGATGCCGCCTGTCCCGCTGAGTTACTCCAGCATTTATGCGCCTGTCTTCGCAAACCAGCACCTGCAGTTCCTTCCTACATACACTGACATTCTCGCCACTGCACATTCGTTGGTGGATGTGTCCCCTCCCACAGTGGCGTGACTGGGGCTGCTCCACATACACTTACATAAGTGTCCACACACTGTAGTGATTGACTCCAATCTGCTCCCTGCCTCGGGCACCCGTGTGTCGCTAACCCCAGAGGTAGGGTGAAGAGTGTGGCGGTCTCACGCCCTACAAAATAAAAAAGCTTCATGGAAGTACTCTGCCTCTGCCAGCATTTGCACACACACACTCACTGACAGACACGCACACACACAGACACAAATATACACACACACACATGCAGATACAAATTTATACAGGCACACACATGCACACACACACTGACAGACACAGACATGCACGCGCACACACGCACTCAGACATACATGCACACACACACAGACAGATATACACACACTCATACAAATTTATACAGGCACACGCAAACACACACACACTCAGACACACTGACTGACAGACACACATACACTCAGACTCACACACACACACACACAGAGACACAAATATACACACAAATACAAATTTATACAGGCACAACAAACACACACTCAGTCACACATACCCCCTGACTGACAGACACACATACACTCAGACACACACACACACACACACAAATACAAATATACACACACAGATACAAATTTATACAGGCACACACAAACACACACTCAGTCACACATACACACTGACTGACAGACACACATACACTCAGACACACGCACACAAATACAAATATACACAGATACAAATTTATACAGGCACACACACGCGCACTCAGACACACACGCACACTGACAGACACGCATGCACGCACACACTCAGACACAAACACACACACAGACTCCGACACACACGTGCGCACACACACACACAGACACAAAAATGCACACTCAGACAAATTTATACAGGCACACACACAGATACAAATTTATACACACAGACACAAACACAGACACCACCACACAGCTCGCGATTGATGAGGGAACATTCACATCTTTAATTTAATTTGCAGCTTAATCACGGGCCAGCAAGGCGGTGACAATCAGTGGCCAGTGGAAATAGTGGGGACACACACACACTCCACAATCGAGGCACACCCTCCATGATCTGATTCAGCCATCCTCAGCTCGAGGGCCAAACTGATCCCGTCACCTCTGACCCGCTGGACCGTGCTCGGGGGAGGGGGGAAGTGCTATGGGCGGCCACCCTGAGGGTCAAGGATCAAAGGCCAAAGGTCAGATCAACACACTCGTATGAGGGACCCCAACCCTCGACATACATACATACATACACACACACACGCAGCCAGAATCGAGTTCCAACCCAACCTTTGACTGGCCTTCCAAGAATGGATCTGGATATACTTGGTGTAAGAGAATGTTCCTCACTGCCCGCCTCTCCCATCCTACATCCCCATGTTTATTGAAATTCTTTAGGATGGGAGGGGGGAGGGAGGGGGGGAGGAGGGAGGTAGGAGGGGAAGGGGGAGGGGGAACTAGAGGAGTCACCATTTTATTGATCCAGGAAGTAGAGCTTGTAATATTTGTTCATCTGCTCCAGGAAGATGAAGGTGAGGACCGTGTGCGGGCCCAGGCGGGCATAGTATGGCGTGAAGCCCTTCCAAAGGCTGAAGAACCCCTCTTGCCGGGTGACCCTCAGGAGAACGTCCTGTCGGGAAACAGAGCAACACGTCAAATTAAGGCACAGCGGGACAGGCGGCATCTCTGGAGGGAAGGAACAGGCGATGTCTCGGGTCAAGATTCAAAGATTCAAGAGAGTTTACTGTCATGTGTCCCTGATAGACATAGAAACATAGAATATAGGTGCAGGAGTAGAGGCCATTCGGCCCTTCGAGCCTGCACCGCCATTCGATATGATCATGGCTGATCATCCAACTCAGTATCCCGTCCCTGTCTTCAGACTATTATCTAAATGGTGGCCGACTAGGAAAAGGGGAGATGCAGCGAGACCTGGGTGTCATGGTACACCAGTCATCGAAAGTAGGCATGCAGGTGCAGCAGGCAGTGAAGAAAGCCAATGGTATGTTAGCTTTCATAGCAAAAGGATTTGAGTATAGGAGCAGGGAGGTTCTACTGCAGTTGTACAGGGTCTTGGTGAGACCACACCTGGAGTATTGCGTACAGTTTTGGTCTCCAAATCTGAGGAAGGACATTATTGCAATTGAGGGAGTGCAGGGAAGGTTCACCAGACTGATTCCTGGGATGTCAGGACTGTCTTATGAAGAAAGACTGGATAGACTTGGTTTATACTCTCTAGAATTTAGGAGATTGAGGGGGGATCTTATAGAAACTTACAAAATTCTTAAGGGGTTGGACAGGCTAGATGCAGGAAGATTGTTCCCGATGTTGGGGAAGTCCAGGACAAGGGGTCACAGCTTAAGGATAAGAGGGAAATCCTTTAAAACCGAGATGAGAAGAACTTTTTTCACACAGAGAGTGGTGAATCTCTGGAACTCTCTGCCACAGAGGGTAGTTGAGGCCAGTTCATTGGCTATATTTAAGAGGGAGTTAGATGTGGTCCTTCTGGCTAAGGGGATCAGGGGGTATGGAGAGAAGGCAGGTACGGGATACTGAGTTGGATGATCAGCCATGATCATATTGAATGGCCTACTCCTGCACCTAATTTCTATGTTTCTATGTTTCTCTCCATACCCCCTGATCCCTTTAGCCACAAGGGCCACATCTAACTCCCTCTTAAATATAGCCAATGAACTGTGGCCTCAACTACCTTCTGTGGCAGAGAATTCCCCAGATTCACCACTCTCTGTGTAAAAAATGATTTTCTCATCTCGGTCCTAAAAGACTTCCCCCTTATCCTTAAACTGTGTTTCCTAGTTCTGGACTTCCCCAACATCTGGAACAATCTTCCTGCATCTAGCCTGTCCAACCCCTTAAGAATTTTTAAAGTTTCTATAAGATCCCCCCTCAATCTTCTAAATTCTAGCGAGTACAAGCCGAGTCTATCCAGTCTTTCTTCATATGAAAGTCCTGACATCCCAGGAATCAGTCTGGTTGAGCCATGGTCTGGTCTGGTCTGGTAGGACAATGAAATTCTTGCTTTGCTTCAGCACAACAGAACATAGTAGGCATGAATACAGAACAGATCAGTGTGTCCATATACCATTATATAAATATATACACACATGAATAAATAAACTGATAAAGTGCAAATAACAGATAATGAGCTATTAATGTTCAGTTTTGTCCGAGCCAGGTTTTATTAAAATTTTGTCCGAGCCAAGTTTTATTAAACTTCCCCCGATGGCTGTGGGGAAGTAGCTATTCCTGAACCTGGATGTTGCAGTCTTCAGGCTCCTGTACCTTCTACCTGAAGCTAGCGGGGAGATGAGTGTGTGGCCATAGAACCTCCTTGTGATTGAGGAAGTGCAGCGTAGGATCACGAGATTGATCCCTGGGATGGCAGGACTGTCATATGAGGAAAGATTGAAAAGACTAGGCTTGTATTCAATGGAGTATAGGAGGATCAGTCTTATCGAAACGTATCAGAATCAGAATCACACTTTATTCGCCAAGTATGTTTCGCAACATACGAGGATTGGCGGTGCTGGCTCGAAGGGCCAAATGGCCTGCTCCTGCACCTATTATCTGTGATTTTTTTAAATTATAAAAGGACTGGACAAGCTAGATGCAGGAAAAATGTTCCCAATGTTGGGCGAGTCCAGAACCAGGGGCCACACAGTCTTAGTATAAAGGGGAGGCCAATTAAGACTGAGGTGAGAAAAAACTTTTTCACCCACAGAGTTGTGGATTTGTGGAATTCCCTGCCACAGAGGGCAGTGGAGGCCAAATCATTGGATGGATTTAAGAGAGAGTTAGGTAGAGCTCTAGGGGCTGGTGGAGTCAAGGGATATGGGGAGAAGGCAGGAACGGGTTATTGATACGGGACGATCAGCCATGATCACATTGAATGGCGGTGCTGGCTCGAAGGTAACCGGCTTCCGTCTCCGCACCGAAGATCCCATCACCGCGGAGCAAAGATAACTAGCGCGGAGACGGAAGGCAGTTACGGAAACATACTTGTAAAAATCAAAGTTCTTTGGTAAAAATCTTCTCCTCATTTGCAGAATTTGAACACAAACGGTTCCCCCGCAACGTTGATTACACTGCGAGTCGGGTGGGGTCCGGGTTACTAAAATGGCTGACGTTCCGCTCCGTTGCGTACTACACGTCAGCCCATTGCATTTAGCAGGAGTGGTCTATCTTGCTCCGCTATAGGATCTTTGGTTTTGGGCCCCGTAAATGAGGACGGATGTGCCGGCTCTGGAGAGGGTCCAGAGGAGGTTTACAAGAACGATCCCAGGAATGAGTGGGTTAACCTATGATGGGCGTTTGTCGACACTGGGCCTGTGCTCGCTGGAGTTTAGGCGACGGGGGGGACCTCGTTGAGACGTAGAGAGTAGTGAAGGCTTAATGGCGTGTTGAAACACCTGCATGAAACCACCCCATCACCTCTAATACGACACTAGTGTGGAATAAAAAACCAGGATGCCTCACCAGTCCGTTCCTGTATTCTGGTTTGCCATCGATTGTCCGCATATTTTGAATTCTGCAAAATAAGAATAGTTTCAAGATTCAAGATTCAATTTATTTGTCATTTGGACCCCTTGAGGTCCAAACGAAATGACGTTTCTGCAGCCATACATTACAAACAAATAGACCCAAGACACAACATAATTTACATAAACATCCATCACATTGCTGTGATGGAAGGCCAGAAAAACTTATCTCTCCACTGCACTCCCCCCCCCCCGATGTCAGAGTCAAAGTCAAAGCCCCCGGCTGGCGATGGCGATTGTCCCGCGGCCATTAAAGCCACGCCGGGTGGTGCAAGGCCGCACACCGGGTCTTGGTGTTAGAGCCCCTGGCGTGCGCTCGCAGAGTCCCGCGGCCATTCCAAGCCGCGCGGGGCGGTGATGTAAGGCCCCGCTCCAGGAGCTCTTCAACCCCGCAACTCGGGCGGGAGAAGTCGCCGTTGCGGGAGCCCTGAAAAGCGGTCTCCCTCCAGGGACCCGCAGGCTCCCGGTGCCGCCGTTCGCCAGACCCGCAGTTGCAGCCTCCGAATCTCCGGAGGTCGGACCGCAGCAGCAGCAGCGCTCCACCACCGCTCCACCCGCTCTGGACTCGGCCAGCTCCGCGACGGTGAGATGAGTCGTCGGCACCAGAGCCCCCGGTCTTCCTGTTGGAGGCCGCTCCTCGTTGCAGCCCCAACGACAACGGAGACCCGACAAAGAAAAGGTTGGGTCTCCCGTGCAGGGAGAGATTTAAAAGTTACCCCCTCCCTCCCACCCCACCCCCACCCCCCACACACACACCCAACAAAAAATAACAAAAACTACATAACAACATAGACAAAAAATAATAAAAACGCAGACGGGCTGCAGAGGCCGCTGCTGACGAGAGTCGCGCTGCCTACCGTTACTACAGTAGAGACACTTCAATGTTCCAGTAACGTTACCGCCCTGCTTTAGGACGTGACGGTGGTGCAGCACGTCTTTGGAGTGTGAAGGAAACCAGAAATGTCGGAAAAACCCACGCAGGTCACGGGGAGCACGTGCAAACTCCGTACAGACAGCACCCGTAGTCGGGATGGAACCCGGGCTCCGGCGCTGCATTCGCTGTAATGCCCCTGTCCCACTTAGGAAACATGAACGGAAACCTCTGGAGACTTTGCACCCCACACAAGGTTTCCGTGCGGTTCCCGGAGGTTTTGGTCAGTCTCCCGACCTGCTTCCACTACCTGCAACCTCTGGCAACCACCTGCAACCTCTGGGAACCGCACGGAAACCTTGGGTGGGGCGCAAAGTCTCCAGAGGTTTTCGTTCAGGTTTCCTAAGTGGGACAGAGGCATTAGGCAGCAACTCTACCGCTGCGCCACCGTGCCGCACATTCTGTACACCTCTATAAGATCACCCCTCATCCTCCAGAGCTCCAAGATATAAAGTCCCAGCCTGCTCAACCTCTCCCTGTAGCTCAGACCCTCGAGTCCTGGCAACATCCTCGTAAATCTTCTCTGTAACTTTTCCAGCTTGACGTCTTTCCCATAATGTGGAGCCCGGATTAGTTCACGATGAGGGCGAGGGAAAGGGAAAGGAAGGGAAATAGAATCGAGATCAGTCAAGAGCCTCATGCCCTGTTATATCTCCCAATGATTCTAATGCCCCTTGTCCCACTTAGGAAACCTGAACGGAAACCTCTGGAGACTTTGCGCCCCACCCAAGGTTTCCGTGCAGTTGCCGGAGGTTGCAGGTGGTTGCCGGAGGTTGCAGGTAGTGGAAGCAGGTAGGGAGACTGACAAAAACCTCCGGGAACCGCACGGAAACCTTGAGCGGGGCACAAAGTCTCCAGAGGTTTCCGTTCAGGTTTCCTTAGTGGGACAGGGGCATAAGGCTACACACTTCCTCAGCACGGACAACATGGTCTAGCTATAATGTGTAGGATGGAACTGCAAATGCTGGTTTAAATCGAAGATAAGACACAAAATGGTGGCCGACTAGGAAAAGGGGAGATGCAGCGAGACCTGCGTGTCATGGTACACCAGTCATTGAAAGTAGGCATGCAGGTGCAGCAGGCTGTGAAGAAAAGCGAATGGTGTGTTAGCTTTCATAGCAAAAGGATTTGAGTATAGGAGCAGGGAGGTTCTACTGCAGTTGTACAGGGTCTTGGTGAGACCCCACCTGGAGTATTGCGTACAGTTTTGGTCTCCAAATCTGAGGAAGGACATTCTTGCCATAGAGGGAGTGCAGAGAAGGTTCACCAGACTGATTCGTGGGATGTCAGGACTGTCTTATGAAGAAAGACTGGATAGACTTGGTTTATACTCTCTAGAATTTAGGAGACTGAGAGGGGATCTTATAGAAACTTACAAAATTCTTAAGGGGTTGGACAGGCTAGATGCAGGAAGATTGCTCCCGATGTTGGGGAAGTCCAGGACAAGGGGTCACAGCTTAAGGATAAGGGGGAAATCCTTTAAAACTGAGATGAGAAGAACCTTTTTCACATAGAGAGTGGTGAATCTCTGGAACTCTCTGCCACAGAGGGTAGTCGAGGATAGTTCATTGGCTATATTTAAGAGGGAGTTAGATGTGGCCCTTGAGCTAAGGGGATCAGGGGTATGGAGAGAAGGCAGGTACGGGATACTGTTGGATGATCAGCCATGATCATATTGAATGGCGGTGCAGGCTCGAAGGGCCGAATGGCCTACTCCTGCACCTAGTTTCTATGTAAAATGCTGGAGTAACAGGCAGCATCTCTGGAGAGAAGGAACGGGTGACGTTTCGAGTTGAGACCCTTCTTCAGACTGGGAAAGGGGTGGGAGATTGCAAGCTTCACGTGGTTTCGACGAATGCAATCAACCTGGCGTGCACAACCAAATAAGATCAAATAGAACAAGTTGTCCTACAACTTTAGGCTGTGCACGCCATACTCAAGAAGAAAATGGGTATGGGTGAGATCCCCAGTCTGAAGTAGTACATCGACTCGAAACGCCACCCATTCCTTCTCTCCGGAGATGCCCCAGTCCTGCTGAATTACATAGAAACATAGAAAATAGGTGCAGGAGTAGAGGCCATTCGGCCCTTCGAACCTGCACCGCCATTCAATATGATCATGGTAGATCATCCAACAGTATCTTGTACCTGCCTTCTCTCCATACCCCCTGATCCCTTTAGCCACAAGGGCCACATCTAACTCCCTCTTAAATATAGCCAATGAACTGTGGCCTCAACAGAGAGTTCCAGAGATTCACCACTCTCTGTGTGAAAAAAAAATGTTTTTCTCATCTCGGTCCTAAAAGATTTCCCCCTTATCCTTAAACTGTGTGTGTGTGTGGCCCCTTGTTCTGGACTTCCCCAACATCGGGAACAGTCTTCCTGCATCTAGCCTGTCCAACCCCTTAAGAATTTTGTAAGTTTCTATAAGATCCCCCCCTCAATCTTCTAAATTCTAAAGCGTGTACAAGCGAGTCTATCCAGTCTTTCTTCATATGAAAGTCCCGCCATCCCAGGAATCAGTCTGGTGAACCTTCTCTGTACTCCCTCTATGGCAAGAATGCCTTTCCTCAGATTAGGAGACCAAAACTGTACGCAATACTCCAGGTGTGGTCTCACCAAGACCCCTGTACAACTGCAGTGGAACCTCCCTGCTCCTAAACTCAAATCCTCTATGGCAAGAATGCCTTTCCTCAGATTAGGAGACCAAAACTGTACGCAATACTCCAGGTGTGGTCTCACCAAGACCCTGTACAACTGCAGTAGAACCTCCCTGCTCCTAGCGAGTACAAGCCGAGTTTATCCAATCTCCAGTCCAGTACTTTGTGTCCATCTTCGGTCTAAACCAACGCCTGCAGTTCCTTCCTCCACATTGACTGCTCTTTGCTCCGTCCCATTGAACACGTTGGGATACTTGTTCGATTTTGTCACCTGGTTTTGGCGATGTCGACCGGCATGGAGGCAGCAGTGGTCACCAGCCCGCTGATCATACTGGCACAGAAGTGGCAGAGGATGTTATCGTTGAAGTAACCTGTGTTGGCGGGAATAAAGCATGAATTAGGAAGATGCTCCCTGCTCCCCCCTAACCCCCCCCCCCCCCCCCCCCCCGCCCCTTCAAAGCTGCATTACAAACATCGGGTTCGTGAGGGCACATATACATCAATGTGAGACATTGCCTCATGCTGCTGGAGACCCGGATTGCGGCTGCATCCTGTGTGGAGTTTGCACGTTCTCCCTATCTATCACCTAGAGAATTTTCTCCGGGTGCTCCGGTTTCCTCCCACATTCCAAAGTTGCCTTGTTCAATGGGACGGAGCAAAGAGCAGTCGATATGGAGGAAGGAACTGCAGACCCTAGTTTAGATCAAAGATGGACACAAAATGCTGGACTGGACTGGAGACTGGAGTATTGCGTACAGTTTTGGTCTCCTAATCTGAGGAAAGACATTCTTGCCATAGAGGATTTGAGTATAGGAGCAGGGAGGTTCTACTGCAGTTGTACAGGGTCTTGGTGAGACCACACCTGGAGTATTGCGTACAGTTTTGATCTCCAAATCTGAGGAAGGACATTATTGCCATAGATGGAGTGCAGAGACGGTTCACCAGACTGATTCCTGGGATGTCAGGACTGTCTTATGAAGAAAGACTGGATAGACTTGGTTTATACTCTCTAGAATTTAGGAGATTGAGAGGGGATCTTATAGAAACTTACAAAATTCTTAAGGGGTTGGACAGGCTAGATGCAGGAAGATTGTTCCCGATGTTGGGGAAGTCCAGAACAAGGGGTCACACAGTTTAAGGATAAGGGGGAAATCTTTTAGGACCGAGATGAGAAAAACATTTTTTTTTCACACAGAGAGTGGTGAATCTGTGGAACTCTCTGCCACAGAAGGTAGTTGAGGCCACAGTTCATTGGCGATATTTAAGAGGGAGTTAGATGTGGCCCTTGTGGCTAATGGGATCAGGGGGTATGGAGAGAAGGCAGGGATGGGATACTGAGTTGGATGAGCAGCCATGATCATATTGAATGGCGGTGCAGGCTCGAAGGGCCGAATGGCCTACTCCTGCACCTAATTTCTATGTTTCTATGAATCAAGGGATGTGGGGAGAAAGCAGGAACTGATTCTGGGTGATCAGCCGTGATTGTACTGAATGGCCTAAGTCTGCACCTATTTTTCTATGAGTCACAAGGAGAACGTGCAAGTCCACGCGCGGACAGATTGAACACAGGGAGGTGGGGGGGGGGGGGGGGGTGAGGCGGCGAGAGGAGGCGCAAGGGAGGAGAGACGTTGCCACGTCAGACGGGACAATCAAGGAGGAGATCTCACTGAGGCTCAGGAGGAACTGCTTGGACTGGGAGTAAGAGGACAGCTGGGCTGCGTTCACCACCACCGCACGAGCCATCGTCGGGACACAACCCTGGAACAAAAACAGCGACAGAGGGCCTGCGTTAGTTCAGAGGTGGACAAAATGCTGGAGAAACTCAGCGGGCGAGGCAGCATCTACGGAGCTTTCAAGAGAGAGGGCTCTTAAAGTTAGGGGATATGGGGAGAAGGCAGGAACGGGGTACTGGTTGGGGATGATCAGCCATGATCACATTGAATGGCGGTTCTGGCTCGAAGGGCCAAATGGCCTCTACTCCTGCACCTATCATCTATTGAGATTAGCTTATGATCTTATGGATGGATAAATGGGAGAGAAAGATCAGGCATGATTCCTGGGATGTCAGGGCTTTCATATGAAGAAAGACTGGATAGACTCGGCTTGTACCCGCTAGAATTTGAGGGGGGATCTTATAGAAACGTACAAAATTCTTAAGGGGTTGGACAGGCTAGATGCAGGAAGATTGTTCCCGATGTTGGGGAAGTCCAGAACAAGGGGTGACAGTTTAAGGATGAGGGGGAAATCTTTTAGGACCGAGATGAGGAAAACATTTTTCACACAGAGAGTGGTGAATCTGTGGAATTCTCTGCCACAGAGGGTAGTTGAGGCCAGTTCATTGGCTATATTTAAGAGGGAGTAGATGTGGCCCTTGTGGCTAAAGGGACCAAGGGGTATGGAGAGAAGGCAGGTACAGGATACTGAGTTGGATGATCAGCCATGATCATATTGAATGGCGGTGCAGGCTCGAAGGGCCGAATGGCCTACTCCTGCACCTATTTTCTATGTTTCTATGATTGAATGGCGGAGTAGACTTGATAGGATGAATGGCCTGTGTCTTATGATCTTATGGATGGATAAGTGGGAGAGAAAGATCAGGCATGATTGAATGGCGGAGTAGACTAATGGGCCGAATGGCCTAATTCTGCTGCTATCACGTCAGCTTAACTGTGGACATCAGGGTCTTCTCCTACTGAGCAGGGAGGACCCAGTGTGGGGGGGGTCTGCCGGGAACTGAGGGGGTCCACGATTTCAGTTTGGCCCAATTCTGCTCCCATCAGTTACCTAGTTTGGATTCTGGTCACGCGGAGCGAGGTACAGGGAAAAGCATCGCTGGCGGACGCGTGGACTTACGAACGACGTGCCCCGTCAGTGCGAACTTACCCGCCAGAGGGTGAAGAGGCCCTCTTCTCGGGTCATGCGTAAAAGCGCGTTAAACACGTTGGTGTAACCCCGCCGCTGGTCCGCGGGCATCCTGGAGGAGGGAGACAGAACACCCAGACAGTCGCAGATACGAGGAACCCCCTGACCAGACACAGAACGCTGGAGTAACTCAGCGGGAGGAAGCCAACTGCAGTTGTACAGGGGCCTGGTGAGACCACACCTGTCTCCTAGTTTAGTGAGACAAGAGCAGAAACAGGCCCTTCGGCCCACCGTGTCCGTGCCGACCAGCGATCCCCGCACATTAGCACCACCCTACACACACTAGGGACAATGTTTACATTTACACCAAGCCAAACCTGCACGTCTTTGCAGCGTGGGAGGAAACCGCAGACCAAGACCACTAAGGTCACGGGGAGAATGTGCAAACTCCGTACAGATATACATTGACTTTGCCACCACCTGTGGCAAAGAATTCCACAGATTCACCACCCTCCTGACTAAATAATTCCTCCCCATCTTTCTAAAGGAACGTCCTTTTATTCTGAGGTTACGGCCTCTGGTGCTACTCTCCACGGGTGGAAAAACATCCTCTCCACATCCACTCTATGACCCCATTCACCTGCCTTCTCCCATTACCTCTGTATAAAAATATACACCTCTGTGTATATATGGCGATCACATTGAATGGCGGTGCTGGCTCGAAGGGCCGAATGGCCGACTCCTGCACCTATTGTCAATATATATACCTCTGTGTGTATATATATATAGACAATAGGTGCAGGAGTAGGCCCTTCGAGCCAGCACCGCCATTCAATGTGATCATGGCTGATCATCCCCAATCAGTACCCCGTTCCTGCCTTCTCCCCATATCCACTGACTCAGCTATCTTTAAGAGCCCTATCTAGCTCTCTTGACAATAGACAATAGGTGCAGGAGTAGAGGCCATTCGGCCCTTCGAGCCAGCACCGCCATTCAATGTGATCATGGCTGATCATCCCCAATCAGTACCCCGTTCCTGCCTTCTCCCCATATCCACTGACTCCGCTGTCTTTAAGAGCCCTATCTAGCTCTCTCTTGAAAGTATCCAGAGAACCGGCCTCCACCGCCCTCTGAGGCAGAGAATTCCACAGACTCACAACTCTCTGTGAGAAAAAGTGTTTCCGTTCTAAATGGCTTACCCTTTATTCTTAAACTGTGTGTGGCCCCTGGTTCTGGTCTCCCCCAACATGGGGAACATGTTCCTGCCTCTAGCGTGTGTCCAAGCCCTTAAACAATCTTGTATGTTTCAACGGGGCCCCTGGATCTGGACTCCCCCAACATGGGGAACATGTTTCCTGCCTCTAGCGTGTGTCCAAGCCCTTAACAATCTTATATGTTTCAACGAGGCCCCTGGTTCTGGACTCCCGCAACATGGGGAACATGTTTCCTGCCTCTAGCGTGTGTCCAAGCCCTTAAACAATCTCCGAGTCTCCGAGTCTCGGGCAACACCCACCTGCCGTCAGCAGTCATCCTGATCAGCGATACCTCGGCGGGCGTCCCCACGAAGGCGCCTATCGCGCCCGCTGTCATGCCGATGCCAGCTTTCATGAAGAAGTTGGGCGGCGTGCCGTCAGCCTTGGTCAGCTTCTCGAAGAGGATGGTGTAGATGCCCAGGCGGGTGGTGGTGTAGGTGGCCTGGCGCAGCAAGCCCGCGGAGAGACTGAGGGGGAGACGGGAGGGAAAGAGAGGGCGGTGAGGTGGAATCACCACGTTATTGTTGTCAATGATACTGTCATTTGTTTTTAAATCTCTGATTTCCGGTAGCGGCGCGACTCTGTTCAGCAGCGGCCTCTGCAGCCTGTCCGCGTTCATTATTTTTTGTCTGTGTTTTTATGTAGTTTTGTTATTTTATGTTGGGGTGTGTGTGGGGGGGATGGGGGTGGGGTGGGAGGGGGGGGGAAACTTTTGAATCTCTACCTGCACTGGAGACCCGACCTTTTCTCGTCGGGTCTCAGTTGTCGTTGGGGCCGCAACGAGGAGCGGCCTCCAACAGGAAGAAGCCGGGGACTCTGGTGCCGACTCACCGTTGCCGTCGCGGAGCTGGCTGAGACCGGAGCGGGTGGAGCGGTGGAGGAGCGCTGCTGCTGCTGCTGCCGCTGCTGCTGCCGATGCCGCTGCTGCTGCTGATGCGGGGGCTGCTACTGCGGGTCTGTGGACGGCGGCACCGGGAGCCCGCGGATCCCTGGAGGGAGACCGCTTTTCGGGGCTCCTGCAACGGCGAATTCTCCCGCCCGTGTTCCGGGGTTGAAGAGCTCCTGGAGCGGGGCCTGACACCACTGCCCGCGCGGCTGGAATGGCCGCGGGACTTTGCGAGCCCACACCAGGGGCTCCAACACCAAGACCCGGTGTGCGACCTCGCACCACCCGGCGTGGCTTCAATGGCCGCGGGACAATCACCATCGCCAGCCGGGGGCTTTGACTTTGACTCTGACATCGGGGGGGGGAGAGTGCAGTGGAGAGATAAGTTTTTTTGGCCTTCCATCACAGCTATGTGATGGATGTTTATGTAAAATGTAATTATGTTGTGTCTGGGGTCTATTTGTGTGTAATGTATGGCTGCAAAAACGGCATTTCGTTTGGACCTCCAGGGGTCCAAATGACAATTAAATTGACTCTTGACTTTTGACTCTTGAATGGGCTCGCCCCGCCTTACCTCTCTGAGCTGCTCCACCCATACGCTCCTGCCCGGTCCCTCAGGTCAGCTGGTCAGCTGCTCCTGGAGGTACTGAGGTCTAGTCGGAGGCTCAGAGGGGATAGAGCCTTCTCTGTTGCTGCTCCGGCACTCTGGAACACCCTGCCGTTGCACATCAGACAGGCCCCCTCACTGTCCATCTTCAAATCCAGTGTTAAAACACATTTGTACTCCTGGCTTTTGACCATGCCTGAGGCTTTGCTTCTGTTTGTGGTGTTTTTGATGTTTCTTTATTTAGCATGTCTTTTCCTACTATTTCTTTTGATTGTTATTTTTTGGTGTGTATTAACTTTTTTGTCAATGATTAGTGATGTACAGCACTTTGTTGCAGCTATGTTTGTTTTTAAAGTGCTCTATAAATAAAATTATTATTATTATTATTATAATGCACTATTATGGTTCAGTTTAGTTTAGAGATACAGCAGCGGAAACAGGCCCTTCGGCCCACCGGGTTCGCGACGACCAGCGATCGCCCCGCACTTTAACACTACCCTACACACACTAGGGTCAATTTACATTCATCCCAATCCAATTAGCCTACAGACCTGTTTCAGAAGGAACTGCAGATGCTGGAAAAATCAAAGGTACACAAAACAGCTGGAGAAACTCAGCGGGTGCAGCAGCATCTATGGAGCGAAGGAAATAGGCAACGTTTCGGGCCGAAACCTTGAAGGAAATAGGCAACGTTTCGGGCCGAAACCCGGAAGGGTTTCGGGCCGAAACGTTGCCTATTTCCTTCGCTCCATAGATGCTGCTGCACCGCTGAGTTTCTCCAGCTTTTTTGTGTACCTTAGCCTACAAACCCGTACGTCTTTCGCGTGTGGGAGGAAACCGAAGATCCCGATGTTCCCAATGTCGGGCGAATGTTCCCAATGTGTGGGCGAGTCCAGAACCAGGGGCCACACACAGTCTTAGAATAAAGGGGAGGTCATTTAAGACAAAACTTTTTCACCCAGAGGGTTGTGAATTTGTGGAATTCCCTGCCACAGAGGGCAGTGGAGGGGTTTAAGAGAGAGTTAGATAGAACTCTAGGGGTTTGTGGAGTCAAGGGATATGGGGATAAGGCAGGCATGGGTTATTGATAGGGGACGATCAGCCATGATCACAATGAATGGCAAATGGTGCTGGCTCGAAGGGCGAATGGCCTCCTCCTGCAGTTATTTTCCATGTTTCTATATAAAACCCACGCTGGTCACGGGGAGGACGTACAAACTCCGTACAGACAGCGCCCGTGGTCGGGATCGAACCTGGGCCTGTGGTGCTGGAGGCAGCAACTCTACTGGGTGTAGTTTCGAACAAGCATGGAGAAGGTTTACCTATAGAACATAGAAACATAGAAATTAGGTGCAGGAGTAGGCCATTCGGCCCTTCGAGCCTGCACCGCCATTCAATATGATCATGGCTGATCATCCAACTCAGTATCCCGTACCTGCCTTCTCTCCATACCCCCTGATCCCCTTAGCCACAAGGGCCACATCTAACTCCCTCTTAAATATAGCCAATGAACTGTGTGGCCTCGACTACCCTCTGTGGCAGAGAGTTCCAGAGATTCACCACTCTCTGTGTGAAAAAAGTTCTTCTCATCTCGGTTTTAAAGGATTTCCCCCTTATCCTTAAGCTGTGACCCCTTGTCCTGGACTTCCCCAACATCGGGAACAATCTACCTGCATCTAGCCTGTCCAACCCCTTAACGCTATCGACCATGCAAAGTGTTACGGAGACACAAGGAGTTTTCTAACGTTTAAAGCGTTAAGCTGGAGTTCGATGAAGATTGCAATAACGGGTCGGGAGAAGCTTGGATGTATCTGAATGTTTTTTCATCAACAATAAACAACTTAAGGCTGTGTTTTGGATGACTTAACTGTGAAGAAGCTCTGAAGGTCTCTGATGGTGAGCTTGCATGCCTATCGAAGACATTCCCTTAACCATGCTGTCCATTTAGCGGCTAGCGTGTTAATTTCTTGAACGATATGAAAATCTGCCTCTACATTAAGTCGAAGGGAACCTCCAGCAAGGTCGGGGGGTTAAATACCAGTCCCAGAGAGTGGCGGTCAGAAGATTGGGCTAAGATTCTCTGAGAGATTTTGGCCAGAAGTCTGGTTCCAGCTGTGGAACTGAAGAAAATACCAGTCCCAGATTGGGACTGAAGCTTTATAAATCAGAGCATTGAGTATAGAAGTTGGGATGTAATGTTAAAATTGTACAAGGCATTGGTGAGGCCAATTCTGGAGTATGGTGTACAATTTTGGTCGCCAAATTATAGGAACGATGTCAACAAAATAGAGAGAGTACAGAGGAGATTTACTAGAATGTTGCCTGGGTTTCAGCACCTAAGTTACAGAGAAAGGTCTTTATTCTTTGGAGCGCAGAAGGTTAAGGGGGG
>JAWMAR010000943.1:423831-473656 GCA_036785375.1 Leucoraja ocellata
CTCTCTCTCCTCTCCTCTCCTCTCCTCTCCTCCCCTCTCCTCCCCTCCCCCTCTCCTCTCCTCTCCTCTCCTCTCATCCCCTCCCCTCTCCTCTCCTCCCCTCTCCTCTCGTCCCCTCTCCTCTCCTCCCCTCTCCTCTCCTCTCCTCTCCTCTCCTCCCCTCCCCTCCCCTCTCCTCTCCTCCCCTCCCCTCCCCTCCCCTCCCCTCTCCTCTCCTCTCCTCTCCTCTCCTCTCCTCCCCTCTCCTCTCCTCCCCTCTCCTCTCCTCCTCTCCTCCCCTCTCCTCTCCTCTCCTCAATAACCCTTCTCCCCATATCATATAACCATATAACAATTACAGCACGGAAACCAGGCCATCTCGACCCTTCTAGTCCGTGCCGAACACATAATCTCCCCTAGTCCCATATACCTGCGCTCAGACCATAACCCTCCATTCCCTTCCCGTCCATATAACTATCCAATTTATTTTTAAATGATAAAAACGAACCTGCCTCCACCACCTTCACTGGAAGCTCATTCCACACAGCCACCACTCTCTGAGTAAAGAAGTTCCCCCTCATGTTACCCTAAACTTCAGTCCCTTAATTCTCATGTCATGTCCCTTGTTTGAATCTTCCCTACTCTCAGTGGGAAAAGCTTTTCCACGTCAACTCTGTCTATCCCTCTCATCATTTTAAAAACCTCTATCAAGTCCCCCCTTAACCTTCTGCGCTCCAGAGAATAAAGCCCTAACTTGTTCAACCTATCTCTGTAACTTAGTTGCTGAAACCCAGGCAACATTCTAGTAAATCTCCTCTGTACTCTCTCTATTTTGTTGACATCCTTCCTATAATTAGGCGACCAAAACTGTACACCATACCTCAGAATTGGCCTCACCAATGCCTTGAACAATTTTAACATTACATCCCAACTTCTATACTCATATCCTTGACTCCACTAGCCCCTAGAGTATCTAACTAACTCTCTCTTAAACCCATCCAGTGACTTGGCCTCCACTGCCCTCTGTGGCAGGGAATTCCACAAATTCACACAACTGAAAAAATGTTCTTCTCACCTCAGTCTTAAATGACCTCCCCTTTATTCCAAGACTGTGTGTGTGTGTGGCCCTGGTTCTGGACTCGCCCAACATTGTGGGAACATTTTTCCTGCATCTAGCTTGTCCAGTCCTTTTATAATTGATACGTTTCTATAAGATTCCCCCCACTCATCCTTCTAAACTCCAGTGAATACAAGCCTAGTCTTTTCAATCTTTCCTCATATGACAGTCCCGCCATCCCAGGAATCGATCTGGTGAACCAACGCAATCACTGGGATGTCCTTCCTCAAATTAGTAGACCAAAACTGTACACAATACTCCAGATGTGGTCTCACCAGAGCCCTATACAACTGCAGTAGAACCTCCCTGCTCCTATACTGAAATCCTCTTGTTATGAAGGCCAACATTCCATTAGCTTTCTTCACTGCCTGCTGTACCTGCACGTCAACTTTCAGTGACCGGTGTACAAGGACACCCAGGTCTCGCTGCATCTCCCCTTACCTAACCCCATTGAGATAATAATCTGCCCCCTTGTTTTTGCTGCCAAAGTGGATGACCTCACATTTATCTACATTAAACTGCATCTGCACGCATCTGCCCGCTCACTCAACCTGCCCAGGTCACCATGCACCTTCAGACTTCAGCAGGAGAGGATCACACAGTCGGCGATGATATCGGATTCATGCTCGCTGAAGGTTTGCTGACACATGCTGGGTGAGGGGAGAGAGAGGGAGGGAGAGGGAGGGAGAGGGGAGAGAGGGAGAGAGGGAGAGGGAGAGAGAATGAAGAGAGGGAGAGGGGGAGAAAGGAGAGGGGAGAGAGGGAGAGGGGAGAGGGAGGGAGAGGAGAGAGGAAGGGGAGAGGAGGAGGGGAGAGAGGGGAGAGGGGGAGAGACTCTCTTCATTTTCGTTCCCCCTCTCTCCCCATCTTCTCCTCCCCTCTCTCCTCCTCTCTTCTCCTCTCCCCCTTTCCCCTTCCCTCTCTCCCCTCTCCCTTTCTTGATGGGGAGATAGAAGGGGAGAGGGAGTGTGGAGGGGGAGAGGGAGAGAAGGAGGGAGAGAGGGAGAGGGGAGCAGGAGAGAGATAAGGAGAGAGGGAGGAGATGGAGTGAAGTTTGTAGTGTGAGTGAGAGGGGAGAGAGAGGGAGAGAGAGAAGGGGAGAGGGGGGGAGGGAGGAAGTGGAAGAAGGGAGAAGGAGAGAGGGGAGAGAATGAGGGAGCAGAGAGGGGAGAGAGGGAGAGGGGGAGAGAGAGATGGGGAGAGAGGGGAGGGGGAGAGAGGGAGAGAGGAGAGGGGAGAGGAGAGGGGAGAGGGAGAGGGGGAGAAAGGAGGGAGAGAGGAAGAGGGGGAGGAGGAGAGGGGAGAGAGGGGAGAAGGGGAGAGACACTCTTCGTTTCGTTCCCCCCTCTCTCCCCCTCTCTTCTCCTCTCCCCTTTCCCCTTCCCTCTCTCCCCTTTCCCTTTCTTGATGGGGAGATGGGAGAGCGGAGGGGGAGAGGGAGAGAAGGAGGGAGAGAGGGAGAGAAGGAGGGGAGAGGGGAGGGGAGCAGGAGAGAGATAAGGAGAGAGGGAGAAGGGGATGGAGTGGAGTTTGTAGTGTGAGTGAGAGGGGAGAGAGAGGGAGAGAGAGAAGGGAGAGGGAGAAGGAGATGGAGTGGCGTTTGTAGTGTGAGTGAGAGGGGAGAGGGAGAGATAAGAAGAGAGGGAGAGAAGGAGGGAGAGAGGGAGAGGGGAGTGGGAGAGAGGGGAGAGAGAGAGAGGGAGATGGAGTGGCGTTGTACTGTGAGTGAGAGGGGGAGAAAGGGAGAGAGAGAAGGGGAGAGGGGAGAGAGGGGAGAGAGGGAGAGGGGAGCAGGAGAGAGATAAGGGAGAGAGGAGAAGGAGATGGAGTGGCGTTTGTAGTGTGAGTGAGAGGGGAGAGAGAGGGAGAGAGAGAAGGGAGAGGGAGAGATAAGGAGAGAGGGAGAAGAGATGGAGTGGAGTTTGTAGTGTGAGTGAGAGGGGAGAGAGAGGGAGAGAAGGAGAGGGGAGAAGGAGAGAGAGGGGAGAGAGAGGGAGAGATAAGAGAGAGGGAGAGGAGATGGAGTGCAGTTTGTAGTGTGAGTGAAGAGGGGAGAGAGAAGAAGAGAGAGAAGGAGAGAGGGAGAGGGAGATGGAGTGTAGTTTGTAGTGTGAGTGAGAGGGGAGAGAGAGGGAGAGGGAGAGAGGGGGAGAGAGGAGGGGAGAGGGAGAGAGATAAGGAGAGAGGGAGAAGGAGATGGAATGGAGTTTGTAGTGAGAGTGAGAGGGGAGAGAGGGGGAGGGAGAAAAGTGGAAGAGGGGAGAAGGAGAGAGAGGGGGAGAGAGGGGAGAGAGAGGGAGAGAGAGAAGGGAGAGAGAGAGGGGAGAGGGGAGAGGGAGAGAGAGGGGGAGAGAGAGGGAGAGAGAGGGAGAGAGGAGGGGGAGAGAGAGAAGAGAGGGAGAGGGAGATGGAGTGGAGTTTGTAGTGTGTAGTGTGTAGTGTGTAGTGTGTAGTGACTTACACAGACGGCGTTGATATCAGACTCGTGCCCGGTGAAGGTTTGCCGACACATGCTGTCCCTCACGTCCCACAGTTTGACAGAGGCATCGCACGCCCCAGACACGAAGGTCTTGAAGTCGGGGGAGAGGGAGAGGCTCATCACGTCGCCGCTGTGGCCCGTGAAGGTGGTGGTTTGCTGGCCCGTCTCGATGTCCCACAGCGCGCTGCCGGGAGAGGGGGGGCGGGGGGAGAAGGTGAAGCAGCGTACAGCAACGTTTTATCAGCCATGGTTGAACAGCAGTATAGACTTGATGGGCAGAATGGCCTCACACTACTCCTAGGAATTCCTTATGACCTTATGATTGAATGGCAGAGTAGACTTGATGGGCCGAATGGCCTAATTCGGTTCCTATTCCTTATCATTGAATGACAGAATGGACTTGTTGGGCAGAATGGCCTCCACCTGCTCCTATTCCTTATGATTGAATGGCAGAATGGTCTTGATGGGCAGAATGGCCTCACACTACTCCTAGGAATTCCTTATGACCTTATGATTGAATGGCAGAGTAGACTTGATGGGCAGAATGGCCTAATTCGGTTCCTATTCCTTATCATTGAATGACAGAATGGACTTGATGGGCCAAATGGCCTCTACCTGCTTCCATTCCTTATGATTGAATGGCAGAATGGTCTTGATGGGCAGAATGGCCTCACACTACTCCTAGGAATTCCTTATGACCTTATGATTGAATGACAGAGTAGATTTGATGGGCCAAATGGCCTAATTCAGTTCCTATTCCTTATCATTGAATGACAGAATGGACTTGATGGGCCGAATGGCCTAATTCAGTTCCTATTCCTTATCATTGAATGACAGAATGGACGATGGGCAGAATGGCCTTACCCTGTTCCTATTCCTTATGATCTTATCATTGAATGGCAGAATAGACTTGATGGGCAGAATGGCCTTACCCTGCTCCTATTCATAGAAACATAGACAATAGGTGCAGGAGTAGAGGCCATTCGGCCCTTCGAGCCTGCACCGCCATTCAATATGATCATGGCTGATCATCCAACTCAGTATCCTGTACCTGCCTTCTCTCCATACCCCCTGATCACTTTAGCCACAAGGGCCACATCTAACTCCCTCTTAAATATAGCCAATGAACTGTGTGGCCTCAACTACCCTCTGTGGCAGAGAGTTCCACAGATTCACCACTCTGTGTGAAAAATGATTTTCTCATCTCGGTCCTAAAAGATTTCCCTCTTATCCTTAAACTGTGACCCCTAGTTCTGGACTTCCCCAACATCGGGAACAATCTTCCTGCATCTAGCCTGTCCAACCCCTTAAGAATTTTGTAAGTTTCTATAAGATCCCCTCTCAATCTTCTAAATTCTAGCGAGTACAAGCCGAGTCTATCCAGTCTTTCTTCATAAGACAGTCCTGACATCCCAGGAATCAGTCTGGTGATTTCCACAGATTTCCACAGATTCACCACTCTCTGTGTGTGAAAAATGTTTTCCTCATCTCGGTCCTAAAAGATTTCCCCCTTATCCTTAAACTGTGTGTGTGTGTGGCCCCTTGTTCTGGACTTCCCCAACATCGGGAACAATCTTCCTGCCGTATCATTGAATGGCAGAATAGACTTGATGGGCAGAATGGCCTCACACTGCTCCTATACCTTATGATTGAATGGCGGAATAGACTTGATGGGCCAAATGGCCTCTAACCACTTCCTATTCCTCATGACCTTATGATCAAATGACAGAGTAGACTTGATGGGCAGAATGGCCTCACCCTGCTCCAATTCCTTATGATTGAATGGCAGAATAGACTTGATGGCCCCACCATGCTCCTATCACCTGCAGACAGACACAAAATGCTGGAGTAACTCAGCGGGACAGGCAGCATCTCTGGAGAGAAGGAATGGGTGACGTTTCGGGTCGAGACCATTCGTCTGAAGAAGGGGTCCCGGCCCGAAATGTCACCCGTTCCTTCTCCACAGAGATGCTGCCTGTCCCACTGAGTTTCTTGTGTCTATCTTCAGTTCAAACCCACGTCTGCAGTTCCTGCTCATGGCCGCATGATTGAAGAATGGGAAAGGACAAGCGGGTTTGTAGGTTAATTGGCTTGGTGTGTGTGTGTGTAAATTGTCCCCAATGTGTTAGTGTGCGGGGATCGCTGGTCGGCACGGACTCGGTGGGCTGAAGGGCCTCTCTAAACTAAAGCAAGACCTGGCTTTCATCACCGATCAGGCCTAAAAAATCCCACGATCTTTGTGTGAAGTAGGCCCAGGAAACTCTGATAAATCACAGGCCAATGTTTATATTTCGACAAATATTTAAGAATGGATTAACAGCACCTGACGTCACTCTTTGTGTGAATTGTCGACAAATTGACAGCTATTACCAAGGATGTAGGCCAGATTTCCATCATGACCACGGGGGCGTGCTGTCTGGGTGGAGTTTGCACACAGACTTGGTTTATACTCTCTAGAATTTAGGAGATTGAGAGGGGGTCTTATAGAAACTTACAAAATTCTTAAGGGGTTGGACAGGCTAGATGCAGGAAGATTGTTCCCGATGTTGGGGAAGTCCAGGACAAGGGGTCACAGCTTAAGGATAAGGGGGAAATCCTTTAAAACCGAGGTGAGGAGAACTTTTTTCACACAGAGAGTGGTGAATCTCTGGAACTCTCTACCACAGAGGGTAGTTGAGGCCAGTTCATTGGCTATATTTAAGAGGGAGTTAGATGTGGCCCTTGTGGCTAAGGGGATCAGGGGGTATGGAGAGAAGGCAGGTACGGGATACTGAGTTGGATGTTCAGCCATGATCATATTGAATGGCGGTGCAGGCTCGAAGGGCCGAATGGCCTACACCTGCACCTATTGTCTATGTTTCTATGTTTCTCCCCGTGACCAGCGCGGTGGGTTTTCCCCGGGAGTGAAGGGTTAGTAGATAGGCCAAACGGCCTAATTCTGCTCCTAGATCTCATATCTCATGCCCTCCACCGAGCCCAGCCTAGGTCTACTATCTAAATGGCGTCAAGTTGGGAAAAGGGGACCTGGGGGTCCTTGTTCATCAGTCTATGTCTGAAGAAGGGTTTCGGCCCAAAACGTTGCCTATTTCCTTCGCTCCATAGATGCTGCTGCACCCGCTGAGTTTCTCCAGCTTTTTTGTGTACCTATGAAAGTAAGCATGCAGGTACAGCAGGCAGTGAAGAAAGCGAATGGCATGTTGGCCTTTATAACAAGAGGAATTGAATATAGGAGCAAAGAGGCCCTTCTGCAGTTGTACAGGGCCCTAGTGAGACCACACCTGGAGTATTGTGTGCAGTTTTGGTCCCCTAATTTGAGGAAGGACATTCTTGCTATTGAGGGAGTGCAGCGTAGGTTCACCAGGTTAATTCCCGGGATGGCGGGACTGTCATATGCTGCGAGAATGGAGCAGCTGGGCTTGTACACTCTGGAGTTTAGAAGGATGAGAGGAGTTCTTATTGAAACAGATAAGATTGTTAAGGGTTTGGACACGCTAGAGGCGGGAAACATGTTCCCGATGTTGGGGGAGTCCAGAACCAGGGGCCACACACACACAGTTTAAGAATAAGGGGTAAGCCATTTAGAACGGAGACAAGGAAACACTTTTTCTCACAGAGAGTGGTGAGTCTGTGGAATTCTCTGCCTCAGAGAGCGGTGGAGGCAGGTTCTCTGGATACTTTCAAGAGAGAGCTAGATCGGGCTCTTAAAGATAGCGGAGTCAGGGGATATGGGGAGAAGGCAGGAATGTTATTCTTAAACTGTGTGTGGCCCCTGGTTCTGGACTCCCCCCAACATCGGGAACATGTTTCCTGCCTCTAGCGTGTCCAATCCCTTAACAATCTTATATGTTTCAATGAGATTCCCTCTCATCCTTCTAAACTCCAGAGTGTACAAGCCCAGCTGCTCCATTCTCTCAGCATATGACAGTCCCGCCATCCCGGGAATTAACCTGGTGAACCTACGCTGGGCTCCCTCAATAACAAGAATGTCCTTCCTCAAATTAGGGGACCAAAACTGCACACAATACTCCAGGTGTGGTCTCTCCAGGGCCCTGTACAACTGCAGATGTACCTCTTTGCTCCTATATTCGACTCCTCTTGTTATAAAGGCCAACAGGCCAAAACTGCACACAATACTCCAGGTGTGGTCTCTCCAGGGCCCTGTACAACTGCAGAAGGACCTCTTTGCTCCTATATTCGATTCCTCTTGTTATAAAGGCCAACATGCCATTGGCTTTCTTCACTGCCTGCTGTACCTGCATGTTTACTTTCATAGACTGATGTACAAGGACCACCCAGATCCCGTTGTACTTCCTCGTAGAGCAGTCGGCTAGAGTCGGCTGCCAGGGCTCAGTGTTTTTGGCGCTGTTGGATCTTTGCGTTGCGTTTCGAGGTTTGCGTTTTCGGGCGGAGAGGAAACTCACCAAGTCGTGTCCCCGGAGCTGGTGACGATTTGGTTGTCATCCAGAAAACGGCAACACGACAAATAACCTGTCGGCAACGGGAAACGGAGGGCGAGAGTTAGCGTGTCGGCGCTCAGCGTGAAAAACCGAAAACATTCGGCCCCTCGAGCCAGCGCCTCCATTCGACAATTCGACATGATCATGGCTGATCGTCTAAAATCAGTCGCTCCCGTTAGCCCCAAGAGCTAAATCTATTCACGATTAAACAATCCCACTGTGAACAAGAATTAGCTATAAAAATTTCAAAAGAGAGCTGGGATAATCATTTACTACAGGTGCATAAATGTTCGATCAACGTACGACATACGCTCATCCAATTCAAAACATTACATAGATTATATTATTCAAAAACTAAATTAAATAAAATCTTCCCTAATGTTTCATAGAAACATAGAAACATAGAAATTAGGTGCAGGAGTAGGCCATTCGGCCCTTCGAGCCTGCACCGCCATTCAATAAGATCATGGCTGATCATCCAACTCAGTATCCCGTACCTGCCTTCTCTCCATACCCCCTGATCCCCTTAGCCACAAGGGCCACATTTAACTCCCTCTTAAATATAGTTAATGAACTGGCCTCAACTACCCTCTGTGGCAGAGAGTTCCAGAGATATGTTTCACCAATCTATGATAAATGTCTGTGCCAAGAAGCTACCATAGCGCATTCTTTTGTTTTTTTGTACAAAAATCCAAAAAATTCTGGTATGAAATATTTGATATTTTCTCAAAATTAATCAAAATAAAACTGGTACCAAAACCAGAATGGATTATTTTTGGAATATCGGAAGGTAACCCTGAACTAAACGTGTTTCAGAAGAATTTATTCAATTACGGGCTAATAATGGGAAAAAAGCTTATACTTAAATTCTGGAAAAATGCGCCCACACCAACAATAAAAATGTGGATATCAAATATGTTTGAAACATTACACCTGGAAGAGATGAGATTCCTCTTAGCAGGCAAAGCAGACCAATTCCAAAAGACGTGGTCTATGTTTCTGGACCTGTTACAAGTATGAGGTGCAATAGTAATTTAAAAAAATGAATGAATAAATAAATGGTATCAGGGCCTGGTAACGGGAGGTAAAACAACAAAAACAGACTTGGTTGGTAGTCCCCTTTCTGCGGAGTTTAATGTTATAATAGAGCGATTGTTCCTACTTTCTTCTTCTTTCATTTCTAGGGTCTATTTTCTTACTTTACTTCCTTCTCTAACTTCTAGAATTTAGAAGATTGAGAGGGGATCTTATAGAAACTTACAAAATTCTTAAGGGGTTGGACAGGCTAGATGCAGGAAGATTGTTCCCGATGTTGGGGAAGTCCAGGACAAGGGGTCACAGCTTAAGGACAAAGGGGAAATCCTTTAAAACCGAGATGAGAAGAACTTTTTTCACACAGAGAGTGGTGAATCTCTGGAACTCTCTGCCACAGAAGGTAGTTGAGGCCACACAGTTCATTGGCTATATTTAAGAGGGAGTTAGATGTGGCCCTTGTGGCTAAGGGGATCAGGGGGTATGGAGAGAAGGCAGGTACGGGATACTGAGTTGGATGATCAGCCATGATCATATTGAATGGCGGTGCAGGCTCGAAGGGCCGAATGGCCTCTACTCCTGCACCTAATTTCTATGTTTCTATGTTTCTTTTCTAAGGGGCTTTCTTTTCCCAACACTCTCGCACTTCACGACTCTTGCGCACTTTCTTTACTTTCCTTACGTCTATCTTTTTCTTAAAGCTCAAAACAAAATGATGCGGTACAAAAAATGTATTAAGATATATGTGTGTTGTGTAGTATTGTAATTTACCGTACTTCTAATAAAATTTAAATTCAAATAACCCCCCCAAAAAAAAACAATCCCGTGTCCATCGTGTACAGATTCAGGATAAACGGTATAGAAACATAGACAACAGGAGCAGGAGTAGAGGCCATTCTGCCCCTCAAGCCAGCAGTGCCATTCGATGTGATCATGGCTGATCATCCACAATCAGTATTTAAGAAGGAACTGCAGATGCTGGAAAATCGAAGGTAGACAAAAATGCTGGAGATACTCAGCGGGTGCAGCAGCATGTATGGAGCGAAGGAAATAGGCAACGTTTCGGCTCGAAACCCTGAAGGAAATAGGCAACGTTTCGGGCCGAAACCCTGAAGGAAATAGGCAACGTTTCGGCCCGAAACCCTGAAGGAAATAGGCAACGTTTCAGGCCGAAACCCTTCCGGGTTTCGGCCCGAAACGTTGCCTATTTCCTTCGCTCCATAGATGTTGCTATATAACCATATAACAGTTACAGCACGGAAACAGGCCATCTCGACCCTTCTAGTCCGTGCCGAACACATAATCTCCCCTAGTCCCATCTACCTGCGCTCAGACCATAACCCTCCATTCCCTTCCCATCCATATAACTATCCAATTTATTTTTAAATGATAAAAACGAACCTGCCTCCACCACCTTCACTGGAAGCTCATTCCACACAGCCGCCATAACAACACTGCACCCGCTGAGTTTCTCCAGCATTTTTGTCTACCATCCAGAATCAGTACCCCGTTCCTGCCTTCTCCCCCACATCCCTTGATTCCGTTAGCCCCAGGAGCTAAATCTAACTCTCTCTTGAAAACATCCAGAGAACCTGCCTCTGAGGCAGAGAATTCTCTCCCGCCTTTCTTAAAAAGCGAGGGTAACATTAGCTACCCTCCAATCCACAGAGTCTGAAGAAGGGTTTCGGCCCGAAACGTTGCCTATTTCCTTCGCTCCATAGATGCTGCTGCACCCGCTGAGTTTCTCCAGCTTTTTTGTGTACCTATGAAAGTAAGCATGCAGGTACAGCAGGCAGTGAAGAAAGCAAATGGCATGTTGGCCTTTATAACCTCCAAGTTTGCGGATGACACTAAGCTGGGGGGCAGTGTTAGCTGTGAGGAGGATGCTAGGAGACTGCAAGGTGACTTGGATAGGCTGGGTGAGTGGGCAAATGTTTGGCAGATGCAGTATAATGTGGATAAATGTGAGGTTATCCATTTTGGTGGGAAAAACAGGAAAGCAGACTATTATCTAAATGGTGGCCGATTGGGAAAGGGGGAGATGCAGCGAGACCTGGGTGTCATGGTACACCAGTCATTGAAGGTAGGCATGCAGGTGCAGCAGGCAGTGAAGAAAGCAAATGGTATGTTAGCTTTCATTGCAAAAGGATTTGAGTATAGGAGCAGAGAGGTTCTACTGCAGTTGTACAGGGTCTTGGTGAGACCACACCTGGAGTATTGCGTACAGTTTTGGTCTCCAAATCTGAGGAAGGACATTATTGCCATAGAGGGAGTGCAGAGACGGTTCACCAGACTGATTCCTGGGATGTCAGGACTGTCTTATGAAGAAAGACTGGATAGACTTGGTTTATACTCTCTAGAATTTAGAAGATTGAGAGGGGATCTTATAGAAACTTACAAAATTCTTAAGGGGTTGGACAGGCTAGATGCAGGAAGATTGTTCCCGATGTTAGGAAAGTCCAGGACAAGGGGTCACAGCTTAAGGATAAGGGGGAAATCCTTTAAAACCGAGATGAGAAGAACTTTGTTCACACAGAGAGTGGTGAATCTCTGGAACTCTCTGCCACAGAGGGTAGTTGAGGCCACAGTTCATTGGCTATATTTAAGAGGGAGTTAGATGTGGCCCTTGTGGCTAAGGGGATCAGGGGGTATGGAGAGAAGGCAGGTACGGGATACTGAATTGGATGATCAGCCATGATCATATTGAATGGCGGTGCAGGCTAGAAGGGCCGAATGGCCTCTACTCCTGCACCTAATTTCTATGTTTCTATGTTTCTATCCTGCAATCTTTGAGGCAATGTTTAAAATTCTGAAGTATTTCTATAACTGCCTTCCATTCTGAGATTTCCAGCTCGTTATAGCTCCCTTAACGTTCCATACTTGTCATAGTGGCATATAACAAGAGGAGTCGAGTATAGGAGCTTCTGGAGTTTCTCCAGCTTTTTTAGTGTATCCTCCATTCCACAGGAGCTGATCCTGAGTTGATAGGACATTGGAAAATTATCACCAATACAACGCGTCCACCATTTTGAGAACCACTTCCTTAACTACCCTGGGATGCGGGCCATCTGTTCAGGGGGAGAGAGGGTGATAGGAGCAGGGAGGGGCTGAAGGGCCTCTCCGGCCCATGGTTGAGGCACTGGTCACCTACCTGTATGTCCCGGGAGCTCCCTGCTCACCCGCACATTGCCCTCCCGGGTCTTCAGGCTGTAGATGGAGCAGATGTTGTCCAGGCCGCCACACGCCACGTAGTTGCCGGAGGGCGCGTACGCGCAGGTCATCACCCACGACGACCGCAATGGGATGGCGTGGACCTGCGGGGTCAGAGAGAGGTCAAGGGTCGGAGTCACACAGCACGCAAACAGGCTTTTCGGCCTAGCGAGTCTGCGCCGTTCACCCGGACTAGAACAATAGACAATAGGTGCAGGAGTAGAGGCCATTCAGCCCTTCGAGCCTGCACCGCCATTCAATATGATCATGGCTGATCATCCAACTCAGTATCCCATCCCTGCCTTCTCTCCATACCCCCTGATCCCTTTAGCCACAAGGGCCACATCTAACCCTCTTAAATACATAGAAACATAGAAACATAGAAATAAGGTGCAGGAGTAGAGGCCATTTGGCCCTTCGAGCCTGCACCGCCATCCAATATGATCATGGCTGATCATCCAACTCAGTATCCCATCCCTGCCTTCTCTCCATACCCCCTGATCCCTTTAGGCACAAGGGCCACATCTAACTCCCTCTTAAATATAGCCAATGAACTGTGTGGCCTCAACTACCTTCTGTGGCAGAGAATTCCACAGATTCACCACTCTCTGTGTGTAAAAAATGTTTTTCTCATCTCGGTCCTAAAAGATTTCCCTCTTATCCTTAAACTGTGTGACCCCTTGTTCTGGACTTCCCCAACATCAGGAACAATCTGTGGCAGAGAATACATTAGACAATAGATCGCATACAATAGACAATAGACAATAGGTGCAGGAGTAGAGGCCATTCAGCCCTTCCAGCCAGCACCGCCATTCAATGTGATCATGGCTGATCATCCCCAATCAGTACCCCGTTCCTGCCTTCTCCCCATATCCCCTAACTCCGCTATCTTTAAGAACCCTATCTAGCTCTCTCTTGAAAGCATCCAGAGAACCGGCCTCCACCGCCCTCTGTGAGGCAGAGAATTCCACAGACTCACAACTCTCTGTGTGAAAAAGTGTTTCCTCGTCTTTTAGGACCGAGTTGAGAAAAACATTTTTTTTTCACACACAGAGAGCGGTGAATCTGTGGAATTCTCTGCCACAGAAGGTAGTTGAGGCCACACAGTTCATTGGCTATATTTAAGAGGGAGTTAGATGTGGCCCTTGTGGCTAAAGGGATCAGGGGGTATGGAGAGAAGGCAGGTACGGGATACTGGAAGATTGTTCCCGATGTTGGGGAAGTCCAGGACAAGGGGTCACAGCTTAAGGATAAGGGGGAAATCCTTTAAGACCGAGATGAGAAGAACATTTTTCACACAGAGAGTGGTGAATCTGTGGAACTCTGCCACAGAAGGTAGTTGAGGCCACACAGTTCATTGGCTATATTTAAGAGGGAGTTAGATGTGGCCCTTGTGGCCAAAGGGATCAGGGGGTATGGAGAGAATGCAGGGATGGGATACTGAGTTGGATGATCAGCCATGATCATATTGAATTGTGGTGCAGGCTCGAAGGGCTGAATGTCCTCTACTCCTGCACCTAATTTCTATGTTTCTATGTTTCTAAAGGGATCAGGGGGTATGGAGAGAATGCAGGGATGGGATACTGAGTTGGATGATCAGCCATGATCGTATCGAATGGCGGTGCAAGCTCGAAGTGCCAAATGGCCTCTACTCCTGCACCTATTGTCTATGTTTCTATGTACAGCGAAAAGCTTTTGTTGCGCGCTAACCAGTCAGCGGAAAAACGATACGCGATTACAATCGATAGTACTAGATAAGGTCAGGAACGCTGTCTGGCTGGTGAGAGAACGGTTCAGTTGCCTTTCGTGAAACGTTACTCCATAAGGGCCTGTCCCACATGGAGATTTCTTTCAGCGACTGTCGGCATCAGTGACTGACGAATCAGGGTCACTGCAAAAGTCGCGGCACGATGGCACGTTGACGCGCGCTGTCTCAAGTGTCGCGGCATTTTTTCCGTCCCCGCTGGATTTTGGAACGTTCAAAATCTACCGCGATCTACGTCCCCTTGGGAAAAAATCCCCTTGGCCACAATTAAATTGACTCTGACTCTGACTCTGACAAAGACCACAGCCACAAGAGGCCTTTCGTTTTATTTATTTTTTGTTTTTTGAAAATATTTTTTATTGGAGATAGGTACATAACCTATCACATCATTACTGTCTTACATTTTTACATTGATAATAACGTCAGTTATTATTACATTATCTCCAATACCTTTTTGCCTTTTTCTTCCTTTTTTTAAAAAAACTAGATAGAACTAAAGAGATAGATGAAGTAAAGAAAGAAAAGAAAGAGGAGAAAAACAAAAACAAAAAAAGAAAAAAAAAAAGGAAAAAGATAGTTAAAGAAGAATGGAAAAATTTATTAAAATTAAAAACATCTTTCCACTTTCTCTCTTCCTTTTTTAAATTTTTTATATACACACTTCACGTTTTTCTACTCTCTACCATCTATTTCTCCACTTTTTCCCCTTTCTATTGTTTTCTTTTTCTTGTCCTGCTTACTTCCTTCTTATAACATAAAACTAGAGGTTGTACATAGAATGGATTACGGTATTACATAGTTGGCACCTAAAATTAGGTGCCACTGTACTGTTTTGTGCTGTATTAACTTCTAATAAAATAAACAAAAAAAACAAAAAAACAAAAAAAATTAAATACATCGTTCGAGATATGTTCGTACATTTCAGAGTGTAGCATTTCATCCAATCTTTAGCCCGAGTGCTAGTCAGGTTCCTGTGCTGAACTATTCTGACCCTTTAAGTAATCAATAAAAGGAGACCATATTCCAACGAATAATTCCTGTTTGTCCAACAGGGAAAATCTGATTCTTTCCACGTTTAAGGTCTCCGTCATTTCTATAATCCACATTTTGATTGTGGGGGCCGTAGGGCCTTTCCAAAATTTTAGAATTAATTTTTTTCCTATTATTAAACTATAATCAATTCTTTGTGTTATTCTAAATGTTTGATTTAATTCTAATATTCCGAGTATTATTAATTTTGGATCTGGGTCCAATTGTGTGTGTTGGTTACTTTAGATATTATAAGAGGCCTTTGTTGAACTCATACCTTATTTGTGGTATAGCTGTCCCAGATAATTAACTTTCCATCCTGAGATGCGCTGACCAGGAGCCTGTGGGTTGAACACAAAGTGGGAAAAATCACAATAGGCCTGTTCGAACCCTCCTGGTAGTTTAGGTTAGAGAAACAGCGCGGAAACAGGCCCTTCAGCACACCCAGTCCATGCCGACCAGTGACCCCCGCACACTAACACTATCCTACACACTCCAGGGACAGTTTTTACATTTCATTAAACAATAGGTGCAGGAGTAGGCCATTCAGCCCTTCGAGCCAGCATCACCTCACCTCACACCTCATCTGTGGGATTCTTTGCCACAGAGGGCAAGTCAGTGGATATTTTTAGGACAGAGATAGATAGATTCATGATCAGTGTGTGTGTGTATATATATATATATATGGAGACGAGGTAACATTTTTCTCACAGAGAGTGGTGAGTCTGTGGAATTCTCTGCCTCAGAGGGCGGTGGAGGCCGGTTCTCTGGATGCTTTCAAGAGAGAGCTAGATAGGGCTCTTAAAGATAGCGGAGTCAGGGGATATGGTCAGCCGTGATCATATTGAATGGCGGTGCAGGCTCGAAGGGCCGAATGGCCTCTACTCCTGCACCTATTTTTTATGTTTCTATCTGGGTAATACTGATTGGGGATGATCAGCCATGATCACTTTGAACGGTGATGCTGGCTCGAAGGGCCGAATGGCCTCTACTCCTGCACCTATTGTCTACTGTCTATTGTCAGAGGTGCTGCCTTACCCGCTGAGTTTTTCAAGCATTTTTGTCGACCACCAAATAAAGTAACCGTTTGATCACTCCAGTAGGCGGCACGACTCTCGTCAGCAGCGGCCTCTGCAGCCCGTCTGCGTTTTTATTATTTTTTGTCTATGTTTCTATGTAGTTTTTGTTATTTTTTGTTGGGGTGTGTGTGTGTGGGGGGGTGGGGTGGGAGGGAGGGGGTAACTTTTAAATCTCTCCCCGCACGGGAGACCCAACCTTTTCTTTGTCGGGTCTCCGTTGTCGTTGGGGCTGCAACGAGGAGCGGCCTCCAACAGGAGAAGACCGGGGACTCTGGTGCCGACGACTCACCTCACCGTCGCGGAGCTGGCCGAGTCCGGAGCGGGTGGAGCGGTGGTGGAGCGCTGCTGCTGCTGCTGCTGTGGACCGACCTCCGGAGATTCGGAGGCTGCAACTGCGGGTCTGGCGGACGGCGGCACCGGGAGCCCGCGGGTCCCTGGAGGGAGACCGCTTTTCGGGGCTCCTGCAACGGCGACTTCTCCCACCCAAGTTGCCGGGTTGAAGAGCTCCTGGAGCGGGGCCTGACATCACCGCCCCGCGCGGCTTGGAATGGCCGCGGGACTCTGCGAGCGCACGCCGGGGGCTCTAACACCAAGACCCGGTGTGCGACCTTGCACCAACCGGCGTGGCTTTAATGGCCGCGGGACAATCGCCATCGCCAGCCGGGGGCTTTGACTTTGACTCTGTCATCGGGGGGGGGGGGAGAGTGCAGTGGAGAGATACGTTTTTTGGCCTTCCATCACAGTGATGTGATGGATGTTTATGTAAAATGTAAATTATGTTGTGTCTTGGGTCTATTTGTGTGTAATGTATGGCTGCAGAAACGGCATTTCGTTTGGACCTCAAGGGGTCCAAATGACAATTAAATTGACTATTGATCACAGAGTTTGGACTCGCTGCAGTGGTGACCCCGACGTGATTCGGCATTTTAGCTCAGGATTGCGGCATCTGCGGTCGGCAGGGAGGGGGGGGGGGGGGGGATGCGAGCGACGGGCACGAACCTGGAGTCGGTGCCCCAGTGCATGGCGTAGATCTTGGCCAGGTGTCCGCGCAGCGTGCGGCGTGTCCGCATCTGGATCCTCCCCACCGGGTCGAGGGTGGCCGTGATCTGGAAGACAAAGGAGCGCACAGGAAATAGACAGAGTGTCGCAGGCAAGGATAGAGAGAGAGGGGGGGGGGAGAGGGAGAGAGGGAGAGAGGGAGAGAGAGAAGGAGGGGAAGAGAGGGAGAAGGAGAGAGAGGGGGAGAGAGAGAGGGAGAAGGAGAGAGGGAGACAGGGAGAAGGAGAGAGAGGGAGAGAGAGGGAGAAGGAGAAAGAGGGGGAGGGGGGAGAGAGAGGGAGAAGGAGAGGGGGAGGGAGGGAGAGAAATGGAAAGAGAGAGAAAGGGTGAGGGATAGGGAGCGAGATGGAGGGAGGGAGGGAGGGAGAGGGAGGGGAAGAGAGGGAGAAGGAGAGAGAGGGGAGAGCGAGAGAGAGGGAGAAGGAGAGAGAGGGAGAAGGAGAGAGGGGGAGAGAGAAGGAGGGGAAGAGAGGGAGAAGGAGAGAGAGGGGGAGGGGGGAGCGGAAACAGGCCCTTCGGCCCACCGGGTCCGTGCCGACCAGCGATCCCCGCACACTAACACTGCCCCACACACACACTAGGGACAATTTTACACACACACACACCAAGCCAATTAACCTACAAACCCGCACGTCTTTGGAGTGTGGGAGGAAACGGAAGATCTCGGAGAAAAGTCTCGGGGAGAACGTGCAAACTCCGTACAGACAGCGCCCGTAGTCGGGATCGAACCCGGGTCTCTGGCGCTGTGCCACCTGTAGATAGGGCGGTTCCTCCTCATCTCCTTCCTAAAGGAACGCCCTTTAATTCTGAGGCTGTGCCCTCTGGTCCTAGACTCTAGACTCTCCCACTAGTGGAAACATCCTCTCCACATCCACTCGAACCAGGGCCTTTCACTATTCTGTAAGTTTCAATGAGGTCCCCCCTCATCCTTCTAAACCCCAGCGAGTACAGGCCCAGTGCCGATAAACGCTCATCGTAGGTTAACCCACTCATTCCTGGGATCGTTCTTGTAAACCTCCTCTGGACCCTCCCCAGAGCCTGCACATCCTTCCTCCGATAGGATTTGAGTATAGGAGCAGGGAGGTTCTACTGCAGTTGTACAGGGTCTTGGTGAGACCACACCTGGAGTATTGCGTACAGTTTTGGTCTCCAAATCTGAGGAAAGACATTCTTGCCATAGAGGATTTGAGTATAGGAGCAGGGAGGTTCTACTGTGCAGTTGTACAGAGTCTTGGTGAGACCACACCTGGAGTATTGCGTACAGTTTTGGTCTCCAAATCTGAGGAAGGACATTCTTGCCATAGAGGGAGTGCAGAGACGGTTCACCAGACTGATTCCTGGGATGTCAGGACTGTCTTATGAAGAAAGACTGGATAGACTTGGTTTATACTCTCTAGAATTTAGGAGACTGGGAGGGGATCTTATAGAAACTTACAAAATTCTTAAGGGGTTGGACAGGCTAGATGCAGGAAGATTGCTCCCGATGTTGGGGAAGTCCAGGACAAGGGGTCACAGCTTAAGGATAAGGCGGAAATCCTTTAAAACTGAGATGAGAAGAACTTTTTTCACACAGAGAGTGGTGAATCTCTGGAACTCTCTGCCGCAGAGGGTAGTCGAGGCCACACAGTTCATTGGCTATATTTAAGAGGGATTAGATGTGGCCCTTGTGGCTAAGGGGATCAGGGGGTATGGAGAGAAGGCAGGTATGGGATACTGAGTTGGATGATCAGCCATGATCATATTGAGTGGCGGTGCAGGCTCGAAGTGCCGAATGGCCTCTACTCCTGCACCTAATTTCTATGTTTCAATATGGGGAAAAGGCAAAAACGGGGTACTGATTGGGGATGATCAGCCATGATCACATTGAACGGTGATGCTGGCTCAAAGGGCCGAATGGCCTCTACTCCTGCACCTATTGTCTATGTTTCTATGTACAGCGAAAAGCTTTTGTTGCGCGCTAACCAGTCAGCGGAAAAACGATACGCGATTACAATCGAGTGTGTACTAGATAAGGTCAGGAACACCTTATTTCTATGTTTCTATGTTTCTATGATACGGGGCCCAAAACTGCTCACAATGCTCCAAATGCAGCCTAACCAGCGCCTTGTACAACACCAGCATTGCATCCCTGTTTTTGTGTATGAAGGAACTACAGATGCTGGTTTGAACGGAAGACAGACTCCCGGAGTAACTCAGCGGGACGGGCAGCGTCCCTGGAGAGAAATGAACGGGTGACATTTTCGGGTCGATTAGACATGACCGTTTTGAATGGCGCTGCTGGCTTTCAAAATGGCCGACTCCTGCACCTATTTTCTATGTTTCTATGACTCATGAGGAAGGGTCTCGGCCCGGAACGTCACCCATTCCTTCTCTCCAGAGACGCTGCCTGTCCCGCTGAGTTACTCCAGCGTTTTTGTGCCTCTCCCGGTTTTAATATTCGAGGACTCTCGGAGTAAATGCGTGCGTTTGTTCCCCTTCCCTGGTAGTTTTGCACGCGCACTACCAGGCCCAGCTCCGTCTCCATAGCAACACAACTCAATTCTGTTCTTTGTTGGTCTCCTGAGACCAAGCGGAGATTTTTAAAACCCCCCCAATGCACACAATAGTTAAAAAACACCCATTTCTCACCCCCCCGACAAGAATCCACAGTTCATTAAACGTAACACCACAGGCCATCAAAAGGCCTTTGGCATGTAGGCCTTCATCAGTCAGTGTGTTGAGTATAGATCAAGTCAAGTCAAGTCAAGTTTATTTGTCACATACACATACGAGATGCGCAGTGAAATGAAAGTGGCAATGCTCGCGGACTTTTGTGCAAAAGACAAACAACAAAACAACCAAACATATTATAAACACAATCATAACACACATATTCTTTTACATAATAAATAATAGAAGGAAAAACGTTCTGTAGAGTTAGTCCCTGGTGAGAAAGGCGTTTACAGTCCGAATTGCCTCTGGGAAGAAACTCCTTCTCAACCTCTCCGTTCTCACCGCATGGCAACGGAGGCGTTTGCCTGACCGTAGCAGCTGGAACAGTCCGTTGCAGGGGTGGAAGGGGTCTCCCATGATTTTGTTTGCTCTGGAGTTGCACCTCCTGTTGTATAGTTCCTGCAGGGGGGCGAGTGAAGTTCCCATAGTGCGTTCGGCCGAACGCACTACTCTCTGCAGAGCCTTCTTGTCCTTGGCAGAGCAATTCCCGAACCAGATGGTAATGTTCCCGGACAAGATGCTTTCCACCGCCGCTGCGTAGAAGCACTGGAGGATCCTCGGATATCAGCACTTCAACTCCCCCTCCCATTCCCACACTGACATTTCTGTCCTGGGCCTCCTCCACTGTCAGAGTGAGGCCTAGCTCAAAATGGAGGAGCAGCACCTCCTATGTCGCTTGGGCAGTGATACAAACTTTGACTTCTCTAACTTCAAGTAGCCCTTGCTGCAGAGAAGGTTCACCAGACTGATTCCTGGGATGTCAGGACTGTCTTATGAAGAAAGACTGGATAGACTTGGTTTATACTCTCTAGAATTTAGGAGATTGAGAGGGGATCTTATAGAAACTTAAAAAATTCTTAAGGGGTTGGACAGGCTAGATGCAGGAAGATTGTTCCCGATGTTGGGGAAGCCCAGGACAAGGGGTCACAGCTTAAGGATAAGGGGGAAATCCTTTAAAACCGAGATGAGGAGAACTTTTTTCAGTGGTGAATCTCTGGAACTCTCTGCCGCAGAGGGTAGTCGAGGCCAGTTCATTGGCTATATTTAAGAGGGAGTTAGATGTGGCCCTTGTGGCCAAGGGGATCAGAGGGTATGGAGAGAAGGCAGGTACGGGATACTGAGTTGGATGATCAGCCATGATCATATTAAATGGCGGTGCAGGCTCGAAGGGCCGAATGGCCTCTACTCCTGCACCTAATTTCTATGTTTCTATGTTTTCCCTCTCTCTCCATCCCCTCCCCCTTCCCAGTTCTCCCACCAGTCTCACTGTCGTGAACTACATTTGATCCCTGTCCCACCCCCTACCCTGACATTGGTCTGAAGAAGGGTCTCGACCCGAAACGTCACCCATTCTTTCTCTCCAAAGATGCATCTCCTGGCCTGCTGAGTTACTCCAGCATTTTACATAGATACATAGAAAATAGGTGCAGGAGTAGAGGCCATTTGGCCCTTCGAGCCTGCACCGCCATTCAATATGATCATGGCTGATCATCCAACTCAGTATCCCATCCCTGCCTTCTCTCCATACCCCCTGATCCCTTTAGAAACATAGAAACATAGAAATTAGGTGCAGGAGTAGAGGCCATTCGGCCCTTCGAGCCGGCACCGCCATTCAATATGATCATGGCTGATCATCCAACTCAGTATCCCGTACCTGCCTTCTCTCCATACCCCCTGATCCCCTTAGCCACAAGGGCCACATCTAACTCCCTCTTAAATATAGCCAATGAACTGTGTGGCCTCAACTACCTTCTGTGGCAGAGTTCCACAGATTCACCACTCTCTGTGTGAAAAATGTTCTTCTCATCTCGGTCTTAAAGGATTTCCCCCTTATCCTTAAGCTGTGACCCCTTGTTCTGGACTTCCCCAACATCGGGAACAATCTTCCTGCATCTGGCCTGTCCAACCCCTTAAGAATTTTGTAAGTTTCTATAAGATCCCCCGTCGATCTCCTAAATTCTAGCGAGTACAAGCCGAGTCTATCCAGTCTTTCCTCATATGAAAGTCCTGACATCACAGGAATCAGTCTGGTGAACCTTCTCTGTACTCCCTCTATGGCAAGAATGTCTTTCCTCAGATTAGGAGACCAAAACTGTACGCAATACTCCAGGTGTGGTGTCACCAAGACCCTGTACAACTGCAGTAGAACCTCCCTGCTCCTATACTCAAATCATTTTACAATGAAAGCTAACATACCATTCGCTTTCTTTACTGCCTGCTGCACCTGCATGCCTACTTTCAATGACTGGTGTACCATGACACCCAGGTCTCGCTGCATCTCCCCCTTTCTCAATCGGCCACCATTTAGATAATAGTCTGCTTTCCTGTTTTTGCCACCAAAATGGATAACCTCACATTTATCCACATTATACTGCATCTGCCAAACATTTGCCCACTCACCCAGCCTATCCAAGTCACCTTGCAGTCTCCTAGCATCCTCCTCACAGCTAACACTGCCCCCCAGCTTAGTGTCATCCGCAAACTTGGAGATATTGCCTTCAATTCCCTCATCCAGATCATTAATATATATTGCAAATAGCTGGGGTCCCAGCACTGAGCCTTGCGGTACCCCACTAGTCACTGCCTGCCATTGTGAAAAGGACCCGTTTACTCCTACTCTTTGCTTCCTGTTTGCCAGCCAGATGCTGGAGTCCAAGTCTGACCAACCTCTCCCGAGAGAACTATTTTTTTTCCCTCTCTTCACTGGACTCGACTTAAACTGTGTCTCTCACTTACTGGAAGGTTTACAGTCGACTGATTTAACTGATTGCATCCATTTGAGTGATTCGCAACCCCGCTGATCTTAAAATGATAATTGCAACCCTCGTTGCTGCTTCCCCATTGTTCCGTAATAAAGGAAAATCAAGGGGTCGGCACACTGGCGCAGCGGGTAGAGCTGCTGCCTCACAGCGCCAGAGACACCGGTTCAATCCCGACCTCGTGTGCTGTTCATACGGAGTTTGCACGTTTTCTCCCCGTGACCTGCGTGGGTTTTCTCCGAGATCTTTTTGGTCCCCTAATTCGAGGAAGGACTTTCTTGCAATCAGATTACTATCTAAATGGCGTCAAGTTGGGAAAAGGGGTCTGGGGGTCCTTGTACATCAGTCTATAAAAGTAAGCATGCAGGTACAGCAGGCAGTGAAGAAAGCCAATGGCATGTTGGCCTTTATAACAAGAGCAATCGAATATAGGAGCAAAGAGGTCCTTCTGCAGTTGTACAGGGCACTAGTGAGACCACACCTGGAGTATTGTGTGCAGTTTGAGTCTAGGAGCAAAGAGGTCCTTCTGCAGTTGTACAGGGCCCTAGTGAGACCACACCTGGAGTATTGTGTGCAGTTTGAGTCTAGGAGCAAAGAGGTCCTTCTGCAGTTGTACAGGGCCCTAGTGAGACCACACCTGGAGTATTGTGTGCAGTTTGAGTCTAGGAGCAAAGAGGTCCTTCTGCAGTTGTACAGAGCACTAGTGAGACCACACCTGGAGTATTGTGTGCAGTTTTGGTCCCCTAATTTGAGGAAGGACATTCTTGCTATTGAGGGAGCCCAGCGTAGGTTTACAAGGTTAATTCCCGGGATGGCGGGACTGTCATATGCTGAGAGAATGGAGCAGCTGGGTTTGTACACTCTGGAGTTTAGAAGGATGAGAGGGCATCTCATTGAAACATATAAGATTATTAAGGGTTTGGACACGCTAGAGGCAGGAAACATGTTCCCGATGTTGGGGGAGTCCAGAACCAGGGGCCACACACACACACACAGTTTAAGAATAAGGGGTAAGCCATTTAGAACGGAGACGAGGAAACACTTTTTCACACAGAGAGTTGTGAGTCTGTGGAATTCTCCGCCTCAGAGGGCGGTGGAGGCCGGTTCTCTGGATGCTTTCAAGAGAGAGCTAGATAGGGCTCTTAAAGATAGTGGAGTCAGGGGAGAAGGCAGGAACGGGGTACTGATTGGGGATGATCAGCCATGATCACATTGAATGGCGGTGCTGGCTCGAAGGGCCGAATGGCCTCTACTCCTGCACCTGTTGTCTATTGTCTAACCGGTTTCCTCCTATACTCCAAAGACGTGCAGGTTTGTAGGTTAATTGGCTTTGGTTAAAGATTGTAAATTGTCCCCAGTGTGTGTGTGTGTGTGTGTGTGTGTGGGTGTGTGTGTGTGTGTGTGTGTGTGTATGTGTGTGTGTGTGTGTGTGTGTGTGTGTGTGTGTGTGTGTGTGTGTGTGTGTGTGTGTGTGTGTGTGTGTGTGTGTGTGTGTGTGTGTGAAGGTGTTAGTGTGCGGGGTGATCACTGGTCAGCACGGACTAGGTGGGCCGAAGGGCCTGTTTCCGTGCTGTATCTGTGAACTAAACTAAACTAGTCCTCGGCTCTCCCACTAGTGGAAACATCCTCTCCGCATTCACTCTGAGGCAGGTACGGGATACTGAGATGGATGATCAGCCATGATCATATTGAATGGCGGTGCAGGCTCGAAGGGCCGAATGGCCTACACTCCTGCACCTAATTTCTATGTTTCTATGTTTCTATCTTTGGAGTGTGGGAGGAAACCAGTGTGCCCGCAGAAAAACCCACGCAGTTCACGGGGAGAACTCGCAAACTCCGTACAGACAGCGCCCGTGGTCAGGATCGAACCCGGGTCTCTGGTGCCGGGAGGCAGCGGCTCCACCCGCTGGGCCACCGTACAAAAGGACACACAAAAAGCCGGAGTAACTCAGCGGGACGGGCAGCATCTCTGGAGATAAGGAATGGGCGACGTTTCGGGTCGAGACCCTTCTCCAGACTGATCTCAGGGGAGGGGGCGGAACAGCGATGAAATGTAGTCGGAGACAGTAAGACTGGTGGGAGAACTGGGAAGGGGGAGGGTTTTGGTCACCGTGTCATAAGAAAGACTAGACTAAGTGGGACCCATTGGCTCATGTTCACACGGGAGGGCTGGTCCCCCGACACAATATTCCACCTCTCCACCAATTACTTCAACCCAAACAACCATTAGCAGTGCATTTTTACTTCAAACCAGCCATATTTTCATTTTCAAACCACATTAAGGGGACTCACAGTTGAGTAGACATGTGTTCAGTGTTATTCAGAGCTCAGAGAGACGTGATCCTCTGGCATCCTCCATCTTGCAGAGACTGAGTGAACCACACCACTTCCTGGTTTTATAGTCCCTCCCCCTCCCTCCAGCAGGGGCAGCAGAGAGAATGGTGAATGTTTTAAAAACATTAATATCTCTCTGATTTGTCACCGATGGGAAAAATCCTCCGGTCCAGGAAGGTGGAGGGGGGCTCTGAGCGAGGTGGCCAAAAATGACGGCTGTAGGTGGCGGCGTTCTCTCGGAAATCGCAGCACAGCGAGCCAAAAGCAGTCAAGATCAGACTTTTAGTAATATATAGATATCGTTAAGCTAGATCGGGTAGATTTTTGGCACATTGCCCTTCATCAGTCAGAGCAATGGGCTTAGAGGTCACGTTGGAGTTGTACAAGTCCGTTCCTGCCTTCTCCCCATATCCCCTGACTCCGCTATCTTTAAGAACCCTATCTCTTGAAAGCATCCAGAGAACCGGCCTCTGAGGCAGAGAATTCCACAGATTCACAACTCTCTCTGTGAGAAAAAGTGTTTCCTCGTCTCCGTTCTAAATAGCCGACCCCTTATTCTTAAACTGTGTGTGTGTGTGTGTGTGGCCCCTGGTTCTGGACTCCCCCAACATGGGGAACATGTTTCCCATGGCCCCACTGTGGTCCGAAGGCCCACACGCACCTGGGGAACGCACCTGTGTTCACCTGGGGAACTCACCTGGGTTAGCGTGGAGTCCCCACATGCTTTCCTTGCGTCCTGCGATAAAGAAAAGAGAGAGACAGCATTACGACGTTGATCTCATAGAAACATAGACAATAGGTGCAGGAGTAGAGGCCATTCGGCCCTTCGAGCCTGCACCGCCATTCGATATGATCATGGCTGATCATCCAACTCAGTATCCCATCCCTGCCTTCTCTCCATACCCCCTGATCCCTTTAGCCACAAGGGCCACATCTAACTCCCTCTTAAATATAGCCAATGAACTGTGTGGCCTCAACTACCATCTGTGGCAGAGAATTCCACAGATTCACCACTCTCTGTGTGTGAAAAAAAAATGTATTTCTCATCTCAGTCCTAAAAGATTCCCCCCTTATCCTTAAACTGTGTGTGTGACCCCTTGTCCTGGACTTCCCCAACATCGGGAACAATCTTCCTGCATCTAGCCTGTCCAACCCCTTAAGAATTTTGTAAGTTTCTATAAGATCCCCCCTAGTGTAAAGGGTAAAAGTGTGAAGTCACAAGTGTACAAGTGTAAAGAGTAAAGTCACAAGTGTACTCGTGTAAAGGTTAAAAGTGTAAAGTGTGCTGGTGCAAACATGCAAAGTCACAAGTGTACTGGTGTAAAGTGTAAAAATGTAACGTAAAAAGTGTGCTAGTGAAAACGTGTAAAGTCACAAGTGTACTAGTGTAAAGTCACAAGTGTACTAGTGTAAAGTGTAAAGTCACAAGTGTACTAGTGTAAAGTCACAAGTGTACTAGTGTAAAGTGTAAAGTCACAAGTGTACTAGTGTAAAGTCACAAGTGTACTAGTGTAAAGTCACAAGTGTACTAGTGTGAAGTCACCAGTGTACTGGTGTAAAGTCACAAGTGTACTAGTGTAAAGTCACAAGTGTACTAGTGTAAAGTCACAAGTGTACTAGTGTAAAGTGTAAAGTCACAAGTGTACTAGTGTAAAGTCACAAGTGTACTAGTGTAAAGTGTAAAGCCACAAGTGTACTAGTGTAAAGTCACAAGTGTACTAGTGTAAAGTCACAAGTGTACTAGTGTAAAGTGTAAAGCCACAAGCGTACTAGTGTAAAGTCACAAGTGTACTAGTGTAAAGTCACAAGTGTACTAGTGTAAAAGTGTAAGGTCAGGGGCAGGGTGCTGAGTGAGTGTGTGTAGGGATGGCAGTGATGATGTACCACAGCCCCCCCTCTCTAAGCAAGCCCCCCTCCCCCCCACTGCGCTTACCCTGATCTGATTCCTTAGCTGTTCGGCTTCCTGACGTAGCTGCTCCAGCTCGCTCATCCTCTCCGCTCACAGGGAACGTGTCTCTCTGTCTCCACCGCTCGGCGATCAGAAACCTGGCGGGCACGAGAGAGGAAAACGGCAGGGTCAGCAGCGACAATCAGCCGGGTCACGGCGCCAGAGACCCGGGTTCCATCCCGACCACGGGCACTTGCCAATCGACAATCGACAATAGACAACAGGTGCAGGAGTAGAGGCCATTTGGCCCTTCGAGCCAGCACCGCCATTCAATGTGATCACGGCTGATCATCCCATATCAGTACCCCGTTCCTGCCTTCTCTGCTATACTCAAATCCTTTTGTAGCTTTCATTGCAAAAGGATTTGAGTCTAGGAGCAGGGAGGTTCTACTGCAGTTGTACAGGGTCTTGGTGAGACCACACCTGGAGTATTGCGTACAGTTTTGGTCTCCTAATCTGAGGAAAGACATTCTTGCCGTAGAGGATTTGAGTCTAGGAGCAGGGAGGTTCTACTGCAGTTGTACAGGGTCTTGGTGAGACCACACCTGGAGTATTGCATACAGTTTTGGTCTCCTAATCTGAGGAAGGACATTCTTGCCATAGAGGATTTGAGTATAGGAGCAGGGAGGTTCTACTGCAGTTGTACAGGGTCTTGGTGAGACCACACCTGGAGTATTGCGTACAGTTTTGGTCTCCAAATCTGAGGAAGGACATTATTGCCATAGAGGGAGTACAGAGAAGGTTCACCAGACTGATTCCTGGGATGTCAGGACTGTCTTATGAAGAAAGACTGGATAGACTTGGTTTATACTCTCTAGAATTTAGGAGATTGAGAGGGGATCTTATAGAAACTTACAAAATTCTTAAGGGGTTGTGGACAGGCTAGATGCAGGAAGATTGTTCCCGATGTTGGGGAAGTCCAGGACAAGGGGTCACAGCTTAAGGATAAGGGGGAAATCCTTTAAAACCGAGATGAGAAGAACTTTTTTCACACAGAGAGCGGTGAATCTCTGGAACTCTCTGCCACAGAGGGTAGTCGAGGCCAGTTCATTGGCTATATTTAAGAGGGAGTTAGATGTGGCCCTTGTGGCCAAGGGGATCAGGGGGTATGGAGAGAAGGCAGGTACGGGCTACTGAGTTGGATGATCAGCCATGATCATATTGAATGGCGGTGCAGGCTCGAAGGGCCGAATGGCCTCTACTCCTGCACCTATTGTCTATGTTTCTATGTGACCCCGTCTCTCTCCGCCCCTCCCCGCCGAATGGCCTACTCCTGCACCTAATTTCTATGTTTCTCCCCTGACTCCGCTATCTTTAACAGCCCTATCTAGCTCTCTCTTGAAAGCATCCAGAGAACCGGCCTCCACCGCGCTCTGAGGCAGAGAATTCCACAGACTCACAACTCTCTGTGAGAAAAAGTGTTTCCTCGTCTCCGTTCTAAATGGTTTACCCCTTATTCTTAAACTGTGTGTGTGTGTGGACCCTGGTTCTGGACTCCCCCAACATATTTCCTGCCTCTAGCATGTCCAAGCCCTTAACAATATTATATATTTCAATGAGATAACCTCTCATCCTTCTAAACTCCAGAGTATACAAGCCCAGCCGCTCCATTCTCTCAGCATATGACAGTCCCGCCATCCCTGGAATTAACCTTGTAAACCTACGCTGGGCTCCCTCAATAGCAAGAATGTCTTTCCTCAAAGTAGGGGACAAAACTGTACACAATACTCCAGGTGTGGTCTCACTAGGGCCCTGTACAACTGCAGAAGGACCTCTTTGCTCCTATATTCGATTTCTCTTGTTATGAAGGCCAACATGCCATTCGCTTTCTTCACTGCCTGCTGTACCTGCAAGCTTACTTTCATAGACTGATGAACAAGGACCCCCAGATCCCGTTGTATTTCCCCTTTTCCCAACTTGACGCCATTTAGATAGTAGTACGGAGTTTGTACGTTCTCCCCGTGATCTGTCCCCTGAGCTATAGACAGAGTTTGAGCAGGCTAGGACTTCTTGGAGGAGTCTCTTGCCCAGAGTAGGGGAATCGAGGACCAGAGGACATAGGTTTAAGGTGAGGGGAGAGGGAAAAGATTTAATAGGAATCTGAGGGGTAACTTTTTCACACAGAGGGTGGTGGGTGTATGGAACGAGCTGCCAGAGGAGGTAGTTGAGGCTGGGACTATCCCAACGTTTAAGAAACAGTTAGACAGGTACATGGATAGGACAGGTTTGAAGGGATATGGACCAAACGCGGGGCCACAGTTTAAGGATAAGGGGGAAGGAAGTCTTTTAGGACCGAGATGAGAAAAACATTTTTCACACAGAGAGTGGTGAATCTGAGGAACTCTCTTAAGAAACTTACAAAATTCTTAAGGGGTTGGACAGGCTAGATGCGGGAAGATTGCAATCCCTGCCTTCTCTCCATACCCCCTGATCCCTTTAGCCATAAAGCCCACATCTAACTCCCTCTTAAATATAGGCAATGAACTGTGGCCTCTTGGTGAGACCACACCTGGGGTATTGCGTACAGTTTTGGTCTCCTAATCTGAGGAAAGACATTCTTGCCATAGAGGGAGTACAGAGAAGGTTCACCAGACTGATTCCTGGGATGGCAGGACTTTCATATGAAGAAAGACTGGACAGACTCGGCTTGTACTCCGCTAGAATTTAGAAGATTGACGGGGGGGATCTTAAAGAAACTTACAAAATTCTTAAGGGGTTGGACAGGCTAGATGCAGGAAGATTGTTCCCGATGTTGGGGAAGTCCAGAACAAGGGGCCACACACACAGTTTAAGGATAAGAGGGAAATCTTTTAGGACCGAGATGAGGAAAACATTTTTTTTTCACACACACAGAGAGTGGTGAATCTGTGGAATTCTCTGCCACAGAAGGTAGTTGAGGCCACACAGTTCATTGGCTATATTTAAGAGGGAGTTAGATGTGGCCCTTGTGGCTAAGGGGATCAGGGGGTATGGAGAGAAGGCAGGGATGGGATACTGAGTTGGATGATCAGCCATGATCATATTGAATGGCGGTGCAGGCTCGATGGGAAGAATGGCCTCTACTCCTGCACCTATTTTCTATGTTTCTATGTAAACGTGGGCAGGTGGGACTAGCGTAGATGGGGACATGTTGGCCGGTGTGGGGCAAGTTGGGCCGAAGGGCCTGTTTCCGCGCTGGATCACTCTAAGAATTTAAACTAAATTGAAGATTCAGCGGGTCAGGCAGGACCTCTGGAGAACATGGATTGGTGATGGTTAGATAGGGGTTCTTAAAGATAGCGGAGTCAGGGGAGAGAAGGCAGGAACGGGGTACTGATTGGGGATGATCAGCCATGATCACATTGAATGGCGGTGCTGGCTCGAAGGGCCGAATGGCCTCTACTCCTGCACCTATTGTCTATTTTGTGCCAGGGCCCATCTTTGTCCTTCAGTTTAATGTTTGTTTGAGATCGGAGTGTTTTTGTGTGCCTTCAGGGTGTGGCTGCTTTGAATGTTCTCAGAATAGGAAGTGTTTCGAACTATTCTGGGCTCTGCCTTCGACTCATTCATTCAAACACCAGTGGAGCAGCGGGTAGACTCGCTGCCTCACAGGGCCAGAGACCCGGCTTTGATCCCGACTGCGGGTGCTGTCTGTACGGAGTTTGCACGTTCTCCCCTTGGGTTTTCTCCGGGTGCTCCGGTTTCCTCCCACACTCCAAAGACGTGGGGGTTTATGGGTTAATTGGCATCGGTAAAATTGTAAATTGTCCAGTATTGTGAGCAGTTTTGTTCCCCTAATTTGAGGAAGGACATTCTTGCTATTGAGGGAGCCCAGCGTAGGTTCACCAGGTTAATTCCCGGGATGGCGAGACTGTCATATGCTGAGAGAATGTGGAGCGGCTGGGCTTGTACACTCTGGAGTTTAGAAGGATGAGAGGGCATCTCATTGAAACATATAAGATTGTTAAGGGCTTGGACACGCTAGAGGCAGGAAACATGTTCCCCATGTTGGGGGAGTCCAGAACCAGGGGCCACACACACACACACAGTTTAAGAATAAGGGGTAAGCCATTTAGAACGGAGACGAGGAAACACTTTTTCTCACAGAGAGTGGTGAGTCTGTGGAATTCTCTGCCTTAGAGGGCGGTGGAGGCAGGTTCTCTGGATACTTTCAAGAGAGAGCTAGATCGGGCTCTTAAAGATAGCGGAGTGTGGGGATATGGGGAGAAGGCAGGAATGTTATTCTTAAACTGTGTGTGTGGCCCCTGGTTCTGGACTCCCCCAACATCGGGAACATGTTTCCTGCCTCTAGTGTGTCCAAAACCTTAACAATCTTATATGTTTCAATGAGATATCCTCTCATCCTTCTAAACACCAGAGTGTACAAACCCAGCCGCTCCATTCTCTCAGCATATGACAGTCCCGCCATCCCGGGAATTAACCTTGTAAACCTACGCTGGGCTCCCTCAATAGCAAGAATGTCCTGTGATCGTTGTGTGTGTGTGTGTGTGTGTGTGTGTGTGTGTGTGTGTGTGTGTGTGTGTGTGTGTGTGTGTGTGTGTGTGTGTGTGGGGGAGTTTGAGTGTGTAAGAGTGTGTGTGTGAGTGTGTGGGAGTGGGAGTTTGAGTGTGTGTGTGTGTGTGTGTGTGTGTGTGTGTGTGTGTATGTGTGAGAGAGAGAGTGTGTGTGTATGTGTGAGTGTGTGTGTGTGAGAGTATGTGAGTGTGTGTGTGTGTGAGAGAGAGAGTGTGTGTGTGCGTGTGTGTTTGTGAGTGTGTGTGAGTGAGAGTGTGTGTGTGTGTGTGTAAGAGAGTGTGCAAGAGTGTGAGCATGTGAGTGTGAGAGAGAGCTGGAGGATTAGAATCTCCCACCACCAGTCTCTCTCTCCACTGATTCTCAGTCTGAAGAAGGGTCTCGACCCGAAACGTCACCCATTCCTTCTCTCCAGAGACGCTGCCTGTCCCGCTGAGTTACTCCAGCTTTTTGTGTCTCTCTTCAGAGGATAACAAAATCTCCTCATGCCCCCCCATCAAGTGAAGGTATCATCACAAGCTCTGCACTCCTAGATAATTGTTGGTTGCCAGCAGAGGAGGCGAAACTATCTTTTTTGAAACACAAAAATGTACGCAGAGCTGAGAATCCATCATCGAGGATCCCAGAGACCACACACTGCACTTTCGCACGGAATGTAGTCAAGAGATTTTAGACTACAGTTTGAAGAAGGGTCTCGACCCGAAACGTCACCCATTCCTTCTCTCCAGAGATGCTGCCTGTCCCGCTGAGTTACTCCAGCTTTTTGTGTCTGTCTTTCATAGAAGCATAGACAATAGACAATAGGTGCAGGAGTAGAGGCCATTCGGCCCTTCGAGCCAGCACCGCCATTCAATATGATCATGGCTGATCATCCAACTCAGTATCCCATCCCTGCCTTCTCTCCATACCCCCTGATCCCCTTAGCCACAAGGGCCACATCTAACTCCCTCTTAAATATAGCCAATGAACTGTGTGGCCTCAACTACCCTCTGTGGCAGAGAGTTCCACAGATTCACCGGTGGAGGCCGGTTCTCTGGATACTTTCAAGAGAGAGCTAGATAGGGCTCTTAAAGATAGCGGAGTCAGGGGATATGGGGAGAAGGCAGGAACGGGGTACTGATTGGGGATGATCAGCCATGATCACATTGAATGGCGGTGCTGGCTCGAAGGGCCGAATGGCCTCTACTCCTGCACCTGTTGTCTATTGATTAAATGGCGGAGTAGACTCGATGGGCCGAATGGCCTAATTCTGCTCCTATAACTTGTGAACATACGGAGATGCAAGCGCGGAAACAGGCCCCTCGGCCCAACACACGCACACGCACACAAACACGCATGCGCACACGCACACACACACGCGCGCGCACACACACACACACAACACACACACAAACACACACACACACACACACACACACACACACACACAACACACACACAAACACACACACACACACACACACACACACAAGCACACACACACACACATACACACACCCACATACACACAAACACACACACAACACACACACATACACAACACACACGCACACCCACACACACACGCACACAAACACGCACACCCACACACAACACACACACACACACACACACACACACACACACACACAAACACACACACCCACACAACACACACACACACAAACACACATACACACACACGCACACACACAACACACACACACACACACACACACAAGGGACAAGTTACACATTTACACCGAGCCAATTAACCTACAAACCTGCACGTCTTTGGAGTGTGGGAGGAAAGCGAAGATCTCGGAGAAAACTCACGCAGGTCACGGGGAGAACGTGCAAACTCCGTACAGACAGCGCCCGTAGTCGGGATGGAACCCGGGTCTCTAGGCAGCAGCTCTACCCGTCGCACCAGCGTTGTGTGGCAATTTGTTTGAAATTTGGCTGCGGCCTGGAATCTGATTTTGTTTCAGCCGTCAACAGCCCTGCCTTTCCATCTACACGCGGCAGAGCTTTGGAAGCCCAGCCCAGCCCAGCCCAGCCCAGCCCAGCCCAGCCCAGCCCAGCCCAGCCTGTGGATCGGGGCGGGAGGGGAGAGCTGTCAGATCCTGCAATGAATCTCGCACCAATTACTCCTGTTCTAAGGAAGCACACAGTGGATTAAATGTGGGACACAGAGGATGTTCACAAAACGTGGAAAGTCTTTCTAAAGATTCACTGCAGTACAGTGTAGGAGTGGATGGTGTGTGTGTGTGTGTGTGTGTGTGTGTGTGTGTGTGTGTATAGGTGTGTGTGTGTCTGTGCATGTCTGTATGTGTGTGCATCTGCCTGGCTGTGTGTGTGTGTGTATGTGTATATGTGTACGTGTGTGTGAGTATGTGTGCGTGTGACTGTGTGAGTGAGTTTCTGTTTGCGTGTGTGTATATGTGTGTGTGAGAATGTGTGTGTGCGTGTGTGTGAGAATGTGTGTGCTGTGTGTGTGTGTGTGTATATGTGTGTGTGTGAGAATGTGTGTGCTGTGTGTGTGTGTGTGTATATGTGTGTGTGTGAGAATGTGTGTGCTGTGTGTGTGTGTGTGTATATGTGTGTGTGTGTGTGAGAATGTGTGTGCTGTGTGTGTTTGTCTGCGCGTGTGTGCGTGTGTGTGAATGTCTATGTGTGTGTGTGTGTGTGTGTGTGAGAATGTCTGTGTGTGTGTGTGTGTGTGTGTGTGAGAATGTCTGTGTGTGTGTGTGTGTGTGTGTGTGTGTGAGAATGTCTATGTGTGTGTGTGTGTGTGTGTGTGTGAGAATGTCTATGTGTGTGTGTGTGTGTGTGTGTGTGTGTGCTGTGTGTGCGGAGTTTGCACGTTCTCCCCGTGACTAGCGTGGGTTTTCTCCGGGCGCTCCGGGTTTCCTCCCACACTCCCATTGCCACCCACCAGTACAACGTCATCCCACTATTTCGACCACTCCCTACACACCAAGGGAACAATTTACAGAGTGGCCCAACTAACCTACAAACCCGCACGTCTTTGGAGTGTGGGAGGAAACCGGAGCCCCCGGAGAAAACCCACGCAGGTCACGGGGAGAACGTGCAAACTCCGCACAGACAGCGCCCGTAGTCGGGATCGAACCCGGGTCTCTGGGGCGGCATCAAAGCCATCCACCCAGTAACTGATGCTGTCCTGGCCTGGATGTCTGCCCTTGGCCTACAACTTTAGGCTGTGCACACCATAGGCAAGGAGAAGAGGAAGGCCCACCCTCTGACCTCTGGGCCTAGATTCTCCCACTAGTGGAAACATCCTCTCCACATCCACTCTATCCAGGCCTTTCGCTACTCTGTGAAGTTTCAATGAGGTCCCCACCTCAATCTGTACTCGCTGGAGTTTAGACGACTGGCTTGGCCTCCAAAGAATCCTACAGATTCACCACCCTCTGACTAAAGAAATTGCTCCTCATCTCCTTCCTAAAGGAACGTCCTTTAATTCCGAGGCTGTGGCCTCTGGTCCTAGACTCTAGACTCTCCCACTAGTGGAAACATCCTCTCCACATCCACTCTAAATCATAGAAACATAGAAATTAGGTGCAGGAGTAGGCCATTCGGCTCTTCGAGCCTGCACCGCCATTCAATATGATCATGGCTGATCACCCAACTCAGTATCCCGTACCTGCCTTCTCTCCATACCCTCTGATCCCCTTAGCCACAAGGGCCACATCTAACTCCCTCTTAAATATAGCCAATGAACTGTGGCCTCAACTACCCTCTGTGGCAGAGAGTTCCAGAGATTCACCACTCTCTGTGTGAAAAAAGTTCTTCTCATCTCGGTTTTAAAGGATTTCCCCCTTATCCTTAAGCTGTGACCCCTTGTCCTGGACTTCCCCAACATCGGGAACAATCTTCCTGCATCTAGACTGTCCAACCCCTTAAGAATTTTGTAAGTTTCTATAAGATCCCCTCTCAATCTTCTAAATTCTAGAGAGTATAAACCAAGTCTATCCAGTCTTTCTTCATAAGACAGTCCTGACATCCCAGGAATCAGTCTGGTGAACCGTCTCTGCACTCCCTCTATGGCAATAATGTCCTTCCTCAGATTTGGAGACCAAAACTGTACGCAATACTCCAGGTGTGGTCTCACCAAGACCCTGTACAACTGCAGTAGAACCTCCCTGCTCCTATACTCAAATCCTTTTGCAATGAAAGCCAACATACCATTCGCTTTCTTCACTGCCTGCTGCACCTGCATGCCTACCTTCAATGACTGGTGTACCATGACACCCAGGGCTCGCTGCATCTCCCCCTTTCCCAATCGGCCACCATTTAGATAATAGTCTGCTTTCCCGTTTTTGCCACCAAAATGGATAAAACGGAAATCCAGGCCTTTCGCTATTCGGTGAAGTTTCAATGAGGTCCCCGCTCATCCTTCTAAACCCCAGCGAGTACAGGCCCAGCGCCGACAAACGCTAATCGCACGTTAGTTAACCCACTGGTTCCTGGTATCGTTCTTGGGCACCTCCTCTTGGCCCTCCCCAGAGCCGGCACACATCCTTCCTCAGTTATTACAAGGCCCAAAACTGAAGAAGTCTGAAGAAGGGTCTCGGCCCGAAACGTCGCCTATTTCCTTCGCTCCAATAGATGCTGCCTCACCCGCTGAGTTCCTCCAGCATTTTAATCTACCTTCGATTTTTCCAGCATCTGCAGTTCCTTCTTGAACAGATACAAGGCCCAAAACTGGTCACAAGGCCCCAAATGCAGCCTGCCAGCAGCATGGTCACAAGGCCCCAAATGGTCACAAGGCCCCAAATGCAGCCTGCCAGCAGCACCTTGTGGAGCCTCAGCGTTACATCCCAGTTATTGTGTATTATGGGCCCTGCTGAAATAAATGCGGGCATTTGATGTCTTCCCATTTGCAAGCACAGTACCAGAAACAGCAGTCTCCATAGCAACACAACTCCATTCTGTTCTTTGTTCATCTCTTGAGACACAGCGGAGATTTTTTAAACCCCCACCCAACACACACACACACAAACCACAGCCAAGCTGCAGTTCAGCTCAGTTTAGTTCAAGGATACAGCGCGGAAACAGGCCCTTCGGCCTGCCGAGTCTCGAGGTTCTACTGCAGTTGTACAGGGTAGACAATAGACAATAGGTGCAGGAGTAGAGGCCATTCAGCCCTTCGAGCCAGCACCGCCATTCAATATGATCATGGCTGATCATCCAACTCAGTATCCCGTACCTGCCTTCTCTCCATACCCTCTGATCCCCTTAGCCACAAGGGCCACATCTAGCTCCCTCTTAAATATAGCCAATGAACTGTGTGGCCTCAACTACCTTCTGCGGCAGAGAATTCCACAGATTCACCACTCTCTGTGTGAAAAAGGTTTTCCTCATCTCGGTCCTAAAAGATTTCCCCCTTATCCTTAAACTGTGTGTGTGTGACCCCTTGTCCTGGACTTCCCCAACATCAGGAATAATCTTCCTGCATCTAGCCTGTCCAACCCCTTAAGAATTTTGTAAGTTTCTATAAGATCCCCCCCTCAATCTTCTAAATTCTAGCGAGTACAAGCTGAGTCTATCCAGTCTTTCTTCATATGAAAGTCCTCCCATCCCAGGAATCAGTCGGGTGAACCTTCTCTGTACTCCCTCTATGGCAAGAATGTCTTTCCTCGGATTAGGAGACCAAAACTGTACGCAATACTCCAGCTGTGGTCTCACCAAGACCCTGTACAACTGCAGTAGAACCTCCCTGCTCCTATACACAAATCCTCTATGGCAAGAATGCCACATCAAACTCCCTCTTAAATATAGCCAATGAACTGTCGACTCTTGGTGAGACCACACCTGGAGTATTGCGTACACTTTTGGTCTCCTAATCTGAGGAAAGACATTCTTGCCATAGAGGGAGTACAGAGAAGGTTCACCAGGCTGATTCCTGGGATGGCAGGACTTTCATATGAAGAAAGACTGGAAAGACTCGGCTTGTACTCGCTAGAATTTAGAAGATTGAGGGGGGGGATCTTACAGAAACGTACAAAATTCTTAAGGGGTTGGACAGGCTAGATGCAGGAAGATTGTTCCCGATGTTGGGGAAGTCCAGAACAAGGGGCCACACACACACACAGTTTAAGGATAAGGGGGAAATCTTTTAGGAACGAGTTTTGAAAAACATTTTTTTTTCACACACAGAGAGTGGTGAATCTGTGGAATTCTCTGCCACAGAAGGTAGTTGAGGCCACACAGTTCATTGGCTATATTTAAGAGGGAGTTAGATGTGGCCCTTGTGGCTAAAGGGATCAGGGGGTATGGAGAGAAGGCAGGGATGGGATACTGAGTTGGATGATCAGCCATGATCATATTGAATGGCGGTGCAGGCTCGAAGGGCCGAATGGCCTCTGCTCCTGCACCTATTTTCTATGTTTCTAAGTCCGCGCCGACCAGCGATCACCCTGCACGCTAACACTGTCACACACACACACACACACACACACACACACACACACACACACACACACACACACACACACACACACACACACACACAGGACAATTTACAATTTTTACCCAAGCCAATTCACCTACAAACCTACGCACGTCTTTGGAGTGCGGGAGGAAACCGGAGAACCCGGAGAAAACCCACGCGGGTCACGGGGAGAGCGTGCAAACTCCGCGCAGACAGCACCCGTGGTTAGGATCGAACCTGGGTCTCTGGCGCTGTGAGTAACTCAGCGGGACAGGCAGCATCTCTGGAGAGAAGGAACGGGCGACGTTTCGGGTCGAGACCCTTCTTAACCATATAACCATATAACAATTACAGCACGGAAACAGGCCATCTCGGCCCTACAAGTCCGTGCCGAACAAATTTTTTTCCCCTTAGTCCCACCTGCCTGCACTCATACCATAACCCTCCATTCCCTTCTCATCCATATGCCTATCCAATTTATTTTTAAATGATACCAATGAACCTGCCTCCACCACTTCCACTGGGAGCTCATTCCACACCGCTACCACTCTCTGAGTAAAGAAGTTCCCCCTCATGTTACCCCTAAACTTCTGTCCCTTAATTCTGAAGTCATGTCCTCTTGTTTGAATCTTCCCTATTCTCAAAGGGAAAAGCTTGTCCACATCAACTCTGTCTATCCCTCTCATCATTTTAAAGACCTCTATCAGGTCCCCCCTTAACCTTCTGCGCTCCAGAGAATAAAGACCTAACTTATTCAACCTCTCTCTGTAACTTAGTTAACCTATCTCTGTAACTTCAGAAATGCAATCCCTCTCAATGGGAAAGGAGTGTTGATAAGTGCTAGGAGCAGAATTAGGCCATTCGGCCCATCTAGTCTACTCCGCCATTCAATCATGGCCAATCTATCTCTCCCTCCCAACCCCTTATATTCTATTAAAATTGTGTGGCACAGCGGTAGAATTGCTGCCTCACAGCGCCAGAGACCCGGGTTCGATCCCGACTACGGGTGCTGTCTGTACGGAGTTTGCACGTTCTCCCCGTGGGTTTTCTCCGAGATCTTCGGTTTCCTCCCACACTCCAAAGACGTGCGGGTTTGTAGGTTAATTAGCTTAGTGTAAATGTAAAAAATGTCCCCAGTGTGTGTGTGTGTGTAGGATAGTGTTAGTGTGCGGAGATGACTGAAACTGAACTAAATCTATTTTAAATCCAACTAGGTAACCTAGATATTGTTTTAGAAAAAGGACAAAATCTAGGTTGAAAACAAAATCAGACCAAAGGGACAATCAGAAATACAGGAAGATACGCACACAATGCTGGGGTAACTCAGCGGGACAGGCAGCATCTCTGGAGAGAAGGAATGGGTGACGTTTCGGGTCAAGACCCTTCTCCAGAAATGCAATCGCTCTCAGTGGGAAAGAAGTGATAGCAGCAGAAGTAGGCCATTCGGCCCATAGAAACATAGAAACTAGGTGCAGGAGTAGAGGCCATTCGGCCCTTCGAGCCTGCACCGCCATTCAATATGATCATGGCTGATCATCCAACTCAGTACCCCTACCTGCCTTCTCTCCATACCCCCTGATCCCCTTAGCCACAAGGGCCACATCTAACTCCCTCTTAAATATAGCCAATGAACTGGCCTCAACTACCCTCTGTGGCAGAGAGTTCCAGAGATTCACCACTCTCTGTGTGAAAAAAGTTCTTCTCATCTCGGTTTTAAAGGATTTCCCCCTTATCCTTAAGCTGTGACCCCTTGTCCTGGACTTCCCCAACATCGGGAACAATCTTCCTGCATCTAGCCTGTCCAACCCCTTAAGAATTTTGTAAGTTTCTATAAGATCCCCTCTCAATCTTCTAAATTCTAGAGAGTATAAACCAAGTCTATCCAGTCTTTCTTCATAAGACAGTCCTGACATCCCAGGAATCAGTCTGGTGAACCGTCTCTGCACTCCCTCTATGGCAATAATGTCCTTCCTCAGATTTGGAGTCCATGGAGTCCACTCCGCCATTCAATCATGCCTGATCTATCTCTCCCTCCCAACCCCATTCTCCTGCCTTCTCCCTGACACCCGCACTAATCAAGAATCTATCTATCTCTGCCTTAAAAATATCCGCTGACAATATTGGCTCGAAGGGCCGAATGGCCTCTACTCCTGCACTCTATGATTTTATTTATAACTCTGCTGGGAGATGCGAGTGAGGGTGCATTAGATGCCATCATTAAACATTTATCCTAATGCTAGGAGACTGCAAGGTGACTTGGATAGGCTGGGTGAGTGGGCAAATGTTTGGCAGATGCAGTATAATGTGGATAAATGTGAGGTTATCCATTTTGGTGGCAAAAACGGGAAAGCAGACTATTATCTAAATGGTGGCAGATTGGGAAAGGGGGAGATGCAGCGAGACCTGGGTGTCATGGTACACCAGTCATTGAAGGTAGGCATGCAGGTGCAGCAGGCAGTAAAGAAAGTGAATGGTATGTTAGCTTTCATTGCAAAAGGATTTTAGTATAGGAGCAGGGAGGTTCTACTGCAGTTGTACAGGGTCTTGGTGAGACCACACCTGGAGTATTGCGTACAGTTTTGGTCTCCAAATCTGAGGAAGGACATTATTGCCATAGAGGTAGTGCAGAGACGGTTCACCAGACTGATTCCTGGGATGTCAGGACTGTCTTATGAAGAAAGACTGGATAGACTTGGTTTATACTCTCTAGAATTTAGGAGATTGAGAGGGGATCTTATAGAAACTTACAAAATTCTTAAGGGGTTGGACAGGCTAGATGCAGGAAGATTGTTCCCGATGTTGGGGAAGTCCAGGACAAGGGGTCACAGCTTAAGAATAAGGGGGAAATCCTTTAAAACCGAGATGAGAAGAACTTTTTTCACACAGAGAGTGCTGAATCTCTGGAACTCTCTGCCACAGAGGGTAGTTGAGGCCAGTTCATTGGCTATATTTAAGAGGGCGTTAGATGTGGCCCTTGTGGCTAAAGGGATCAGGGGGTATGGAGAGAAGGCAGGGATGGGATACTGAGTTGGATGATCAGCCATGATCATATTGAATGGCGGTGCAGGCTCGAAGGGCCGAATGGCCTCTACTCCTGCACCTAATTTCTATGTTTCTATGTTTCTATCCTGCAATCTTTGAGGCAATGTTTAAAATTCTGAAGTATTTCTATAACTGACTTCCATTCTGAGATTTCCAGCTCGTTATAGCTCCCGTAATGTTCCATACTTGTCATAGTGGCTTCTCTAAGGAGGTGTCTAGGAAGGAACTGCAGATGCTGGTTTACACCGGAGATAAGCACAAAGTGCTGGAGTGACTCAGCGGGACAGGCAGCGTCTCTGGAGAAAAATTGGTCGGGGCCCATCTTCGAACTGAATGTAGAAGGGGGCTGGAGGCAGGAAATGTTGGCCAGAACCAATGCAGGGCCAGCAACAGACGAGCAAGGAAGGGTGGAGCCCACAAGGGTCCATTGTTGGCTGGGGTATGCCCAGTCTGTGCGGAGTTTGCACGTTCTCCTCGTGAGTTTTCTCCGAGATCATCGGTTTCCTCCCACACTCCAAAGATGTGAGGGTTTGTAGGTTAATTGGCTTGGTGTAAGTGTGTGTAAATTGTCCCTAGTGGGTGTTTAACCATATAACCATATAACAATTACAGCACGGAAACAGGCCATCTCGGCCCTACAAGTCCGTGCCGAACAATTTTTTTTCCCCCTTAGTCCCACCTGCCTGCACTCATACCATAACCCTCCATTCCCTTCTCATCCATATGCCTATCCAATTTATTTTTAAATGATACCAATGAACCTGCCTCCACCACTTCCACTGGAAGCTCATTCCACACCGCTACCACTCTCTGAGTAAAGAAGTTCCCCCTCATATTACCCCTAAACTTCTGTCCCTTAATTCTGAAGTCATGTCCTCTTGTTTGAATCTTCCCTATTCTCAAAGGGAAAAGCTTGTCCACATCAACTCTGTCTATCCCTCTCATCATTTTAAAGACCTCTATCAGATCCCCCCTTAACCTTCTGCTCTCCAGAGAATAAAGACCTAACTTATTCAACCTATCTCTGTAACTTAGTTGTTGAAACCCAGGCAACATTCTAGTAAATCTCCTCTGTACTCTCTCTATTTTGTTGACATTCTTCCTATAATTGGGCGACCAAAATTGTACACCATACTCCAGATTTGGTCTCACCAATGCCTTGTACAATTTTAACATTACATCCCAACTTCTATACTCCATGCTCTGATTTATAAAGGCCAGCATACCAAAAGCTTTCTTTACCACCTTATCTATATGAGATTCCACCTTCAAGGAACTATGCACGGTTATACCCAGATCCCTCTGTTCAACTGTATTCTTCAATTCCCTACCATTTACCATGTACGTCCTATTAGTAGGATGGTGTTAGTGTGTGCGGGGATCGCTGGTCGGCACGGACTAGGTGGGCCGAAGGGCCTGTTTCCGCGCTGTATCTCTAAACTCAGAGAGACTTAAATCAACTCAGCGGGACAGGCAGCATCTCTGGAGAGAAGGAATGGGTGACATTTCGGGTCGAGACCCTTCCTCAGGCTGAGAGTCAGGGGAGAGGGAAACAAGAGACGTGGAAGGGTAGGGTGTGAAAACAAAAGATCAAAGGTGAAGATGATCAAGAGGTTGACTGTTGGCTGAGGGGACGGTGACAATGAGGCAGGAAAAGTTAATCAGGAAGACGGTGAAACTCGTGCAGTAAGGAACTGCAGATGTTGGTTTAGATCCAAGATAGACACAAACAGCTGGAGTAACTCAGCGGGACAGGCAGCATCTCTGGAGAGAAGGAATGGGTCAAACTAGTCCAGAGATTTAGGATTGGGGAGAAATGAAGTGAGGAAGAGAAGGACACCTCTGAAGATGGGTCTCGACCACACCTGGAGTATTGTGTGCAGTTTTGGTCCCCTAATTTGAGGAAGGACATTCTTGCTATTGAGGGAGCCCAGCGTAGGTTCACCAGGTTAATTCCCGGGATGGCGGGACTGTCATATGCTGAGAGAATGGAGCAACTGGGCTTGTACACTCTGTGGAGTTTAGAAGGATGAGAGGGTATCTCATTGAAACATATAAGATTGTTAAGGGCTTGGACACGCTAGAAGCAGGAAACATGTTCCCGATGTTGGGGGAGTCCAGAACCAGGGGCCACACACACACACACACAGTTTAAGAATAAGGGGTTTAAGCCATTTAGAACGGAGACGAGGAAACACTTTTTCTCACAGAGAGTTGTGAGTCTGTGGAATTCTCTGCCTCAGAGGGCGGTGGAGGCCGGTTCTCTGGATACTTTCAAGAGAGAGCTAGATAGGGCTGTTAAAGATAGCGGAGTCAGGGGATATGGGGAGAAGGCAGGAACGGGGTACTGATTGGGGATGATCAGCCATGATCACATTGAATGGCGGTGCTGGCTCGAAGGGCCGAATGGCCTCTACTCCTGCACCTATTGTCTATTGTCATTCCTTCTCTCCAGAGATGCTGCCTGTCCCGCTGAGTTGCTCCACCCTTTTGTGTCTATCTTCGGTTTAAACCAGCAGCTGCAGTCCCTTCCCATACACACGCTCGGGGACGTTGTGAGTGGGCTGAGGACTCTCTGAGAAAGCTCATTGGCAAAACACTTCTGATGAGGTGGACTCAGTCCTTCCTTCCAATATTCCCGGCGTTAAGAATTCTCTGCTTGATTCCAGTAACGAGATTAAATTGAACGCGTTGGGAGAAGTATAGAACATATCTATCTCTCCCTCCTAACCCTATTCTCCTGCCTTAGATATTATTATCTAAATGGTGGCCGATTGGGAAAGGGGGAGATGCAGCGAGACCTGGGTGTCATGGTACACCAGTCATTGAAGGTAGGCATGCAGGTTGAGCAGGCAGTAAAGAAAGCGAATGGTATGTTAGCTTTCATTGCAAAAGGATTTGAGTATAGGAGCAGGGAGGTTCTACTGCAGTTGTACAGGGTCTTGGTGAGACCACACCTGGAGTATTGCGTACAGTTTTGGTCTCCAAATCTGAGGAAGGACATTATTGCCATAGAGGGAGTGCAGAGACGGTTCACCAGACTGATTCCTGGGATGTCAGGACTGTCTTATGAAGAAAGGCTGGATAGACTTGGTTTATACTCTCTAGAATTTAGAAGATTGAGAGGGGATCTTATAGAAACTTACAAAATTCTTAAGGGGTTGGACAGGCTAGATGCAGGAAGATTGTTCCCGATGTTAGGGAAGTCCAGGACAAGGGGTCACAGCTTAAGGATAAGGAGGAAATCCTTTAAAACCGAGATGAGAAGAACTTTTTTCACACAGAGAGTGGTGAATCTCTGGAACTCTCTGCCACAGAGGGTAGTCGAGGCCACAGTTCATTGGCTATATTTAAGAGGGAGTTAGATGTGGCCCTTGTGGCTAAGGGGATCAGGGGGTATGGAGAGAAGGCAGGTACGGGATACTGAGTTGGATGATCAGCCATGATCATATTGAATGGCGGTGCAGGCTCGAAGGGCCGAATGGCCTCTACTCCTGCACCTAATTTCTATGTTTCTATGTTTCTCCCCGTAACCCCTAATCAAGAATCTATCTGTATATCTGCCTTAAAAATATCCACTGACTTGTGGCCTCCACAGCCGTCTGTGTGGCAAATAATCCCACAGATTCACCACCCTCTGGCTAAAGAAATTCCTCCTCATCTCCTTCCTAAAGGAAAGTCCTTTAATTCTGAGGCTGTGCCCTCTGGTCCTAGACTCTAGACTCTCCCACTAGTGGAAACATCCTCTCCACATCCACTCTATCCGGGCCGCCCACTATTCGGTAACGTTTCAATGAGGTTTTCCCCTCGTCCGTCTAAACTCCAGCTTCCTCAGATACAGGACTGCACAGCGGTAGAGTTGCTGCCTCACAGCGGCAGAGAACCGGGTTCGATCCCGACCACGGGTGCTGTGTGTGCGGAGTTTGCACGTTCTCCCCGTGACCTGCGTGGGTTTTCTCCAGGTGCCCCAGTTTCTTCCCACACTCCCAAGACGTGCAGGTCTGTAGGCAAATTGTCTTTGGTACAGTTGTAAAAATGCCCCAGTTGTGTGTAGGGTGTGTTAGTGTGCGGGGATCGCTGGTCGGCAGAGACCCGCTGGGCCGAAGGGCCTGGTTTCTGTGCTGTATCTCGATAAGGAAATATGGGGCCCAAAACTGCTCACAAAACTGCTCCAAATGCGGCCTTCTAAAGTCTCAGCATTGCATCCCTGTTTTTGGATTCTGTATAGAAACATAGAAATTAGGTGCAGGAGTAGGCCATTCGGCCCTTCGAGGTGTGGTCTCACCAGGGCTCTGTACAACTGCGGAAGGACCTCTTTGCTCCTATACTCAACCTCTCTTGTTATGAAGGCCAACAGGCCAAAACTGCACACAATACTCCAGGTGTGGTCTCACTAGGGCCCTGTACAACTGCAGAAGGACCTCTTTGCTCCTATACTCAACCTCTCTTGTTATGAAGGCCAACAGGCCAAAACTGCACACAATACTCCAGGTGTGGTCTCGCTAGGGCCCTGTACAACTGCAGAAGGGACCTCTTTGCTCCTGTACTCAACTCCTCTTGCTATGAAGGCCAAATGCCACTCGCTTTCATAGAAACATAGAAACATAGAAATTAGGTGCAGGAGTAGGCCATTCGGCCCTTCGAGCCTGCACCGCCATTCAATATGATCATGGCTGATCATCCAACTCAGTATCCCGTACCTGCCTTCTCTCCATACCCCCTGATCCCCTTAGCCACAAGGGCACATCTAACTACCTCTTAAATATAGCCAATGAACTGGCCTCAACTACCCTCTGTGGCAGAGAGTTCCAGAGATTCACCACTCTCTGTGTGAAAAAAGTTCTTCTCATCTCGGTTTTAAAGGATTTCCCCCTTATCCTTAAGCTGTGACCCTTGTCCTGGACTTCCCCAACATCGGGAACAATCTTCCTGCATCTAGCCTGTCCAACCCCTTAAGAATTTTGTAAGTTTCTATAAGATCCCCTCTCAATCTTCTAAATTCTAGAGAGTATAAACCAATCTATCCAGTCTTTCTTCATAAGACAGTCCTGACATCCAGGAATCAGTCTGGTGAACCGTCTCTGCACTCCCTTTATGGCTAAGGGTATGTTGTCTGAAGAAGGGTCTCGACCAGAAAACATCGGCCATTCCTTCTCTCCAGAGACGCTGCCTGTTCTGCTGAGTTACTCCAGCATTTTGTGTCTGTCTATCTTTTGTATTTCATGCTATATTTAACCCATCCCTCAGCTCCCATTTAAACTTGCATTTAAATCAGCTAATCTGACAGGCCGGGAATTGAAACCCCAGATTAGCTCTGATGAACAAAACAAGGAACCCTCACGAGAATTAGTTTTACCTTCCTAATGTCCTTAGATTGCTCTCCAAAGACTATCACACCTGTGCCAGTTAGAGTTAACACAGACACAAATATCTGGAGTAACTCAGCGGGTCAGGCAGCATCTCTGGAGAAAAGGAATAGGTGACGTTTCGGGTCGAGACCCTTCTTCAGACCCATTCCTTCTCTCCAGAGATGCTGCCTGACCCGCTGAGTTACTCCAGCCTTTTTATAGACAATAGACAATAGGTGCAGGAGTAGAGGCCATTCAGCCCTTCGAGCCAGCACCGCCATTCAATGTGATCGTGGCTGATCATCCCCAATCAGTACCCCGTTCCTGCCTTCTCCCTGACTCCGCTATCTTTAAGGCCCTATCTAGCTCTCTCTTGAAAGTATCCAGAGAACCGGCCTCCACCGCCTTCTGAGGCAGAGAATTCCAACAGACTCACCACTCTCTGTGAGAAAAAGTGTTTCCTCGTCTCCGTTCTAAATGGCTTACCACCTTATTCCTAAACTGTGTGTGTGTGTGTGTGGCCCCTGGTTCTGGACTCCCCCAACATCGGGAACATGTTTCCTGCCTCCAGCGTGTCCAAACCCTGAATAATCTTGTATGTTAATAATTGTTTAATAATCTTAAACAAGAGATATAGATTCGAGAGATAAAGAAAAATAAATTAAACATATGCAAAACATTTTTACAGTAACAATAAGATCCCTCTCATCCTTCTAAACTCCAGAGTATACAAGCCCAGCCGCTCCATTCTCTCAGCATATGACAGTCCCGCCATCCCAGGAATTAATCTGGTGAACCTACGCTGGGCTCCCTCAATAGCAAGAATGTCCTTCCTCAAATTATGGGGACCAAAACCGCACACAATACATAGATACATAGAAAATAGGTGCAGGAGTAGAGGCCATTCAGCCCTTCGAGCCTGCACCGCCATTCAATATGATCATGGCTGATCATCCAACTCAGTATCCAGTACCTGCCTTCTCTCCATACCCCCTGATGCCTTTAGCCACAAAGGGCCACATCTAACTCCCTCTTAAATATAGCCAATGAACTGTGTGGCCTCAACTACCTTCTGTGGCAGAGAGTTCCAGAGATTTCACCACTCTCTGTGTGAAAAAAGTTCTTCTCATCTCGGTTTAAAGGATTTCCACCTTATCCTTAAACTGTGACCCCTTTGTCCTGGACTTCCCCAACATCGGGAACAATCTTCCTGCATCTAGCCTGTCCAACCCCTTAAGATCTTCAGTTTAAACCAGCATCTGCAGTTCCTTCCGACACAGGCTCAGGAATTCTATAAGCGGGCAGAGGGATTTGCCTCTCCTGGTAAATCTCTTCCCAGCGGAGGCTAATTACTTCCTCCGTTCCCACAGTTCGACTCTCCGGAGTGCCCGGGAGGGGGCTCAGCTCCTGATCCGGAGATGGAAGCTGCCAGCCCACTGTGGCTCAGATGGATAAGTTGGCCTCTAATTGCCTCAAGGGGCAGGAATATATATATATATTCTTCTATTCAGTGCTTCTATTCACCAGCTGTGGAAAGCATCTTTCCAGAAATATTACAATCTGGTTTGGGAATTGCTCTGCCCAGGACAAGAAGGCTCTGCAGAGAGTAGTGCGTTCGGCCTAACGCACCATGGGAACTTCACTCGCCTCTTAAATATAGCCAATGAACTGTGTGGCCTCAACTACCTTCTGTGGCAGAGAATTCCACATATTCACCATGCTCTGTGTGTGAAAAAAAAATGTTTTTCTCATCTCGGTCCTAAAAGATTTCCACCTTATCTTTAAACTGTGTGTGTGTGTGGCCCCCTGTTCTGGACTTCCCCAACATCGGGAACAATCTTCCTGTATCTAGCCTGTCCAACCCCTTAAGAATTTTGTACGTTTCTATAAAATCCCCCCTCAATCTTCTAAATCTAGCGAGTACAAGCCGAGTCTATCCAGTCTTTCTTCTTATGAAAGTCCTGCCACCCCAGGAATCAGTCTGGTGAACCTTCTCTGCACTCCCTCTACGGCAAGAATGTCTTTCCTCGGATTAGGAGACCAAAACTGTACGCAATACTCCAGTGTGGTCTCACCAAGGCCCTGTACAACTGCAGTAGAACCTCCCTGCTCCTATACTCAAATTCTCTACGGCAAGAATGTCTTTCCTCAGATTAGGAGACCAAAACTGCACGCAATACTCCAGGTGTGGTCTCACCAAGATCACAGTATAATGATTTAATAGTGCATAGATTTGGACAGGTACATGGATAGGACAGGTTTGGAGGATATGGGCCAAAGGCGGGCAGGTGGAACAGGTGTGGTTGGGTCAGCATGAGCAAGTTGGGCCGAAGGGCCTGTTTCTGCGCGGTGTGACTCTAATGACTGGCCACAGAGAGGCAGATTGGGGGAGTGGAGTGCAGGAAATGTCACCAGCACATTTGTGCAATGCAGTCGGGCCTTACACAATCATACACCCTTCGCATAATTCTTTACAATTCAATAACACATCTCTGCAGTAGCCAGAATGGTGCACCATGTCTTAGTTTAGAAACATAGAAAAATAGACAATAGGTGCAGGAGTAGAGGCCATTCGGCCCTTCGAGCCTGCACCGCCATTCAATATGATCATGGCTGATCATCCAACTCAGTATCCCATCCCTGCCTTCTCTCCATACCCCCTGCTCCCTTTAGCCACAAGGGCCACATCTAACTCCCTCTTAAATATAGCCAATGAACTGTGTGGCCTCAACTACCTTCTGTGGCAGAGAATTCCACAGATTCACCACTCTCTGTGTGTGGAAAAAAAATGTTTTCCTCATCTCGGTCCTAAAAGATTTCCCCCTTATCCTTAAACTGTGTGTGTGGCCCCTTGTTCTGGACTTCCCCAACATCGGAAACAATCTTCCTGCATCAAGCCTGTCCAACCCCTTAAGAATTTTGTAAGTTTCTATAAGATTCCCCCTCAATCTTCTAAATTCTAGCGAGTACAAGCCGAGTCTATCCAGTCTTTCTTCATATGAAAGTCCTGCCATCCCAGGAATCAGTCTGGTGAATCTTCTCTGTACTCCCTCTATGGCAAGAATGTCTTTCCTCAGATTAGGAGACCAAAACTGTACGCAATACCCCAGGTGTGGTCTCACCAAGAGGCCACAGTTCATTGGCTATATTTAAGAGGGTGTTAGATGTGGCCTTTATGGCTAAAGGGATCAGGGGGTATGGAGAGAAGGCAGGGATGGGATACTGAGTTGGATGATCAGCCATGATCATATTGAATGGCGATGCTTGGCTCGAAGGGCCGAATGGCCTCTACTCCTGCACCTATTTTCTATGTTTCTATGCTTCTATGTTACTTTGGATATATATTAAGTATCTTATTAGATAATGAAAACATCAACAAACTGACAGAAATGAGAAATAATATGGTATTTATAGCTTTGAAGACAGAGACACAATGCTGAGTAACTCAGCGGGACTGGCAGCATCTCTGGAGAGAAGGAATAGGTGACGTTTCGGATCGAGAACCATCTATTTATAGATCAGATGTAT
>JAWMAR010000944.1:0-175000 GCA_036785375.1 Leucoraja ocellata
GGCCTGAAGCCATTCCGCTACAGAATTCCACCACAACTACCTGTGCTCGAGTATTGTTGGCGCACTGGATCGCCCGGTTCGGGGTTCCACTGGACATAACATCCGACCGGGGGCCTCAGTTCACGTCAGAGCTGTGGTCGGCCATGGCACGCCTCCTGGGTGTTCGTCTGCACCACACGACAGCGTACCACCTGCAGTCGAACGGCCTAGTGGAACGGTTTCACCGACAGCTTAAGGGTGCCCTAAGGGCGCGGCTCACTGACCCAGATTGGGTAGAAGCTCTACCGTGGGTTTTGCTGGGGATACGCACCGCACCCAAGGAGGACTTGGCCTCCTCCTCCGCTGAGTTGGTGTATGGGTCTCCGTTAACGGTGCCTGGGGAGTTCATCCCGCTGGCACGTGGCCAGGTGGAGCAGCCTTCAGAAGCTCTGCAAGGTCTTCGGCAGACGGTGGGCAAGCTGGCGCCGGTGCCCACTTCTCGTCATGGGTCCTTCCGTCCGCACGTTCCCTCTGCTCTGGAGGACTGCCAGTTTGTTTTTCTGCGCAGGGATGCACATCGGACACCTCTACAGCGGCCATACGAAGGTCCCTTCCGGGTCTTGGAACAGGGCTCGTCGACGTTCGTCCTGGACATGGGGGGTCGGCGGGAGACTGTTTCAGTTGCGCGGTTGAAGCCAGCACATATCGATATCGATCAGCCGGCGCTGGTAACACTGCCCTGTAAGCGAGGGCGGCCTCTGTCTAGGGTACCTCCTCCTTTGGTTACTTCGTACCCCGCACTTGTTGATCAGGCGCCTGTTCCGGGTCCAAGCGTAGTGTGCACCCGGTCTGGCTGTCGTGTATGCCGTCCTGTCCCTTTCGTACCTCGGGTACTTGGGGGGGGGGGGGGGGGGGGGGGTGTCCTGTGGTGGTCCCTGGGGGGTAGGCCACTCCTTGGATCATCCCCCTCGCCGATTGAGGGACAGGGGCGTTGGTCTGCCACGGGGTTTACCGGTCGACTCTCGAGGCGTAGAGATAAGAGTGTCGGTGTGTGTTCTTGGACTGTTGAAATTAAAAAGCTTCTTTTGAATCCGCCTGGTGTCCGGTCTTTTCCTGACCTTGACCAGGCCACTACAATCCAGTTTTTTGCAGATTATTTTCTCTGACCAAAACATCCTATGGGAAAAGGTGTCAGAGCTTCTTGTTATTTGCAAAATTATTGCACTTTACTATTTACAACTTTGAGTAAGTGCTTGTATTTGCTTAATTAACCTTAATATTCATATCACTACTTTAATAAATATTTTTTTAATCGAAATATAAAGTCTGGGAACTTGAGATATTCATGCAGTATTAATGAGTAAAATGTGTATAAAGAGTATTTGGCAGTAAACAGAAACAGTTGCAAGCTCTCTCCTATGCCCCAACTGGACATTCCCCACACCCCACTTTTCCTTCCCCCTTCGTGATACTGGTTGGCAAGTACAGTTGCAGAACAGCCCAACGGACCTTTGAGGTGCCGCTTTTGCAGAGTGGAAAAATAGTAAGATTAAACGAGAACTTACCAGTTTGAAGTTTGATCTGTATTTTATGACGAGTTACGATGAGGGATTACGTGAAGAACCCGTCCAGCACGCATGCGCGACATACTTCAAAGCAGCGGTGTGGAATCACAGATAGACACAGTTATTGAAGTAAACATAGTAAAGATAAGGAGACATCAGTTTATGAATTTTGACCCATATTAATGAGGGTGGGAGCGGAGGGCACGTAATCCCTCAGCGTAACCCCTCATAAAATACAGATCAAACTTAAAACTGGTAAGTTCTCGTTTAATCTTACTATTTTACTTCGGAGTCACGTGAGTGACTACGTGAAGATTTCAAAGCTCTGCGATTTCAAACCGTGTAACAGTTATTACTACATCACTGCCAAAGACTTTGAGGGAGGAAATGTGTTATCGTAATCAACCAATGAATCTGTTTGTAGAAAAACACAATGGTATTTTTTACAATAACAATGAAGAAATTTAAAATGCTCCCCTGGGCTTAATTTAAATATTTGCAGACTGGAATCTTTCCTGCAAATAAAACAGGTTTTGTCAACAGCTTATAATAAATTTTTCTGAACGTTTTACCCCCACCATCCTGCTGTAGCCAGGATGTGGTTTATAGGCACGTCCATTATTTTTGCCGTTGACGTGGAAGCTTGTCCTGTGGAATGAACTTTGAACATGTTAGTTTTATCCCAGCAGCTTTAGTACCTGCTTGAGCCATCCCGAAATGGCTCGTTACCCGACCACAAGGTTTTTTGTGACTGACCCACAAGGCTTTTCATCTCCCTCGAATATTTAGGTTGTGTCTATGTAGGATCTTTTCATCTCCCTCGAATATTTAGGTTGTGTCTATGTAGGATAATAGGGTCATGGCACATTACCGTGTTTCTGGCGGGTAAGCCCGGATTCTACGACTGGATTAGGTGTTCCTGGTCTGCTCGGTTTGACCATTCCCTGGACAATGATAGAGATCTGGTCTGGAGCTGTGAGCATGGTGTCCAGTTGCAATAGGAGTAGTGACTGGACCCTCTGTGCTGCTCCAAGTGCCATCAACATGTGTGTTTAGAGCATAGATGGTTCAGGTTGAGGGATCTGGCTGGTGGGCATCCCCTGAGGTATGGCAGTACCACACTGACATCCCATATATGGGTGTACCTGGTCTAGGGGTTTAGAGTTGTAATACCCTTCATAGATTTACCACCAGCCAGTGGGACCCCATGGCCTATTGTCCTGGAGCTGGTTTTGAAAAGACAGGCAGGGCAATTCTAGCTGTGTTGATGGTACTGTAGCTGAATCCTTTATCATGGTGAAGGTTCACCAGGAATTCCAGTATGTAGTAACTGTAGCAGTTGAGTAGGTGGTCCCTGTATCCAAGCAGTGCTTCTCCCATATATTGATGCTGGACAAGTGCTGTAGTCCAGTGGATGTTCAGGGGGATGCTGACATGGTGTCGACGGTTCGTTATGATAATCCCAGTCCCAGAAGTGGTTTGTGCAGAATCTGCAACCCAGGAGCTTGATTTTCCCATGGCACGGATGGCTTGTGCCCGACTCCGAGTGTTAATAATTCTGGGTCACTGGGGAATACCATCAAAGTTTCAACAACCATGTTATGGAGTATTGGGAACCGTGGCTGCGTAGGCCAGCCGGTTACTATCAAAAATACCTGAAGCAGAGTCCATTTGTACTGTGCATAGTCCCCGACTGATGAGGCAGAAGGGAAGAAATACATAGGAAAATAATTTCCCCAATCCAGCGCGAACGCATTTGCTGCTGCTGCCTCAGGGTCTGGCTCCCAAGCGACATGCATAGGTACCTGGCAGGTAAGTTGCTGATAGTCAAATACGTCTTTGGACACACCATTGCCAAATTGTGTTGACCAACTTGTCGCATGATACCGACTTTATGCCGCCCATATGGTTAATGTAGGCCACCACCTTAGTATAGTCTATTTATAACCGTACATGCAAGTGCTTTAAATCCATAAAATTCACCCAAACATTTTTAGATAATTAATGCCCAGTGTAAGTGGTAACCCCACCACTGTCGTTCTGATATTACTTCAGTGGGTAACTTCATGAGACGCTCAATGACGACCTGTATGTCGTTTTTGATACTAAGGTCCGAATTATGTAGCCAGAAATGCTACCATTTTCCCAATTACTCTGTTACTTGTCGAGTAGTTGGTAGTTTGTTGACCATTAATTTGTTACATGTTTGTGCCAATTCAACTATGTTGTCTCTTGGCAACATTATAGTCAGGTAGACTGAATTAATTATGAAGCCCAAGATATCTATATGCTGGTAGGAACCAGACCCACCTACCTCCATGGTTATTGGCGATTCTGTTTTTTCATTTTCCTGAAGGTTCTGTTCTGATGACGTGCTGGCGATGTTGGGGGGAGGCGCATTTTCCAGGGGGTCCCCTGCGGGCCCCGATCTAAAAAGATTCTTGGGGATAATGTGCGGACCCCAAGCGTTCACCAGTCCCATATCCGGACGTCGACTGGTGGATGCCGTGGGGTGCTGCCGCTTGGGTATCGGAGGTCTTGGTTTGCTCGTCCGGAGCCTGCTTCATTAGGCGAAGGTTTTGATGCCTCATCCATCTCCTTCAGCTTTTTATTAAGATCTTTCCCAAATAGCAGTGAGTCAGCCTCCGCAGCTGGGGCTTTACACAAGGCAGCAAATTTGGGATTGAGGGCAGGTCTTATATTCCCTCGGAGATTGTTGATCTCGAATTGTGTGGTACACATTAATGCCAGCACATCTGCTGGCATGTATTCATCTCCGCGTCTCCACGAATGAGCAAAGGCTGTGATGGCTGACGTCAGGAGCCTTAGGATCCGCTGTAGCTTGAGTTCTTGGGTCCGGATGTGTGCCCCCACATGCCCCCAGATTTGGCTGTTGACACTTTTACTTTGAGGCCTCACAATTTTCTGGTGTTGCTGTGTGTTGTTCCAGCACCTCGGTGAGCACCTTTTCCAGTAGTGGTTTATTGGATAGGGGTTGATGCTGGCTGCCATTTTTGGCTCCAGCGGTGCTCCAGCCCGTGGGGTTGCTACAAAGCGGTCCACCACACCCAACAGCTGTTCCTGTTCCTGCACCCCTAGCATACTCCCGAGTTCGTCCGCCTGCCCTGTTCCAGACCAGCCCTGCCCTGGTCACCAATGCTAGCCTCCAGTAATGAGGGAGCAGAGGGCAGTGCACAAGACACTGTGGAGGAGGTACCTGTCCTTTCTCCCCGGAGCGCTGCTGTTCCCGGTGGACCATCTCTCAGGAGCTGCTGAATGCAGCTCAGACGGCCTGTCTCTCCTCCGCTTTGGTGGAGACATGTCCCCCTCCGACGAATTGGAGATGACCGGCCGATTGGTCTTCCTGGCCGCTTTCCCAGTCCGCCGTGCAGGCTCTGGCGAGACTGGGCTTGGCTCGGTCTCGGGATAGCGAAACGGTCTGAGAGCGACGCTGCCGCCGGTTGCTGCCCCGCTGGTAGAGTTGGAGCGGGGCAGTTTCTCTTTGAGAGTTTTCTGCGTTGTGACATGTTTTCTGAAAGCCTGCAAACACAACTGCAACTCTCCTCTGTTATTCCAACGTAGCTGTCCACTACACCTAGCAGCTCTTCCTGTTCCTGCACACTGGAAAGACCAGACCCACCTACCTCCAGATCTTCAGCCATTGCCCCTGTTCTTGACCAGCCCAGCCCTGGTCACCAAAGCTCTCTGGGAAGGAGGAAGCAATGGACAGTGCAGAAACACTGTGGAGGGAGTGCCTGACCTCCCTCTGCGGGAGCACCCCCTGGGGCGCATCTCGCTGGAGCTCCTGCTCCAAGAGCCGCTCCTGCAGCTCAGGTGGCTGTCTCTCCCCTCCTGGTGGAGAGGACGTCCCCGTCCGATGTCAGAACCACCGGCCGGTTCATGCATATACATCCAGCCCGCTGCTCAGGCGCTAGCGGGGCTGGGCTCGGTCACGGTGTCCGGGTAGCGGACCGCCCGGTAAGCGGTCCTACCGCCTGTTGCTGTCCCCGCAATAAAGACGCTCCTCCGTGGTCGAGCGGGCAGGTGCAGGCGGCTGTCTTTCTACCTGGGGTGGAAAAAACGTCCGTCCTTCGAGTCGGAACCACCGGCCCGACGCCTCTGTGGCGTTCATCCCAGCCCGCTGCTGAGGCGCTGACGGGCTGGGCTTGGTGCAGTGTCGGGAGCGGAGCGCTGGTTAGCGGTCCTGCCGCGGTGATGCTGCCCCCGCGATGGAACGGTCTTCCGTGGAGTCGAGCGGGGGCAGGACTGCACCGTTGTTGAGCCCCTGGATGAAGGTGAGTCGTGCGGGGACAGGTCTCCCTTGTTGCTGCCCCCGGAGAATGGGCTCGAGCGGGGACAGGTCTCTCTCTCACCGTTTCCGCCCCTGTGTGGAGTGGCTTTCCCCCCCTTCCGCGAATGGAACACTCCTTCCCCGGAGTCCAAGGGGGCCGCTGCGTGTGGAGTGGCACTGGCACAGCTCCCTGTCCGTGGACTGCAGTCTTACGGGGAACAAACAGACGCGAGGGGCTGTTAGAGTGAAGGTAAGTACTTACCTAAAGCTTTCTTTCAGGTGTAGCGGAGCCCTGACTCCCGCCTGCCGCTGTTGTCTGCTGAAACGTAGTGTCGCGCATGCGTGCTGGACGGGTTCTTCACATAGTCACTCATGTGACTCCGAAGTAAAATCTAATATTAGAGGGCATAAGTTTACGGTGCGATGCGAGATAGCTTTAAAGGAGCTATGTGGGGCTGTTTTTTTTGTTACACAGAGGGTGGTGAATGCCTGGAATGCGCTGCAGGGGGTTGTGGTTGGAGCAGATTCTATCATGGTATTTAAGAGATTGTTGGATAGGCATATGGATATGCAGGGAATGGAGGATATAGATTATATGCAGATTGATAACCGTTGGGCAGAGTTACAGAGGTTATTGTTAAGAGCTACTTGCAATGGTACCACTTCCTCCAGCTTAGTTTGTAAGTGATAGTGCTCAATAATGGTTAGCATTTAGACATTTGAGTGAGCATTCGCAAAATTTAAGAAAGACTAGAATGCATAAACGTATTTCCAGCATCTATAGAAACAGTAGAAACATAGAAAATAGGTGCAGGAGTAGCCCTTTGGCCCTTCGAGCCTGCACCGCCATTCAATATGATCATGGCTGATCATCCAACTCAGTATCCTGTACCTGCCTTCTCTCCATACCCCCTGATCCCTTTAGCCACAACTCCCTCTTAAATATAGCCAATGAACTTGCCCAACTACTTTCTGTGGCAGAGAATTCAGAGATTCACCACTCTCTATGTGAAAAATGTTTTCCTCATCTCGGTCCTAAAAGATTTCCCCCTTATCCTTAAACTGTGACCCTTTGTTCTGGACTACCCCAACATCGGGAACAATCTTCCTGCATCTAGCCTGTCCAACCCCTTAATAATTTTGTAAGTTTCTTTAAGATCCCCCCTCAATCTTCTAAACTATAGCAAGTACAAACCGAGTCTATCCAGTCTTTCTTCATATGAAAGTCCTGACATCCCAGGAATCAGTCTGGTGAACCTTCTCTGTACTCCCTCTATGGCACTAATGTATTTCCTCAGATTAGGAGACCAACGCTGTACGCAATACTCCAGGTGTGGTCTCACCAAGACCCTGTACAACTGCAGTAGAACCTCCCTGCTCCTATACTCAAATCCTTTTGCTATGAATGCTAACATACCATTCGCTTTCCTCACTGCCTGCTGCACCTGCATGCCTACTTTTAATGACTGGTGTACCATTACACCCAGGTCTCGTTGCATCTCCCCCTTTCCTAATCGGCCACCATTCAGATAATAGTCTATTTTCCTGTTTTTGCCACCAAAGTGGATAACCTCACATTTATCCACATTATACTGCATCTGCCATGCATTTGCCCACTCACCCAGCCTATCCAAGTCACCTTGCAGCCTCCTAGCATCCTCCTCACAGCTAACACTGACCCCTATCTCCTTACACATACAGCAGTTCCTCGTTACACATGCTATTGGTAGAATTTAGTTCCAGCAATTATAGACTGACAATATTTTTCCAAAGTAGATTCATGTGCGACATTGTTTTCGTAATTGTCACGCTTGTTTAATTTAGTTTATTGTTGCATGTCCCGAGGTACATGCTTTTGTTGCCTGTACTTTTCCCTGTACCCTGTACTGTTCAGTGGAACACCCGGAGAGCTATGAACCTATGGAATTCTCTGCCTCAGAAGGCAGTGGAGGCTGATTCACTGGATCCATTCAAAAGAGAGTTAGCTCTTGGGGCTTGCGGAATCAAACGATATGGGGAGAAGGCAGGAACGGCGTACTGATTGTGGATGATCAGCCATGATCACATTTAATGGTGGTGCTGGCTTGAAGGGCCGAATGGCCTACTCCTGCACCTATTGTCTATTTATCTATGTAACTAAACACAGATTTGGAAGATGCGATTAAAAAATGTTGTTATGTATTGCTGTATTGCATTTTACTGGTGGAAGCAACCATGTAATGCAACCATGATGAAAGGAGTAACGCTTAAATTGCTAGATAGAATGCGAATCAGTCCAGCATCTTTCTTGTGATGATTGGTGTTGAGTTTTATAAACTGCCTTCATCCAGCTGATTAGAGAATATTTGATATCATGATTTGTGCCATGCAGATGGTGTGAAGGCATGTCATTTGTTATAGAACACCTAGCTTCTGTCTTGTCACTCTGGGTTGTCACTCTCAATTCATCTCAACAGTTCAACTTGCTCCCAGTTTCGTCCAAGGTTTCAGTAAGTGCCAGAGATGGAGGTGGAACTGGGATTTCTCATCAGTGCTGCTTTAATGTTCTGTTGACACCATCTTCCTCTACATGAATAATTGAGGGTTGACTGATTGGGCAGCAAGTGGTGGATTTCAATTTGCACCGCTGCTTCTCAACACGGAATTTATAAGCAGTTTTCCAAAATGGCAGGCAGAACCAATGTCATATGAAGAAGTTACAGCGGGTCTCAGTTGAATAGAGGAGATAAAGTGCTGCAGGACATAACCTCAGATTTAGAAGACCAAAAAAGCACATAGTCTAGGCAATTAAAGCAATGGATATTACAAATCTTTGAAATGCATATTTCAATCACAAAGCTATGTTTGGAATGATTATTTTAGCTCTGCCATATTTTTAAAGAAATATGCATCCATGGGATTTTCAATTAGCTTTCTGTTGCAGGGTTATTATTTTTGTAAGAAAGGATACCAATGAATGTACAAATAGATCTCTTTCTTCACAGAGCATAGAACTTTGAAAAGTATAGTACAAAAACAAAAAAACAAGCTTAGCAAACGGCCCGATGCCAAGTTCTGGGTCTCTTGACCATATCTCCACATTCACTATTGGCAAATCAAGACGTTTTGCTTGTTTTACGACTTTGGGATATCCCAAATTACTACTCAGCCAATTAATCATACTTCTGATGTGCAGCACCCATTGTAAGTGCCTCTTAGCACTAACATCTGTAATTTAACAACATTCTGATTTTCTTCTCCCAATGTCTGTACTTTGACTTAGAAGATAGAGCATAGACCAATACAGCACAAGACAGGCTACACCACAATGTCTGTGCCGAACATGATGCCAAGACCAAATCTATCTGCCTGCACATAATCCATATTCCTCCATTCCCCACATTTCTATCAGTCTAAACAAAAGTCTCTTAAATGTCACTATTGTATCAGCCTCAACCACCACCCCAGTGGGTTCCAGGCACATCTGTGTTAAAAAAGAAACGTGTTCTGCACCCCCTTTAATTACCATCTTCTCTGTATGTTAGTTTCTTTTCTCAAATTCCATGGGCTCTCATTTTGTTTAGCAGTCTCACTTGCGGCATCTTATCAAAAGCTTTCTGAAAATCCAAGTAAACAACATTCAATGATTCTGTCACGGGGTAACATTTGCAATTTTTCAGTCCTCTGGTACCACTCCTGACTCCAGTGATTCTTGAATGTCTAAAGCTACCTCTTTCTGAATGCTGGGGTGTAGTCCATCTGGTCTATGTTACATCCACCTTCAAACCTTTCAGTTTACCACACACCTTCACCTTAGTAATAGCAACTCCACTTTTCCCCCCTGACTCTCTTGATTTTCTGTAATGTTGCTGGTGTCTTCCACTGTGAAGACGGACAAAAAAAAATGTATTCTTATTTTCTACCATTTCTTTATTCCCCATTACTACTTCTCTAGTGTCATTTTCCAGTGGTCCAATGTCCACACTTGCCTCTACTTTACTCTTTATATATTTGAATAAACATTTGGTATCTTCTTTAATATTATTGACTAGCTTACTTTGATATTTCTTTTTTTAATCCTTATTGCCTTTTAGTTGCGTTCTGTTGGGTTTTTAAAAACTTCCCAATCCTCTAGCTTCCCGCAATATTATATGGCTTTTTTACTTTTATGCTCTTTGAATTCCTTTGTCAACCACAGTCTTCCCTAAGAATCTTTCTTCATCTTTGGAATGAAAAGATCCTGCAAATTCCACTTCACTCCCAGAAGCTCCTGCCATGGCTGCTCCACCATCATTCCTGCTAGGGTCCATTGCCAATCAACTTTAGCCAGCTTCTCCCTCATGTCTCAGTCGTTACTCAGCAGTAACACTGATATGTCTAATTTAGTCTTCTGGCTCTCAAGCTGCAGGTTATCATTTTATCATATTATGGTCACTATTCCCTTGGGGTTCCTATACCTTAAGGTCCTTTATCAAATCTGGTTCATTGCATAACTAAATCTAGAATTACCTATTCCTATCAGCACAACCATATGCTGCTATGAGAAGCCATCTTGTCGGCACTCTATAAATTCTTACTCTTGGGATCCAGTACCAATGTGATTTTCCCAGTCTACTACAAGGATATTGGTCACTTCAAGGATATTGGTCTAGCTCCAATTCAAATGCAACCCGCCCCTCGTGTACAGGTCACCTCTGCCACAGAAGAGATACCAATGGTCTAAAAATCTGAATCCTTGTACCAACTCCCAAGCAAGCATTCATCTGTGCTCTCTTCCTTTTCCTGCCCAAACACGCACGTGGCACATGGAGTAACCCATAGTAAAAAGGATATGTTGAGTCAAAGGATTATTTGAGAGGTGATTAAAAATAAATCATGGGCCTAGCATGATTTTACTAATGTGATGGGTAAAAGCTTTTAGCCACAGTAATGGAAATGATCAGAATAGATCCTATATCTACAAGGCGGCATTCTGGAGATGTATCAATCAATGTATGCGTGACTCCATGGGGCACTACAGTCTTGTTTAAGATTCCACAAAGAAGGAGTCTGGTTGAGGAAAGTTAGAATAACTTTTGATGAGATGGTTTGAGAAGGAGAAGGTTAAATCGGAAGTGTCAGTGATGCAGTTGAACAAAGGGGACTATGAAGGCATGAGGGGAGCTGGCCAAGGTAGACTGGAGAGGGATCCTAGCAGGAATGACAGTAGAACAGCAATGGCAGCAATTTCTGGGCATAATCTGTAGACGCAGGATCATATCATTCCAAAAAGGAAGTAAGATTCTAAAGGGAGTAACATAGAAATTAGGTGCAGGAGTAGGCCATTCGGCCCTTCGAGCCTGCACCGCCATTCAATATGATCATGGCTGATCATCCAACTCAGTATCCCGTACCTGCCTTCTCTCCATACCCTCTGATCCCCTTAGCCACAAGGGCCACATCTAACTCCCTCTTAAATATAGCCAATGAACTAGCCTCGACTACCCTCTGCGGCAGAGAGTTCCAGAGATTCACCACTCTCTGTGTGAAAAAAGTTCTTCTCATCTCGGTTTTAAAGGATTTCCCCCTTATCCTTAAGCTGTGACCCCTTGTCCTGGACTTCCCAACATCGGGAGCAATCTTCCTGCATCTATCCTGTCCAACCCCTTAAGAATTTTGTAAGTTTCTATAAGATCCACTCTCAATCTCCTAAATTCTAGAGAGTATAAACCAAGTCCATAAGACAGTCCTGACATCCCAGGAATCAGTCTGGTGAACCTTCTCTGCACTCCCTCTATGGCAATAATGTCCTTCCTCAGATTTGGAGACCAAAACTGTACGCAATACTCCAGGTGTGGTCTCACCAAGACCCTGTACAACTGCAGTAGAACCTCCCTGCTCCTATACTCAAATCCTTTTGCTATGAAAGCTAAAATACCATTCGCTTTCTTCACTGCCTGCTGCACCTGCATGCCTACTTTCAATGACTGGTGTACCATGACACCCAGGTCTCGCTGCATCTCCCCTTTTCCTAGTCCCACCACTTCGTTTTTCGAGCTTTAAAAAAGATAGAAATAAAAGAAGTAAGGAAAGTGAGCATGAATCATGAAGGTGCAGGAAAGTGTTGGGAAAAGAAAGCCCCTTAGGGAGGAAGTTAGAGAAGGAAGTAAAGAAAGGAAATAAGACCCTAGAAAGAAAAGAAAAAAAAGGAAAAACCAATCGCTCTATTGTAACACAAAACTCGCAAAAAAGGATATACCAACCGTGTTTTAAAAAAATATATATTTTATACCCCCCGTTACCAGATCCTGGTACCATTTATATTTTAAATTACTATTGCACCTTATGCTTGTAATAGTTCCATAAATGCAGACCAATATACTGGCAATTTCACTCAGCTCCAAGACTAATAACAGTGTCATAGCAATGGTCTCTAACTTTATATACTGGAACTCCTGCAGTGTCAAGGGCAGATAACCCTCCCGAGCAGTCTTAGAAAACATGCATTGCAGGTAGATGGGGTGGTAAAGAAGGCTTTAAACACGTTGATCCTCTCCGGTCAGAGAAACTGAGTATAGAAGTCAGGGGAAAAGAAGACATAAAGTGCTAGAGTAAATTAGCTGATCAGGCAGTATCTTGGGAGAGCATGGATAGGTGATGTTTTGGGGGAGGTGGGGGGGGGGGGGGGTGGGGGGATTTTCAGATGCCTGGACAAAGACCAGAGATGAAAGAGACAGTCTTTTTCCCAGGATGGGGGGAATCAAGAACCAGAGGTGAAAGGTTTAAGGTGAGAAGGGAAAGATTTAATAGTAACCTGAGAGGCAGCACGGCACAGTGGCGCAGTGGTAGAGTTGCTGCCTTACAGCACTTGCAGCGCCAGGGAACTTGGTTCGATCCCGACTACGGGTGCTTGTCTGACTGGAGTTTGTACGTTCTCCCTGCGACCTGCGTGGGTTTTATCTGAGATCTTCGGTTTCCTCCCACACTCCAATGACGTACAGGTTTGTAGGTTAATTGGCTCGGTATAAGTGTAAATTGCCCCTAGTGTGTAGGATAGTGTTAGTGTGCGGAGATCGCTGGTCGATGCTGACTCCACACTGTATCTCTAAACTAAACTCTCTCACACATAGTGTGGTGGGCATATGGAATGAGCTGCCAGAAGTGTTTGAGGCAGGTACAATAACAACATCTAAAAGACATTCGAACAGGCACATGGATAGACCATTGTTTGATGGATATGGGCCAAATGTGGGCACATGGGGCTAGCTTAGGTGGGGCATATTGGTCAGCATTGAGGAGTTCAGCCAAAGGGTATGATTCTGTGTTCCCTGACTCTAAATCCAATATGACAGAAATGTCATTTGTCAGTGGAACTCGTCAGAAAAATCTTTTAATTGCACATTAAACTTATTATATTATTCGCAGCGATTTAGTGTTTCTTCAGTAGGTTGAACTAGTTAGTGAATTTGTGGAGCCTCATACTTTTGTCATAGTTTGTGACATTGCACCATGTGATCCTCTCTAGATTTATTTTAATTTTGATCACAACTGTTTCATTCATCCTTAACTTTCTAAACTCCAGTGATTGTCTCCCAGATTTTCAACTCATTACCATAAACGCATTACCTTCTGGTGTGATCAATGCACAACTGTTGCGTACTAAACATTCACTGAATACATTTATATTTCTCCATTATTTGTGCATGTGTTAATATAATCAATTGGCTCTGACAATAAACAACTTGCTACTTTTGTGTAGTCATTGGGGGTTTGCTCAGCTTGTACATCTTCATCAGTCTAACAAACGTTACAGGTTTAATTTATTTATCTTACTCAGACTGTTTTTTAGTGTGACATATAGCAGCCTCCAACACAATTTAAATTTCAAGGAAGTCATGTGGAGTCCTTTGTGATCATAATGTTGCCTTATTCACAAATCAGATAAATTAGTGAGCATGATTAACTTGGATACAGTTAAAAGGTAATCCAAAAGCAACATGAAAATTGAATTGACAATTGGAGTCCGAGTATATAATATCTCTTTTGTTTAGCTACACGCGCTGTTCTGTTTTTGTGTGCGAATAAAGTCACTAGATTTGTTTCATGACTACAAAACTGTTCATAATTCATTTAGTGCTTTTAAATATATTATGTTATGAGGCAATGATTATTATGAGTGAGGTAATACAGCAGGAAGCCATGTTGGAAGCCTTTGATGTGATATATGGTGGTTGGTAATCAGTTTGTGAGTGCTTCATTGATTTCCGTGCTTTACCTTTTTTGACCTGAAGTAAAAGTGTTCACATGTAATATGCGGAATCTCCTGGAGATGTAATTTGACTTTTCATGTCATGTGGGGATTTCACACATTTTAAGATAGCATGCCATTTACATTTACTGTAGCTATTACGTTTTTCGTAAACCTGCAGATTTTTACCTTCATAGAAAAATTAATTTAAAAAAAAATGTTGATTTAAATTTGCTGTGATTTGTTTAATTTCATCAAATTTCATGCCAATTAATAATTCCTTCCTTTATATTTAAATAGACGGTTCAGGGGCAAGATTTCAACTTAATTTCAATTAAATCTGTAGCATTTTTCAGGAAATATTTTAGCTTTTTTACGCTTTACTCTTATTGCTGAATTTAAACACTTTTTTTGTAGACTAGACCAAGTGCAGACCCGTTGGGTCTGTTTCCCCAACAGCGTTTGCGGGGGGGGGGGGGGGGGGGAGCACTCGTATTAACCACCGCCCAAACTCACAGGTGGGGGGAGGGGGGGGGGGTGAGAAGAGGGGAGGGAGGAGGAGGAGGTAATGGGACAGATTTGGGAGGGAAAGGAGAGCAGGGTAGGGGGTGAGAGAGGGGGATGGGGAGAGAGATGTGGGGGAGGGGGGGATGTGGAGGGAGGGAGTGGGAGAGAGGTGGCAGGAGAGAGTGGAAAGAGTGGGGAGGGAGAGTGGAGGGGGAAGGGAGAGACATGGAAGAGTGGGAAGGGAGGAGGAGAGGGGTAGGGGGAGTGATGGAAGAGGGACAGAGGGGTAGGAGGAAGGGGGTGGGTGGAGAGAGGGAAGGGGGTGGGGTAGAGAGGGAAGGGGGCTGGGGGAGAGTGGGATGGGTGGGAGAGGGAGAGGGAGAGGGGTGAGGAGAGGGAAACATAGAAATTAAGTGCAGTAGTAGGCCATTCAGCCCTTTGAGCATGCACCACCATTCAATATGATCATGGCTGATCATCCAACTCAGTAACCTGTACCTGCCTTCTCTACATACCCCCTGATCCCTTTAGCCACAAGGGCCACACCTAACTCCCTCTTAAATCTAGCCAATGAACTGGCCTCAACTACCTTCTGTGGCGGAGAATTCCAGAGATTCACCACTCTCTGTGTGAAACATGTTTTTCTCATCTCTGTCCTAAAGGATTTCCACCTTATCTTTAAACTGTGACCCCTTGTTCTGGACTTCCCCAACATCTGGAACAATCTTCCTGCATCTAGCCTGTCCAACCCCTTAAGAATTTTGTACGTTTGTATAAGATCTGCCCTCAATCTTCTAAATTCTAGCGAGTACAAGCCGAGTCTATCTTGTCTTTCTTCATATGAAAGTCCTGACATCCCAGGAATAAGTCTGGTGAACCTTCTCCGTACTCCCTCTATGGCAAGAATGTCTTTGAGCATTGGACATTGTGACATCACACGATGGAACGTTCAGCGGGTGCTGGTGCTCCTGCAAAGGCATATGTAAATGATTCCATTCCGATTGGACATATGTGAACATTGGGCATTGTGACATCACACGATGGAACGTTCACCAGGGACTGGGGCTGATTCTATGGGTGAGATGCCAGTTTTTTTTTTAAATATTGGGAGGTGGGGGGAAGGATTTGATTAAAAATGTGTACATAAATACGACAAAATGTAATCAGGAGTTTCTATAAGATCCTCCCTCAATCTTCTAAAATCTAGCGAGTACAAACCGAGTCTATCCAGTCTTTCTTCATATGAAAGTCCTGACATCCCAGGAATCAGTCTGGTGAACCTTAACCATATAACCATATAACAATTACAGCACGGAAACAGGCCATCTCGACCCTTCTAGTCCGTGCCGAACACATAATCTCCCCTAGTCCCATATACCTGCGCTCAGACCATAACCCTCCATTCCCTTCCCATCCATATAACTATCCAATTTATTTTTAAATGATAAAAACGAACCTGCCTCCACCACCTTCACTGGAAGCTCATTCCACACAGCCACCACTCTCAGAGTAAAGAAGTTCCCCCTCATGTAACCCCTAAACTTCAGTCCCTTAATTCTCAAGTCATGTCCCCTTGTTTGAATCTTCCCTACTATCAGTGGGAAAAGCTTTTCCACGTCAACTCTGTCTATCCCTCTCATCAATTTAAAAACCTCTATCAAGTCCCCCCTTAACCTTCTGCGCTCCAAAGAATAAAGCCCTAACTTGTTCAACCTTTCTTTGTAACTTAGTTGCTGAAACCCAGGCAACATTCTAGTAAATCTCCTCTATACTCTCTCTATTTTGTTGACATCCTTCCTATAATTAGGCGATCAAAATTGTACACCATGCCCCAGAATTGGCCTCACCAATGCCTTGTACAATTTTAACATTACATCCCAACTTCTATACTCAATGCTCTGATTTATAAAGGCCAGCACACCAAAAGCTTTCTTTACCACCCTATCTACATGAGATTCCACTTTCAGAGAACTGTGCACAGTTATTCCCAGATCCCTCTGTTCACCTACATTCTTCAATTCCCTACCATTTACCATGTAATTCCCTACCATTTACCATGTAATTCCCTACCATTTACCATGTAAGAGGAGAGAAGTGGGAGAGTGGGGAGGAAGGGGTAGAGAGACTGGTGGAAGAGGGACAGAGTGGTAGGGGAAGGGGTTGGGGTAGAGAGGGAAGGGGGGTGGGGGAGAGAGAGAGATGGGTGGCAGAGGGAGAGGGGTGAGGAGAGGGAAACATAGAAATTAAGAGCAGGAGTAGGCCATTCGGCCCTTCGAGCCTGCAACACCGTTCAATATGATCATGGCTGATCATCCAACTCAGTATCCTGTACCTGCCTTCTCTCCAAACCCCCTGATCCCTTTAGCCACACGGGCCATATCTAACTCCCTCTTAAATATAGCCAATGAACTGGCCTCAACTACCTTCCATGGCACAGAATTCCAGGGATTCACCATTCTCTGTGTGAAAAATGTTTTCCTCATCTCGGTCCTAAAAGATTTCCCCCTTATCCTTAAACTGTGATCCCTTGTTCTGGACTTCCCCAACATCGGGAACAATCTTCCTGCATCTAGCCTGTCCATAGAAACATAGAAATTAGGTGCAGGAGTAGGCCATTCGGCCCTTCGAGCCTGCACCGCCATTCAATATGATCATGGCTGATCATCCAACTCAGTATCCCGTACCTGCCTTCTCTCCATACCCCCTGATCCCCTTGGCCACAAGGGCCACATCTAACTCCCTCTTAAATATAGCCAATGAACTGGCCTCAACTACCCTCTGTGGCAGAGAGTTCCAGAGATTCACCACTCTCTGTGTGAAAAAGTTCTCATCTCGGTTTTAAAGGATTTCCCCCTTATCCTTAAGCTGTGACCCCTTGTCCTGGGCAGAACAATCTTCCTGCATCTAGCCTGTCCAACCCCTGAAGAATTTTGTAAGTTTCTATAAGATCCCCTCTCCATCTCCTAAATTCTAGAGAGTATAAACCAAGTCTATCCAGTCTTTCTTCATAAGACAGTCCTGACATCCCAGGAATAAGTCTGGTGAACCTTTTCTGCACTCCCTCTATGGCAATAATGTCCTTCCTCAGATTTGGAGACCAAAACTGCACGCAATACTCCAGGTGTGGTCTCACCAAGACCCTGTACAACTGCAGTAGAACCTCCCTGCTCCTATACTCAAATCCTCTTGCTATGAAAGCCAACATACCATTCGCTTTCTTTACTGCCTGCTGCACCTGCATGCCTACCTTCAATGACTGGTGTACCAGTCATTGAAGGTACACCAGTCATTGGTACACCAGCATTCCAACCCCTTAATAATTTTCTATAAGATCCCCCCTCAATCTTCTAAATTCTAGCGTGTACAAGCCGAGTCTATCCAGTCTTTCTTCATATGAAAGTCCTGACATCCCAGGAATCAGTCTGGAGAACCTTCTCTGTACTACCGACATTTTTCCGGTTTTCTCTAATTTAATAAAAATGTGCAAGTCTTCTTCATATCGAGTTTTAGGGGTGATTTATATAAATATTTTTATACAATATGTGACAATTTCATGTAGTTTAGTGACTTGGGTCACGAAACTGCTGAATAAAGCTCCTCAGCCACAGCCTATTCTCTGTACTCCCAATATGGCAACAATGTATTTGAACATTGGGCATTGTGACATCACACGATGGAATGTTCACCGGGGCTGTGGCTCCTGCAAAGGCATATGTAAATGAATCCATTCCGATTGGCTGCGGCTGGTGCTGCTTCTGTGGGTGAGAATCCAGTTTCTTTTTGAAATATTGAGGTGGTGGGGGGGGTGAAGGATTTGATATTTGATTAAATAAGTGTACTTAAACACGACGAAATGTAATGAGGAGCGGATACTTAGAAAGAAAAGCCAAATCTCTACCGAAATGGAAAAGACGTCGGCGATTCTGCGTCCGGTTTCGGAGTTGCGGAGAATGAAAGGAAGAAACGCGGCCGGAAAGCCGTACATGCAAATAGATCCATTCCGATTGGACGTCCGCGAGCATCGGGCATTGTGACATCGCACGGCGGGAACGAATCGAAAGGCAGGAAGGGATCCGTACTGCAGGCAGGCGGACGGTTTTCCGTTTTATATATTAACTAGACCAAGTGCAGACCCGTTGGGTCTGTTTCCCCAACAGCGTTTGCGGGGGGGGGGGGGGGGGGGCGTGAGGTGTGAAGAGGGGAGGGAGGAGGAGGAAACGGGATAGATTTGGGAGGGAAAGGAGAGCGCGGTAGGGGGTGAGAGATGGGGAGAGAGATGTGGCGGAGGGGGATGGGGAGGAGGGAGGGATGGGGAGAGGTGTGGGGGGAAAGAGGGGAAAGAGTCGGGAGGGAGAGTGGAGGGGAAGGGGGAGAGAAGTGGAAGAGTGGGGAGGGAGGTGGAGAGGGGTAGCGGGAGTGATGGAAGAGGGGCAGAGGGATAGGGGGAAGGGGTGGGGGGAGAGAGGGAAGGGGGTGGGGTAGACAGGGAACGGGGGTGGGGGAGAGAAGGATGGGAGAGGGGTGAGGGAGAGGGGGAGGAGAGAGTGGGAGAGAAGTGAAAGAGTGGGGAGGGAGGGAGGGGTAGAGGGGTAGCGGGAGTGGTAGAAGAGGGATGGGGAGTGGTGGAAGAGGGACAGAGGGGTAGAGGATGGGGTGGGGGAGAGTGGGGAAGGGAGGGGAAGAGAAAGGGGTGGGGGTGGGAGAGGCGTGTGGTAAGGGAATAGAAGTGGAAGAGTGGGGAGGGAGGGGTAGGGGGAGTGGTGAAAGAGGGACAGAGGGGTAGGGGGAAGGGGGTGGCGGTAGCGAGGGAAAGGGGGTGGGGGAGAGAGAGATGGGTGGGAGAGGGAGAGGGGTGAGGAGAGGGAAACATAAAAATTAAGTGCAGGAGTAGGCCATTCGGACCTTTGAGCCTGCACCACCATTCAATATGATCATGGCTGATCATCCAACTCAGTATCCTGTACCTGCCTTCTCTCCATACCCCCTGATCCCTTTAGCCACACCGGCCACATCTAACTCCCTCTTAAATATAGCCAATGAACTGGCCTCAACTACCTTCCATGGCACAGAATTCCAGGGATTCACCATTGTCTGTGTGAAAAATGTTTTCCTCATCTCGGTCCTAAAAGATTTCCCCCTTATCCTTAAACTGTGATCCCTTGTTCTGGACTTCCCCAACATCGGGAACAATCTTCCTGCATCTAGCCTGTCCAACCCCTTAAGAATGTTCTATAAGATCCCCCCTCAATCTTCTAAATTCTAGCGTGTACAAGCCAAGTCTATCCAGTCTCTCTTCATATGAAAGTCCTGACAGCCCAGGAATCAGTCTGGAGAACCTTCTCTGTACTCCCGGACATTTTTCCGGTTTTCTCTAATTTAATAAAAATGTGCAAGTCTTCTTCATATCGAGTTTCAGCGGTGATTTATATAAATATTTTTACACAATATGTGACAGTTTCATGTAGTTTGGTGACTTGGGTCACGAAACTGCTGAATAAACCTCCTCGGCCCACAGCCTATTCTCTGTACTCCCAATATGGCAACAATGTATTTGAACATTGGTCATTGTGACATCACACGATGGAACGTTCACCGGGGCTGTGGCTCCTGCAAAGGCATATGTAAATGAATCCAATCCGATTGGACATCTGTGAGCATCGGGCATTGTGACATCACACGATGGAACATTCACCAGGGGGCTGGGGCTGCGGCTGGGGCTGCGTTTATGGGTTAGAATCCCAGTTTCTTTTTGAAATATTGAGGTGGTGGGGGTGGGGGGGGGGGTGAAGGATTTGATTAAAAAAGTGTACTTAAACACGACGAAATGTAATGAGGAGCGGATACTTAGAAAGAAGAGCGAAATCTCTACCGAAATGGAAAAGACGTCGGCGATTCTGCGTCCGGTTTCGGAGTTGCGGAGCATCAAAGGAAGAAACGCGGCCGGGAGCCGTACATGCAAATGGATCCATTCCGATTGGACGTCCGCGAGCATCGGGCATTGTGACATCGCACGGCGGGAACGAATCGAAAGGCAGGAAGGGATCCGTACTGCAGGCAGGCGGACGGATTTGAGTTTTATATATTAACTAGACCAAGTGCAGACCCGTTGGGTCTGTTTCCCCTACAGCGTTTGCGGGGGGGTGGGGGGGGTGAGAAGAGGGGAGGGAGGGGAGAGGAGGAGGTGGAAACGGGACAGATTTCGGAGGGAAAGGAGAGCGGGGTAGGGGGTGAGAGAGGGGGATGGGGAGAGAGATGTGGGGAGGCGGGATGTGGAGGAGGGAGAGAGTGGGAGAGGGGTGGGGGGAGAGAGGGGATTATAAAATTATAAAATAGAGGGGATATTAAATTATAAAAACGAACCTGCCTCCACCAACTTCACTGGAAGCTCATTCCACACAGCCACCACTCTCTGAGTAAAGAAGTTCCCCCTCATGTTACACCTAAACTTCTGTCCCTTAATTCTCATGTCATGTCCCCTTGTTTGAATCTTCCCTACTCTCAGTGGGAAAAGCTTATCCACGTCAACTATGTCTATCCCTCTCATCATTTTAAAGACCTCTATCAAGTCCCCCCTTAAACTTCTGCGCTCCAAAGAATAAAGCCCTAACTTGTTCAACCTTTCTCTGTAACTTAGTTGCTGAAACCCAGGCAACATTCTAGTAAATCTCCTCTGTACTCTCTCTATTTTGTTGACATCCTTCCTATAATTAGGCGACCAAAATTGTACACCATACTCCAGAATTGGCCTCACCAATGCCTTTGTACAATTTTAACATTACATCCCAACTTCTATACTCAATGCTCTGATTTATAAAGGCCAGCACACCAAAAGCTTTCTTTACCACCCTATCTACATGAGATTCCACTTTCAGGGAACTGTGCACAGTTATTCCCAGATCCCTCTGTTCACCTACATTCTTCAATTCCCTACCATTTACCATGTAATTCCCTACCATTTACCATGTAAGAGGAGAGAAGTGGGAGAGTGGGGATGTAGGGGTAGAGAGACTGGTGGAAGAGGGACAGAGTGGTAGGGGAAGGGGGTGGGGTAGAGAGGAAGGGGGTGGGGGAGAGAGAGATGGGTGGCAGAGGGAGAGGGGTGAGGAGAGGGACACATAGAAACATAGAAAATAAGTGCAGCAGTAGGCCATTCGGTCCTTCGAGTCTGCACCGCCATTCAATATGATCACGGCTGATCATCCAACTCAGTATCCTGTACCTGCCTTCTCTCCATACCCCCTGATCCCTTTAGCCACAAGGGCCGCATCTAACTCCCTCTTAAATATAGCCAATGAACTGGCCTCAACTACCTTCTGTGGCAGAGAGTTCCAGAGATTCACCACTCTCTGTGTGAAAAATGTTTTTCTCATGTCAGAATGACAGTTAGTGAAGAATTTGAATAATCGCTGAGCGTTCTCTATGGCAACAATGTATTTGAGCATTGGGCATTATGACATCGCACGATGGAACGTTCACCGGGGCTGTGGCTCCTGCAAAGGCATATGTCAATGAATCCATTCCGATTGGACATCTGTGAGCATCGGGCATTGTGACATCACACGATGGAACATTCACCAGGGGGCTGGGGCTGCTGAGAAGCCTGTTTATTTTTGAAATATTGAGGTGGTGGGGGTGGGGGGGGGGGATGTAGGATTTGATTAAAAAAAGTACTTAAACACGACGAAATGTAATGAGGAACGGATACTTAGAAAGAAAAGCCAAATCTCTACCGAAATGGAAAAGACGTCGGCAATTCTGCGTCCGGTTTCGGAGTTGCGGAGAATCAAAGGAAGAAATGCGGCCGGAAAGCCGTGCATGCAAATGGATCAATTCCGATTGGACGTCCGCGAGCATCGGGCATTGTGACATCGCACGGCGGGAACGAATCGAAAGGCAGGAAGGGATCCGTACTGCAGGCAGGCGGACGGATTTGAGTTTTATATATTAATAGATAGATAGATAGATTATTTTGTTTTTAGTATATAAATATACAGTAGTCATCTCATTAAGCTGAGAAAAAGTAGCCTGAAGTTATAATGAGTGGATGCACGTAGTAAATGGCAGTACGAGGCTAAATCGCCCTGTGAGTCTGCCACACTATTCAGTAAGATCACAGTTAACTCTATATGTGCTCTTAACTCTATTTTCTTACCCTATTGCAACACTTAATATGCCTTGTGATTTGACATTCATAACCCTCTGAGGTAGGGAATTCCAGAGGTACGCAATGGTCGGAGAAAAGTGGTTCTTCCTCGTGTCAGTCTTAAGTGGTCATGAGATCATGTTTCCTGGTCCTAAATCACCCAACAGTTGAAAAGTCCTCTCAGCATTCGCCTTGAGAAGCTCTCTTATAACCTTGCATATTTTACTCTCTCTTTGTAGTGTACGGTCATTTTCTGTTCAGTCTTACTCGTAAGACAAGCTCATCATCCTAATCAGTGAACTTTCATTGTGGTTCATCTGGCAAGTATATATCCTGTAATAAGCAGGGAGATCACAACAGTACATTCGTCCAGCGCTATCTCACCAAAATCCTGTATAGTTGTGGCAAGATTTTCTTACTATTTTTTCCCTGTGCAAAAATGTTCTGTATGCTACCATAATTATTTAATTTACTGCATGCTTACTTTCTGTATTTTCTAAGGACACCCAAATCTCTCTGAACATCATAATTTCAAATCTCGATTAATTTAATGATATTCTGATTTTCAATTCTTCAACAGAAAATAGATGTAATAAAATCATAGCTGTTAGCGAGGAAACGAGCCCTTCGGCCCATGTCGATCTTTTTTTCTACTTGTCTCTTATGCTCCAAAGAGACAAGTACTTGTCTAAGTGACTTCTCCCTTTAACTCAAGTGCACAAGCCAAGGTAACATCCTGGTGAATCTCTTTTGCACCCTTTCCAATAGTGATATCCTCCCTGGAGCAGGGTGACCAGAACTGCACACAGTACTGAACAAGTATGGTTTTGGAGCTTTCATAGATAGACTATGGAGCATTGTGGGAGTTGCCAAACTGGATGAGAGGTGGCAGATGGTAATGGTGGATGGGTGTTTTTCTGACTTAGTCTATAACAAGTGGTTTACCACGGGAATAAGTGTGGTTTTTAATATATATAAATGATTTATATTATAATGTATGGGGTATGGCTGTTACTTTGGCAAACTACCAGAAAATTGATGATGACGTGGATAGCAAAGTAGTTTGCCTAAGGATACAGTGGGACATAAATCAGCTGGAAAGTTGAGCAGAATGGTGGCACATGAAATGTAATGAAGATGAGCGTCAAGTAATGCATTAATGGAGGTCAAATTCTGGTGAGATGTTTAGAGTAAATGACTTTGAAAGAATTGATCCACAGGGAGAACTTGGGGTGCAAGTTCAGAGTTCACTGAAAGTAGTGACATGAGTGGATATGGTAGTTCAGAAGGCACAGTCTTCATAGGCCGAGGCATTGAGTACAAGAGTTGAGTTTCTATATTGCAGCTGTATAAAACATTGGTTCGACTGCACGCAGTTTCCACACTACAGGAAGGATATGGTAGAAATTGAGAGATTCCATCAACCAACCGGCTCTTGAACCACACTCCGTCAATCATTGAGAGCCACACTGCACAATGTTAACCACAATCCTACCTCAGAAATGAACTGCCACAAACTTGAAATAGGTTGCACTTTGCACTGTTATGGTCTGGTTACCTAGTTGTATAGGGCCCAAGTGAGACCACACCTGAAGTGTTGTGTGCAGTTTTGATCCCCCAATTTGAAGAAGGACATTCTTGCTAAGGAGGGAATGCAGCATTGGTTTACAAGGTTAATTCTCAGGATGGTGAGACTATCCTATGTTGAGTGAATGGAGCGGCTGGGCTTGTACACTCTGGAGTTTAGAAGAATGAGAGGGGATCTTATTGAAACATATAGATTGTTAAGGGTTTGGACACGCTAGAGGCAGGAAACATGTTCCCGATGTTGGGGGAGTCCAGAACCAGCGGCCACAGTTTAAGAATAAGGGGTAAACCATTTAGAACGGAGATGAGGAAACACTTTTTCTCACAGAGAGTTGTGAGTCTGTGGAATTCTCTGCCTCAAAGGGCGGCGGAGGCCGATTCTCTGGATGCTTTCATGAGAGAGCGAGACAGTGCTCTTCAAAATAGAGGAGTCAGGAGATATGGGGAGAAGGCAGGAATGGGTTACTGATTGAGGATGATCAGCCATGATCATATGGCTCGATGGGCTGAAAGGCCTACTCCTGTACCTATTGTCTGTTGTCTATTGACTCGGTGGGCCAAACGGTCCGTTGCCACACTGTATCTCAAAACGAAAACACTTGAGATTTAATATTGATTTCCTTTTATTTCTTGACAGATCGAAGTATGATTAAGACAACCCCTTGTACCCTGTGTTGTTCAAATGAATGGGTGTAATTGCTTTAGATCCACCCCCACCTGCCCTTCACTTCTGGAGTAAAAGAATCAAGCTCATAACTTTTGGAAACATCTTTTAGTTTAGTTTTACAAGTGGGGGTTAATTCAATGCAGATTTAACTTTCTCCTGTGAAGCATTAATTACACATAGAAACAAAGAAAATAGACGCAGGAATGGGCCATTCCGTCCTTCGAGCCTGCACCGCCATTCAATATGATCATGGCTGATCATCCAACTCAGTATCCTGTACCTGCCTTCTCTCCATACCCCCTGATCCCTCTGGCCACAAGGGCCACATGTAACTCCCTCTTAAGTATAACCAATGAACTGGCCTCAACTACCTTCTGAGCCAGAGAGATCCAGAGATTCACCACTCTCTGCGTGAAAAATGTTTTTCTCATTTCGGTTCTAAAGGATTTCCCCTCTATCCTTAAGCTGTGACCCCTTGTCCTGGACTTCCCCATCATCGGGAACAATCTTCCTGCATCTATCCATCACTCCAGTTCCATCAACATATTTCATTTCTTGCACTTTCAACAGTTTCATGTTGACAGCAAAGTTGGAGCTTGTGTGCATTGGCAATGTAGCTCTTCCATATAAGCAAGACACCAGCCAGACCATGAAGGAACAGAGTGCTGTAGTCACTCAGCGGGTCGAGCAGCATCTATGGAGAACATGGGTGGGTGGCGTTTTGGTTCAGGACCCTTCTCAGGACCAGACTAGAATGGGTGCTGGACTCACCATGACGTAGAAACATAGAAAACAGGTGCAGGAGTAGGCCATTGGACCCTTCGAGCCAGCACCGCCTTTCAATATGATCATGGCTGATCATTCAAAATCCATACCCCGTTCCTGCTCTCTTCCCATATACCTTGATTCTTTTTTTAATTATTTTTATTAGAAGTAGACATATTATAAAGTATAGTTACATATTATAGTAAAAATACTTTTCATATACATCAGTCATACATTATTAAAATTTTCAATTATCAATTACTTCTGCTTCTAGTGTTTTTATTTATTATAGAAAGAGAGGGTAGAAAGTTACAAATACATTTTTTTTTTAAAAAACAGAAAAACAAAGGAGGTGGAATGGATTACCTGTAATACGTCAATGGAGATAGGTTCGTAGATTATAAAGTATAGCTTTTCATCTGATCCTGAGTTCAAGTTTCAGTTGGGTCCTCGTGCTGTGCCAATCTATCCTTTCAGATAGTTAATGAATGGAGCCCATATTTTATCGAAAAGATCTTGTTTGTCCATTAAGACGAGTCTAATTCTTTCTAAGTATAGGGTCTCCGACATTTCCGTAATCCACATTTTAATTGTGGGGGTTGTAGGGCCTTTCCAAAATTTTAATATTAATTTTATCCCGATTATTATACTATAGTCGAGGAAATTTCTTTGGTTTGTTGTGAGTGTTAAACTTTGTTCTGATATTCCAAGTATTATTAATTTTGTGTCTGGGTCCAGTTTTGTATTAATAACTTCTGAAGTTATTTCAAAAATATCAGTCCAGTTTTATACAGTTTGCAAATGTATGTGTTAAATTAGCCTCTAGATGTAGACATTTATCACAAATAGGAGAGATTTGTGGGAAGATTCTATTTAGTTTTATTTTATAGTGTAGTCTATGTAAGACCTTGAATTGTATTAAAGTATGTCTGGCATTTAATGAACATTGATGTATTTGTTGTAAACTTTCGTCCCACATATCTTTCGTTATAGGGTGACCTATTTCATTTTCCCATTTGTATCTATATGGTTCAGTCGGTGGTACCTCGTTGTTTAGTAGGTGTTATAAATATAAGCTATTAGTTATTCAGTATTAGGATGCTTGTTCAAATATTCATCAAGAATTTCTGATTCCCTACTCCTGTAAACTTGTGTATTAGATTTAACAGAATCTCTAATTTGTAGATATCTGAAGAAATTATTTGAGTGCAGTCCATGATTCTGTTGTAACTCTTGAAATGAAAGAAAAGGGCCTTTCCCATAAAGATGTCCTATATTTTTGATTCCATAATTTTTCCATTGTGTGAAACCTTTGTCCATAAAGGATGATTTGAATAAAGGATAATTTACAATGGGAAGGCATAGAGGTATATTATTCAATTTTAAATCTTTTTTTATTTGTTTCCAAATTCGTATTCCACTATGTATTATGGGGTTTTCTTTATAGGTTTTTTGTGCAGTTTTGTGGGGGCAAATATGATCGGTCCAATTTCAAAAGGTAGACCGTCTTCCTTTTCCATCATTAACCAATCTGTTGATCCATTTCTTCCAGCCAGAAATTCATGTTTTTAATATGGACTGCCCAAAAATAAAATAAGAAATTTGGCAAAGCCAAACCTCCATTTATCTTTGACTTACATAACTGTTTTTTACTTATTCTATGATTCTTATAATCCCAGACAAAACTTGTAACAATGGAGTCGACTTTTTTGAAAAAAGTTTTTGGGATATATATCGGAATTAATTGAAGTAGGTACAGCAGTTGTGGTAAAAAAATCATTTTTATAGCATTAATTCTCCCAAGCATAGAAATGGGGAGTGTTTTCCAGTATTGAATATTCTTATGTAGTTTATTCAGTAAGGGTGGGAAATGTAGTTTAAATAAAGAGGTATATGTCTTAGTTACATAGATTCTTAAGTATTTAAATTTTTCTTTAACTATTTTAAAAGGGGATTGTTGTAATGTATGTAAATTGAATTTTGTTATTGGCATGATTTCACTTTTATTCCAATTAATTCTATATCTTGAAAACTGACCAAATTGAGTTATTAGATTTAATAGGTTTGGAATACTAGTTTCTAACTTTGTAATATATATTAGTACATCATCTGCATATAAGGAGATTTTATTCCTTGTCTCTCTAGTATTGTATCCAAATATTCCTGGATGGTTTCTAACGCTTTCTGCTAGGGGTTCGATTGCAAGAGCAAATAATAGTGGGGATAGTGAACATCCTTGTCTACAGCCTCTAGAGAGATTAAATTTAGTTGATAACATTTTGTTTGTTAATATTCTAGCTGTTGGATTAGAATATAACAATTTAACCCATGTACAGTACTTCTCTCCTAGTTGAAATTTTTCCATCACCGAAAATAAATATGGCCATTCTACCTGGTCAAATGCTTTTTCAGCATCTAACGAGATAATTGCTAGATCTGCATTAGGGATTCTATTGGAGTATATAATATTAAATAATCTTCTCAGATTATAAAATGAATACCGTTTGGGGAGAAACCCTGTTTGGTTGGGGCATATTAATTTGCTGATCACTGAGCTCAATCTATTAGATAGAATTTTAGTTAAAATTTTCTGATCAGTATTTAAGCTATAGCTCTGTATGAACCTAGGTCTTCAAGATCCTTGTCCGTTTTTGGTATGAGTATGATTGTAGATTCATTTAGAGTTTCTAGGAGTTTCTGTTGAGTGTAAGCGTATTTATACATTGTCTGTAAGCGTGGGGAAAGCAAATCATAATTTTTTTTATAAAATTCAGAATTTAGACCTTCAGTTTTTTAAAGATTTGATTGACTCTTCGATGTCTTTTATCGTAATTTCAGCCCCTAGCAATTCTCTCTCTTTCTGATCTAGACCCGCAAGCTTACAATTCTGTAAAAATGTTTCCATTCCCGTTGATTATTCTGTTATTTTAGATGAATACAATTTTTGGTAGTATTGTAGAAATCCTAGGAGAGCTGGGAAGGGGGGTGGAGGGAGAAGACAAGGGCTATCTAAAATTAAAGAAGTCAATGTTGATACCGCTGGTGCGTAGACTACCCAAGCGAAATACCCAAGCTTGTCTTCTCACTACATTTACTGCTGGCTCCAGTCGCAAATCTGAATTTTCGAATGGTCTGTGCATGGCATTCATTGATGCTGGTATTCCACTGTGGAAATTGGAAAACAATTAGAGAAATACACAGAGGAACAAATACCAAGGGAGTCATCATTACAGAAAAATTATGTTGATAGCAACTTCAACATTGTTGTGCAGAAAATTAGAGATGAAGTTGCCTGCAACAAAATATGGATCACAATAGACGAGACAACCAATGCTGTAGGAAGATATGTTGCCAATGTGGTCATCGGTACAATGGAGGCAGGCCAACCATCAAAGGAGTATTTGTTGACATCAGAAGTATTGGAGAAGTCAAACAGCTCAACTATTGCTCAGTTGTTTATATCTTCACTTGCTGTACTTTGTCCAGAAGGTATAAAACACTAAATGTTCTTCTGTTTGTGACTAATGCAGCTCCGTACATGAAAAAAGCTGCTCTTGCATGTTTTATTTCCCAAAATGTTGCATTTGACATGCTTAGCTCAAGGACTTCATAGAGTTGCTAAGCACATTCGTAGCTTGTTTCCAAATGTTGATCGCCTAGTTTCCAATGTCAAGAAAATCTTCCTCAAAGGACTGTCACGTGTGCAGTTGTCAAGGAAATGGCACCCGAGATTCCGCTACCTCCTCAGCCTGTTTTGACTAGGTGGGGTACATGGCTCTCTGCTTTACTCTACTATGCTACAAATTTTGAAAAGATAAAATAATTTGTCAACTGTTTTATAGAAGAATCTGCTGCATTCAGGATCGTAAGTGAAATCATGCAGAAAAAGTCCCTCCACCGCGATCTTGTGTTTATTGCTTCCAATTTTGCAAACTTCCCACAAGCTATAATTTCTCTTGAGAAACATGGCGAAACATTAGTGAATAACTTGCAGGTTTTCAACAAAGTAACTGACGATATTCGTAGTTCAACTTCAACCTTAAACATTTTTTCTAACCTTTACTAAGTACTCTGCAAAATTGTTCAGAATATTGGCAAACAAATAAGCTTATTGCTTCCTGCTGTCTGTGACAATTCTTCAATTTGACTGGCGACCAAGTCTCACTGATGCCATCACAGTTGTTGGATACGTGGGATACCTATGAACAAATACCTGAAAGCAACCACTGTTGGAAAATGGAACATCCATGCCTGACCACATGTCTGTGTAAGATCAGCTGCCAACACTGTTGCTTTCCTACTCATGCAAAATTAAGAATTATAAATATAAGATTTTTTTCTGAGCTTGCTTATGCCAGATGCCACGAGATCACATAAACACTTGAACACACATGTAAATGCATTGGATTGTCTGAAACCTAGAAATAAAAAGGTTGTAGAAAACCAGTCTTGGTCAGCTTTTTAAGAGGTTCACTTTGTGTTGGCTTGCAATTAATATTACTTGAAGAACTTTCTTTTAGTGCTCCACAGCATCCCAAAAATCCAAGGAGAACTAAGGCAGAAGTGGTTTATTAATTTTTTGCACAAATAAACACTTTGTGATTTATAGATTTCAGGTCTCATAGTAGAAATCATGACACAAATATATCTAATAAGTTCATCATTAATAAGTTCAACTGAAGAGAAATTGAACAAAAATGCATCTTTCTTTTCTCTCCATAAATGCAGCCTGATCTGCTGAATACTTCTTATTTCCAGCAGCCGCAGTATTTTGTTTTCATGCTTTCATTGCTGTTGCTTATGTTAATAACTCGTCCTCGATATTATAAGGCAATGTTTATTTAAAATATAATTGTATTAAAGTTAAAATGCTGTAAATCTGAAATAAAAATAGAAAATGTGTAAAATGTGAGTCAGGCAGCATCTGTAAAGATAAAAACAGAATTAATGTTTTTGGTCAATCAGAACGAGATGACGGTTTTTCCAGTGAACAATGTTGTTAGATATAGTATGCTTAAGATGATTTAATTCTGCACAAACCTTTATTTTTTATTTCAGGGCTGTTTCCTTATTAACTATTACTATTTTAAAAAATGTTCCCTGAGAATGAAATGTATATGTCAAAATTGAATATAAATATACACTGGCACACAAATGGATGTATTACTAAGAAACGATCAATTAGAAGAACATTTAAAGAAATCGTGCAGCCAGTCATTCGTTTTAAAATAATATGCACCACCACCAGTCACATTACAAGCTAAACAGAGGCAGCTGTCGGGCTGACGGTGCACGGACATGAGAAATGTACTGGTATGCAACAAAAATGCAGCAAAACATCTTCTCACTCTTAGTGGCATTCATACCTTCATCACATTAGTGGACCATCTTTGGACCAAACTTTAAACAAACCGAATTTCCACACATTCTTGGATTTACATTGCTTGTCATTCCTTTAATTTGAATATTTTTTACATACAGAAGTAACATTTGAATACTTTCTCGAATATTTACCCCAAAATTAAACCACAGTAGTAAGAACTGATGTGCTAACAAACGAATTAAAAAGCACTGCGGTAGTCAAACGAAATTTATCCGACACAATTGTTGAATTATTTGACAGGGTGCAGTTTCCAAAAGTTCATGGGGAAAGCACCTGAACACAAATTAAATTAATTAATTAATAGGTCGATATAAGCAATATTACACACCAGAATCATTTCTCCTGTCCGCCATTTCAATCTCAGAATTCCCAGATTTATCCATAACAACGCTGAGTTGGTTACCCTAGTGACTGACTGAGAGCAAGGAAGACAGAGAGCCAGAAGTGAGCAAAGGTTGGCGATCGGGGAGGAATTACTTAGTGCGTGGGCCTCAAACAAAGCTCCAAGCATTCGGCAGCTTGGCAAGTGGCGCAAAGCACATCGAACAGGCGACCGTTAACATTCACTCGCGAGCTCGCGCCTGGGGCTGAGCTCAGCGAGAGGCGCGCTCACGCCCTGGGCCACACGGGTGCACGCCGCCGATGCACTCAAAAAGACAGCGGTTCTTGACAATTATTGGGAATCAGCATTCTGCAAATAGTAGAATGTTTCCAGTGTAAAAACAAAACCTTAGGATTTTTAAAAAATATGTAGAGATAATAAAGCAAAAAAGGTAACTATTTGTTATATGTTTTGTATTGCATCCATTGGTTGCAAGCAGCATTGCAGTTTGAAGGATTAACGGGGGTGGGGCACCTGATGTGCGAGGCTCTTGCACGGTGGGTTTTGTTACATTCCGTTTCGCCCAGTCCCCAACAGCTTCACAGGAAAGGTACGCAAAGATAGCGAGAAGGATGCGTTTAAAAACTCAGGTAATTAAAACTAATAACGTTCTTCTACTTAGATAGTTTAAGTGTTCAATATGAAACACATTTAGTCAAAAAATAGCTTGAGGGATGTGCCAAAACCAAGTTTGAAAAGTTTAAATTGAAGAACTGCTAGCTTCGATAATACACCATTTCTACATTCTTTGAAAAAATATTAATTGCAGTCAAAGTCATATCGAAAGCATCAAATTATTTCGTTTATGCTTATTGTACGAGAAAACATGAAAATTCAATGGGTCCAATTCGACTCTTTGCACCTGTTAACAAAGTACATTGAATCTGTTTATATTATGTCAAAATAACAAGATTGGACGGGCAATTTAAAACTGAAATGAGCTACTTATTGGCTTTTAAAAGTGTGTGGCTAGGTAAGAAAATCGATGTTTTATTTATTGCAGAGTTTTTAACTCAGTTCTGTCATGTTTTTAGCAGTTGTTTATGAATCTGCCTGGAAAACATTTAACACAAGGATGATTGGTTATTCTTTACACATCGCGAGGTTGTTTCTTTTGGAAGAACGTTTGCAAATTATCACTAATAAAGTTCAAGAGTAGAGCGTTTCCATTCAATGTCAAACTATCAATCAAATAACTCTTAAAATTGTATGTGTAATGATTTTCCAACCACTATTTTCGGCCTATTAATCTGAACGGATGAAGATCCCATTCAATGGAACACGATTTTGTTAGTGGTCCTTGCCCGCTTTTTGCTGTACAACCGCCAAAATTCTGGCACTGGCGCCAAATCGGAGAAAACATGGAAACAAGGTGGGGGTGGGGGGGGAACTCGGCTTGGTGAGAGACGTCGCAATGGGGAATTGAATGTGGGTACGCGAGGAATCCCAAGAAACTGTACATTATTTTGCATAACATTGTGTTTACCTGCTTCATATACGATTTTGCGTAATTATGAATGGAGGGGAGGGGGGAGGATCAATAGTAAGATTAAATCGTTTTGGCGCCATGCCATTATCCGCTGGACGTTATAAACTGTTCACTTAAAGGCACAAAATGTAAGGCCACTTTTGAACTCTCCTGTCCAAACGGCACCCTTTTGTCTAAAATGTTTGGGGATCTTTTATTTTCTCGAACTTCCATATTGCTTTTATAAGCTCTTACTGAATCTTTTCCAACTGTCCTTTATTGATTGTGATTGAAGTGCACTATCTGCTTCAATGGTACATAAAATGTAGATTGTTGGGTGTAGGTAGTCCTATTGAGCCTACAACATAATTGAATAAGATCATGGCTAAATCCACTAAATGCTGTGCTTTTCCTTCTATGATAACATTCCACTTCACTTTCCCCCCCCCCCCCCCCCCCCCCCCCCGACCAATCTTGTTTTCTTGTAGTCTTGTCAATGTTCTATACAATTAACGAATATATCCATGACTGAATTATCCTGGTAATTCCAATGGGTTACCTCCAACACCATGAGGTTTTACTTTCTATATTGTAACAATTTTTCAAATGCCTTCTAGAAATCTGAGTTTAGTACATTCATCAGTGTCTCTGTATCCACAGGATATGTTGTCTTTTCAATGAACTCCAACAAATTGATAAAACCCATGTTCTTTATCACAAAAACATGTTGATTTTGCCTCGTTACCATGAATTTTAAAAATGCCCTGTTATAAATAGCATTTGTCCAACAAAAAAATATTATGTGGTGTCCTGTTTTCTACCTCCTTTTTGACTAAAGGAGATAACAATCTCACAATTCATATCATTCGAGACCCCAAGGTGAAGTCCATCAGGACTTGAAGATTTGCCAGCCCCATAGCTTAAGACAATTGGTCTAGTACTGCCTGGGTGATTGTAATTTTACTGGAGTTTCTCCATTTTTGCAAATTTTTTAACCAATTTTTTTTTTTTGCTGTAATAGCCAAACATTCATCATTCCAGCATCTGCAAGTCTCTTGTGTCTCCACTCCATTTTAATCAGTACCCACTTTGCACAAGTTGTCCACATGTGATCCTTCTCTTATTAGCCATGACAGGCAAACCATAACAATGGGAGGCCTTAAAGTGGAGATGTTTCAATTACAATTTGAGTACATTTCCATGAGGGAGAAGAGTAGGGCCACCAAAAAACAGGGCTCCTTGGATATCCAAAAAGATGGAAAGTGATACAGAGCAGAATAAAAGAACATATTCTGGATAGCAGATTAACACAGGCTGGTTACAGAAAGTAAAGGGAGAAAATAAAAAAAAAATCTGAGATGGATCCTGAGAAAAGATTGGCAGCAAACATATAGAAGGAAATTCAAAAATATTCTTTCAGCATGTGAACGGGAAAGGGATTCTAAGACTAAATATGGGACTAATCAAAGAACAAAGGGGAAATTAATTTGTGGAGACATAGGACTTAGCTGAGGAATGACTAAGTACTTTACATTATTCAGCAAAATAGAAGCAAATGAATAGGTGATTGAGATTTTGGATAGATTTAAAAAGCGATAGTAAAGATATTCATTGTGTTAGCTCCACATAAAATAGATAAATAACCACAACACGATGGGAAGGATCTATGTTGCTGAGGGAAGTAAAGGAAAAACAGTTGCAGAGCTCCTGGCCATAATCTTCCAAACGTCGATAGTTTCATAGTATCCTAGGTCTGTTAAAACATATTTAAGTCATTTAGACAAGCAATTGAATAGGCAGGGCATAAAAGGATAAAGATCTAATTCACGTCAATGGAATTAACATAGATAAGCAGAAAGATCAGCATGGATGTGGTGAACTTTATTTCTGTACTATTCTGTTTGTATGACTGGAAAATTGCAAATGTTGCACTAAATTCAAAATAGGTTGTTGGGATTAAGCCAGTAACCACAGATTAGTCCGTTTAATTGCAAGAACAGAATTAACTGTCACCGGAATAAGTGTGTATTGATCAGAGAGAGCATAGTTTTATTAACCATTACATTTATTTGATGAAGTAACTAAGAAGGTTGATGAAAGGAATGGTGTTAATATGTATAAATAATTCAAATATATATTTGATGCAGAGTCATAAAATAGACTCAACATTGAGATTGAAGTTAATGGAATAAAATAATCTTTCAAAGCACGGATAGAAAATTGGTAAACCATATAACCATATAACAATTACAGCACGGAAACAGGCCATCTCGGCCCTACAAGTCCATGCCGAACAAATTTTTTTCCCCTTAGTCCCACCTGCCTGCACTCGTACCATAACCCTCCATTCCCTTCTCATCCATATGCCTATCCAATTTATTTTTAAATGATACCAATGAACCTGCCTCCACCACTTCCACTGGGAGCTCATTCCACACCGCCACCACTCTCTGCGTAAAGAAGTTCCCCCTCATATTACCCCTAAACTTCTGTCCCTTAATTCTGAAAATCAGAAATTAAGAGGGAACATACAAGTGAAAAGTTTTTTGGACTGGAGGGAAATGTACAGTGGAGTTTCACAGAATTCGCTTTTTCTAAGTATAATGATTATGTGTACATGGCACAATTTCCAAATTTGTAAATGTCAGGTTTCAGTCTCCTTTATTACTGTGAATTACCATGACGTCCCTTGCAAATATTTCACCCTTAGTTTATTATATGTTAAAATTGTGATTACAGTTTACTTGTTTCCATTACTTGTAATGATACCTACCCAATCTCCTGCCTCATCTGGTGACACTCTCAAACACTCTTTGAAGACTTCAAACTGCAGGCCATGGTCAACATCCCATTCTCCACATCCACATTTTAATCCTATAAAATTTATCTGACTGCACTCCCACTTGTCTTGGCCTTGATAACTTGATCTTGATAACTTGGCCTTCAGAAGTGAATCTACTCAATTCTCCCCTAGTGCTACATTTTCAAGTAAATCTCTGAATCCTGATTAGAAACACACTTGCAGAAGGATTGGTTGTATTCAATGTGGATCTACCTGTGGACACACTCTGCATAAAAGGAATTTTGCACAATTTAATCAAGATACCAATAATTTTCATTTTTCCAACATCAACCATATGTCATGAGGTGTTATGACATCAATGAGGTGTATGTCACCAATGTTGGTGCAAAATGGGGAACCTTCCTTATTAGCATAAATTGGAGCTTTAGGATGCACCTCGTGACATTGCTTAAGCACAACTAATTTCAGAGTATAGCTACCAGTATAACTAATTGAACTAGTTTAACTAGTGTAATTTTGTGACATTTTGTCATTTAAAGGGACACTGTTGACATTGGGAGATCTGCCTGCGCAGCTTGAAAAAAGTTCCAATGTTTTCTATGTTCTTTAAAAAATAGTGGGGTTTTATCCCCTGGGTTTAACTGTTTAGATACTCATTCAATGGTTGCCGAATCATTTTAGTTTATTAAAATATTTTGAAAATTGGAATACGAGGTGCTGTTCCTCCAGTTTGCCTGTGGCCTCACTCTGGTAATGGAAGAGGCCCAGGACAAAAAGGTTTGCGGCGGAATGGGAAAAGGAGTGAAAATTGTAGCAACCAGTGACAGGTGATTGGATCACATTGTAGGTGACTTGGTTAGTAAATGTTGGAGGGAGATGCTTTGAACTCTGTGGCTGGTGGGGTGAAAGGTGAGGACCAGGGAAATTAGCCATGTTCCGCCTGGGAGGAAAAGGAGCGAGAGCAGAACTATGGGTCATAGGATATGCAAGCGAGGGATCCATCTCTGATGTTATCTTGGGATCAGATGCGACAGAGATAAAGGAATTGAGAGTAAGGGTCGGCGTGGGAGGAAGTATTGACCAGATTGCCGTGGTAGTCGGCAGGTTTGTAGTCTATGTCAGTCGATACAACCATCACCTGTGATGGAGACGGAGAGATCAAGAAACAAGAGAGGGGGGGGGGTGTAAGAGAGTACCCTGGCTTATGGAAGGACTGTTCTTACCTTGTGTCTCACTTTATTCTCATCTCTGACCTTTGCTCAACCATCTGCCTATCAACAACCCCCCTCACCTGTGTTCACCTAATACTTGCCATACTTTATCTTTCCCCTGCCCCTCCTCTCTTCTAATTCTTACCCCCACCCACCCTCATAATCTGTCTGAAGAAGGGTTTCAACCTGAAATGCTCCCTATCCATGCTCTCCCGCGATGCTGCCTGACCCGCTGAATTACCTTGGAGTTTTTTTAGTGGAGGAAACTTCATTTGTTTGGAATTAACTAAATTTTAATCCCCAACCGAGAAAAACTGATCCTTTACACAATTCAAATATTAACACCAACATATTTCACCATTGATCAGTAAAGAGAGCTGAGAACAGATATTAATCCCTCACATTCTGCTCTGCAAGGCCAAATATACTTATCACAATACCTGAATAAATTAATTCTTGATCCATCTACTGAGATGACTGACTAACATTGTTTTGGAGTCCATAGCACACTTTTCTATACATCGTAAGAATGTTTTTTTGTGTATTAGTCAAATCAGTGGAGACTCTCACACCTGAGGAACGTGAGGTATGGGTGTTGGGAGTTTTCGGGAAAAGGCAGGAGAATGGGGTTGAGAGGGAGAGATAGATCAGCCATGATTGAATGGCGAAATAGAATTGATCGGCCAAATGGCCTAATTCTGCTCCTATCAGTTAGGAACTTATGAACCACCTCCTGCGGATTTTCCTGTGGTGGTACTATCAGGTTTCCCAGCCCCAAGCACACAGTACTTTTCTCCAGATATTCATCATGCTGAGGGGAATGCCAGATCTTCACCTCTCCCACTCTTGTCCTGTAATCTCTCTCCTCATAATTACCACTGTGTCTTACTGGCAAATTGGAGGTTACTTAAAATTGGAGAATTCAATGTTCATACCGAAGTATATATTTTCCTGATAGATAATATGGGATAAAGTAATGAATAGGGTTTGCACAATTAAAAATTTTGCAGTAAATTATGACAGAACAGACCAAAACCTTTAAGAATTGTAGATAGACACAAATTACTGCAGTAACTCAGTGGGACAGGCAGCATATCTGGAGAGAAGCAACGGGCGATGTTTCGGGTCGAGACCCTTCAGAACCGAATCGTAACCCGTTCCTTTCCTCCAGAGATGCTGCATGTCTTGCTGAGTTACTCCAGCATTTTGTGTCTATCTTCGATGTAATCCAGCATCTGCAGTTCCTTCCTAAACCTTTAAGAATTGTGATCTGCCTTCTTGACATCACAGTTAAAGAAGGGTCGTCTTACCCGAAACATCACGCATTCCTTCACTGTAGAAATGCTGCCGGTCCTGCTGAGTTACTCCAGCTTAGTTAATTATAGACTAATTCCACTAAAGGTTAGACATGAAGATAATCATATATCTTCTATTTTTCTCAATGGCATTTGGCACACTTGACATCTACTTGAGCATAACAGATACCATTCTGGACTGATGTTGTGAGTGTGAAATATTATCAATTAATTGAGAGGAAATTGTAAACTTAATTGATTGTAAACTTCTTTCTAGATTGTGGGAAGGTTTATTGCTACCAGAATATTACTTTCAAAGAAAGTATTAAACCATGCACAAATGTTTCTTGAAGAAAATCAGGAACATAAAACAGCAGATCAGAAAATGTTTCTACACATATAATCCAGTCTTTGACACTTCCATCCTTGGAAAAAGGGTCAACCCTATCTATGCCATATCAGGCCAAAATGCAACCAGTTAGGATACTTTCTACAAAATGCCTGCAGAATGTTAATGCCAGATTAATGCCAAAGAACTTGAATCTCTCAATCATTTCCATTTCAGCACCAGTCATGCTGATTGTGGTATATATTTCATCACGCTTCCTGAAGTCGACATCTAGCTCCTTCTTCTTGCTGACATTGAGGGAAAGGTTATTTTCCTCATACAGTGTTACTAAGTTCTCTATCCCCTTCCTGTACTCTGTCTCATCATTGTTCGTGATCTTGCCTACTACAGAGGAGTCATCTGCAAACTTGTAGATGGAGTTAGAGCCGAATCGGACCACAGTTGTGAGTAACAGGGAACTGAGAATGTATCCTTGCGGAGCAACAGTGTTGAGAATTATTATGAAAGAAATGTCACTTAGCCTCACTGATTGTGATCTAGGTCAGAAAGTCGAGAATCCAGTGGCAGAGGGTGATGCTGATTCCTAGACGTTTGAAGTTGATTTTGAATGTGATTAGTGTGTGGCAGAACTATAGTCCATAAACAGGAGTCTAACGTAGGAGTCCTTGTTGTCTAGGTAATACAGAGATGAGTTTAGAGCCAGGAGATGTCATCTGCTGTTGACCTGTTGCAACTGTAAGCAAACTGCAATGGATCAAAACTGGCTGGGAGGCTCATTTGGTGAGGTTAATGTGTGTCATTGAGTGTCCCAAAGCTATTAATTATGGTGGATGTCAGAGCCACTGGATGGTAGTCATTAAGATATACTACCTTACTTTTCTTTTGCACTGCTCTTCTTGAAGCAGGTGTTGATCTCAGAATGGAGTAGTGAGAGATTAAAGATGTCTGTGAATACCTCTGCCAGCTGAACCGCACAAGTCCTGGGGACATGGCCAGGAATTCCATCTGGGCCAGTTGCTTTTCGTGGATTCATTTTCATTGCCAGAACAAGGCCACATTGCAAATTGGAGGATAGGCATATGGATGAGAAGGGAATGGAGGGTTATGGTATGAGTGCAGGCAGGTGGGAGTAAGGGGAAAAAAGGTTGTTCGGCACGGACTTGTAGGGCCGAGATGGCCTGTTTCCGTGCTGTAATTGTTATATGTTATATGGTTATATGGAGTAACACGTCATATTCGGCGTAGGTAACCTACAACCCAACGGTCTGAAGGGTCTCGACCCAAAACGTCACCCATTCCTTCTCTCCAGAGATGCTGCCTGTCCCACTGAGTTATTCCCGCATTTTCTGGCGCTGCAAGTGCTGTAAGGCAGCAACTCTACCGCTGCGCCACCGCACCGTTATATGAGTTATAACAGAGCCAGACAAAACTATTTAACTCACCCCAGGAAACAGATATATTGGTGTTCTTATGCAATGGCATAACTGTGGTCGGAGGAATGGAGGCCCATTGGTTAGAGAAACTTGTTTGAGTTTAACTTCTGCTGTTATTTGAGTAGCATTACTTACATTTTTACAAAGTGGTTACCAAGAAATATGTTTTAATGGATATTTCGTATTTCTTTGTCCTCTACAAACTAGTGCCATTTTTAACATAACCAACCCAGTAAATGGATAGTCATTTATATGTCGTCTTCTTCTTCTTGAGAATGAAACATAAACCAAAGGAATAGTTAGATCTCAAGCTGGGTGTTGAGCAGCCAGGTTGTTGTCTCTGCATCAATGTCTGCAAGGCCCTGAGCTCCATTTGGTGGGTGGTAGAGGGGGCACCCAGAGATGACATGGTTGGCTGTCTGTTGTTCTGCTCCACATTTACAGGCTGGGCTCTGGCGGAGTTTCCATCTCCACATGCTGGCATTGAAACTCCCAACTCCAGTACGAAGTCTGTTGAGCTTCACCCATGCTCCCCTGGGGAGGTCAGATCCTGGGGACAGCTTTTATCTGGTGAAGAGATGTAGCTGTGTAATGGAGATAAGGTTGCCTTCCACTCCTGTGACCACTTGGTGGCTATCCAGTGTGCTTTTGGCTCAGTTGGTTGGATGGATGCTAGGAGTTGTTTTCCATGTGGAGCAAAGGGATGACAGGACTTCAGTCGGGATGGCCTCTGCTCTCTGCTGATAACCTGATGGAGGTGATCTGAGTCCATGGCATGACGAGATAGTGCCAGAGTTGCTGCATGCCTTCGGATTCCTGCAGGCGAAATACCTGCAAGTATAGTGACTGGAGTAGGTTAAAGGCACCCCGTGATGGTTCGCAAGGTGCTGCTCAGGCTCGTGTCTACCAGGCTAGTATGCCTACTTCTACTCCATACGGGTACGCAGTAGTCAGCTGGGGCATACACAAGAGCTAAGGCAGAGATGCGAAGAGTGATGGACTGGCTCCCCAACTTGTTCCTGCCAGGCGTCGGATGAGACCGCTATGTGACCTTGTCGCGGAGACCAGCCAGGTGTTGACGAAATGTAACCGACTTGCCCAGCTTTACGCCGAGTTAAATGGGTGTTTGTTGGCAGTCCAAGTGCCTGTTATTAACAAAAACAGCTAGCTCTCGCTTTGCTTCCTTGTTGTTTAGATGGAATGCTGTTGACACTGTTTTGCCTTCACTCAGCTTTATACGCCACTGTCGTAGGTATACTGCCAAAGTCCCCATGTCTTGACTCAAGGAGCTTCCGATTGTCTTCCACTCTTTGTGTCTTACCTCCACTCAGTTCACAATAACCAACCTGATCTCCCGGTGGCTCAGCACTTCAAAATCCCCCTCCCATTCCGAATCTGACTTTTCAGTCCTGGGTGTCCTCCATGACAAGGGTGAGGCCCAGCGCAAATTGGAGGAATAGCACCTCATATTTCGCTTGGATAGTTTACACCCTAGTGGTATGAACATTGGCGTCTTCAAATTCAGGTAGTCCTTGCTTTCTCCCTCCTTCCCCTCGCACTCCCAGTTCTCCCACAACCTACTGTCTCCTCCTCTTCCTTTCTTTTTCCTGCACCCCCCCCCCCCCCGACATCAGTCTGAAGAAGGGTCTCAACCCAAAACATCGCCTATTCCTTCACTCCATAGATGCTGCCTCACCCGCTTATTTTCTCCAGCTTTTTTGTCTACCACCCATTCACACAAGTTCTGTTATCCCACTTTCCTCGCCCACTACCTACACATTAGGGGCAATTTTACAGAGACAAGTTAACCTACAAAGCCAATGCGTCTTTGGGATGTGGGAAGAAACCCACAAGCTTGCAGGGAGAATGTGCAAATTCAACACAGACAGTGCCCGAGGACAGGATCGAACACAGATCTCTGACGTGTGAGGCAACAAGTCTACCAGCTGTGCCACTATATTTTGTTTTCCACCACACAAAAAATTATACATTGATAACTTTGGTTACTAAAAAAAAAGAAACTATCCATTTTCAGTCTTAAATCTCTAAGTCACTCTATGTCCACCTTTGCAGCTACTTTATGTTTTAATTCAGTTCAAGACTATGGCGCAGTACATTGGCCATAAAGTTGCTGCCTAAAAGTGCCAGAGACCCGGAATTGATCCTGAATATGGGTGCTGTCTGTCTGGAGTTTGCTCCTTTTTCCTTTGATTGCATGGGTTTTCTCCGGGTGCTCTGTGCAAATTCCAAAGGTGTGCAGGGCCCTTTTTCAGACCCAACCCAAAATGTAATATTCTCCTTTTGTCCAGAGATTCTGTCTGACCTGTTGAGTTACTCCAGCTTTTTGTGTTTCTCTTCGGTTTAAACCAGCATCTGCAGTTCCTTCCTACACACACGATACTATACGATAGAACTTTATTAATCCCAGGAGGGAAACTGTGTGTGTGTGTGGGTATATATATCACACACACGCACACGCACACACACACACATATATATAGTTATATATTCATAATAAATATACACTGTTTTGTTTTCTCATTTATAACATTGTTTACAGAGTACTATGTTTGCATACACAAAAATGCTGGAGAAACTCAGCGGGTGCAGCAGCATCTATGGAGCGAAGGAAATAGGTGACGTTTCGGGCCGAAACCCTTCTTCAGGGTTTTTGGCGTGTCCGCCAAAAAATTGTGTCCCCCGTCCCCTCCATGTTTTGATAGCGAGTTCCGCTCTTGGCCAGGACCTTGCTTCTTTTAACTAGATTATTATTAACCATTTACATTGAGTGACACCAATTTAATAGTATTACGTGACATTTAATTTACATAATCCTGTATTACATTCATAAATCTCCAGATAACTTGGAACTGTGCCGGTCTGAACATCTGGACAACATGTGCCAAATAAAGAAAATTAAATAAAAGAGAAAACAGTGGACTTCCAAGTAAGGGTGATTCCTTGCCACCCTGAGTCTCCGTTGGCAGGTAGAGGGGAAAACCTCCTCCCAGAGGGCCCCTCACTAGAGGTGAAACCATTTTGCGCATCCTAGTATCGTCCAACGTCATCCGATAGCACTTATTTTCTAGTCCAAAAGAAGTCGTGACACAATAAAAGCTAGTTGGATAGGGTCTGCTCAGACTCCTGTAGTCGCTCTTTTGCTGTCTCACTCCCATCTTCGCTCCTCTTTCCAACTCTCTGCCATGTCATAGCCTGGAGAAGACGCTCCATCTCTGGGTCCGCCAGCTCCTCAGCGCTGTAATCTGGCGTCTCCATGGAGTAGCCTCTCCTCCTCAGCTCCTGCGCTGTGTCTTGTGCACATTCCTGAGTCCCAGTGAATGCGCATCTTGTCCAGCGGGGTCTGGAAGCAGACACCTCTCTCCATCAGGGCCCTCTTTATTCCCTTATATGCCTTGTGCTTCTGGACAACCTCCGTTGCATAGTCGTGGTCAAATGATAGATGTCGCCCTTCAATCATTATCTTCTATCCCCAGGCCTTTTTCAATACCATTTCTTTGGTATTAAACTCCACTATGGACCTAGGTGGTGCGTTATGTTTGCGAGCCAAAGCTCTGTGCGCGTGCTGGATCCGTACGTTGGTGTCCGTTGTTATTGCGAGTTCAGTTTTCAAAAGTTGCTCCACAAATTCAGACATTAATTTTTCTTCTTTCTCTTCGGGTATGCCGTAGATGCGAATGTTATTTCGTCTAGACCGTCCTTCCAAATCAGTCAGGGTTTCTTGCATGACTTTCTGTTTTTTCATAGATTTAAACAGCACATTTTTCAAAGCCATGCTAATTGTCTCAGCCTCTTCGATTCGTGCCTCTGCTTTGTTTAGTCTGGTTTCATGGGCGTGGATTTGTTTGGAGTTAGCAGAAAGTTTATGATAAATTTCTTGCTTCAGATCTTTGAGTTCGGCTTTCATGTCTTCTTTAAGTTTATGTAAGCACTTTATATTCAGCCCTGATGTCCCAAATTTCCTTACTGATATTGTGAAGCATTGAGCATATGGTTTCTGCCGAGTCATTGTTTGAGCTTTGTCCATCTCTGGTGAATTCTTTCTTTCTCATCTCACGTTTCTTTTGACTTCTAGTTGTCGCTCCCCCACTCATTCCAATACAGAAAACTGTGAATTATGTGGCAATTAGTGAATTAAGGGAGGCTAGTTTTAAACTTGGTATCGAGAGCTCGAGATTAAGCAGCCATCTGCTCGCCTCGCCACCGGAAGTGAGGCTGTTCGAATTCAACATATTTTAATTGACCTAAACAGATGACAGAAAAATTACTGTCCATCTAAAATTAATTGGATCCATCCACACTCAAATCTTGTTAATCTGCTGGCACATCAAATATGGAACTGTAAATGTAGATTATTATCTACTATTCATTAGGGGCCTATTTAAAATTTTCAGTCTTGATAAGGTTATTTCTAATTAAGACCAGCTCATCCTTACATCCTGTATCCAAATCTTTCTTAACACCTGTAGAACAGGCAATTTTGATCCTGCTATAAATAACAATGATTTGATAAGCAAAGAAAATGATTTTTCACTTCTCATTCCAACAACAGTAGTGGATAATTTTACTTCGGAGTCACGTGAGTGACTTCGTGAAGAAGCCCGCTCAGGGCGCAGGCGCGGCATTACGCCCAGCAAGTGCAACAGCAGCGGCAGCTGGAGTCAGGCTCTCCAGCTGCACTTTAAAACGCACCATCAGGTAAGTGAATGGTGCGTTGGGAAACCGGAGGGAGTTGTTGTTGGTTCTTTGTTAGGAAACATGTCCCAACGCAGAAAACTCGCTCATAGACCTGCCCGTGCTTTAACTCCACCGGAGGAGCCGATTCCAGCGGGGCAGCAACCGGTGGTACTACCGCTTGAACAGCGGTTTGAAATTCCCCAGACCGAGCTGGTCCCAGTCACGCCAGAGCCTACACGGCGGACTGGGAAAGCCACCCGGAAGACAAACCGGCCGGTCGATTCCGACTCGTCGGAGGGGGAAATGTCCACCCCAAAGCGGGGGAGAGACAGCCGCCTAAGCTGCATCCAGCAGCTATTGGAGGGGATGGTCTACCGAGAGCAGCAGCGCTCTCGGACAGACAGGACAGGCGCCCCCTCCATGGTGTCGAGCCAGGCACCTCCCTTTGCGACCTCGGACCAGGAATTGGAGGTCAGCATCGGTGACCAGGGCAGGGCTGGTCTGAATATGTGGCAGGCGGAAGGAGTCGAAAGAGAGCAGGGTGTGCAGGAAGAACAGCTGCTGGGTGTTGTAAGCCGATTTGTCGCTACCCCACGGGTTGGAGCACCGCTGGAGCCAAGGATGGCTGCCAGCATTAACCATCTCCAATAAACCACTTCAGGAGAAGGTGCTCGCCCAAGTGCTGGAGGAGCACACAGCCCCGGACAATTGTGAGGCTCTCAAAGTAAAGAGTCTCAATCCTCAAATCTGGGGCAATGTGGGGGGACCAATTCGTGCACAGGAAGTCAAACTTCAGCGCATACTTCGCCTCCTCACGTCGGCAATTACAGCCTATGCGCGGGGTGTCGAGACGGAGGAGATGACCACACACCAACAAGATGTTCTTGCACTAATGTGCACAACTCAATATGAGTTAAATAATCTGCGCAGAGAGAACATCAGGCCGGCCCTCAATCCAAAGTTTGCAGGGTTATGCAAAACACCATCAGTCGAGTCCGACTCATTGTTATTCGGGAAGGACCTGAATAAACAATTAAAGGACATGGAGGAGGCGTCCAAGACCTTTAGCCTCATGAGGGCTGTACCGGTGACAAACATACCAAAGCCTTTGATTACACCCAGGCGGCAGCACACCACTGTATCTACCAGTCGGCGTCCCGAATATGCGACTGGTCAAAGCTTGGGGCCGCACTATCCCCAGAGACCTTTTTTAGGTCAGGGCCCGCCGCGGACCCCCTGGAAAATGCGCCTCCTCCCAACATCGCCAGCACGTCGACAGGGAAGAACATTGCGAAAGAAAAAACCACAACCCCGCCAATAACCATGGAGGTAGGTGGATCTGGTTCCTACCCGCATATCGAGAATAAGGGTGACTTACTAACGGGTGGAAGGTTACACTTGTTCAAAGAAGCATGGGGAAGGATCACTGATGATAAATATATACTTAATAGTATTCGAGGGTATAAAATAGAATTTATCTCAAAAATACCGCCAGTTCAACACGTGCCCGAAAGGGTATTTGTACTCTCCAATAAGGAACAACAGGAGGGACAAGCTGAACTGGTGAGGCTTATAAACAAAGGGGTCATAGAAAAAACTAGTCATGAGCCCTTGGAATTTGTTTCCAACATATTTACTAAAAGTAAAAAGGATGGTGGATGTCGCATCATCATTGACTTAACATCCCTGAATGAATTTGTTAAGTATATACATTTCAAAATGGAAACATTTGTGACTGCTAGACAACTGATTTCCAAAGGATACTATATGGCCAGCATTGATCTCAAAGATGCTTACTATCTGGTACCTATACATAAGGATTATAGCAGATATCTTAAATTTATCTGGATGGGGGAGCTTTGGCAGTATAAAGCACTGCCTAATGGGCTTACTTCAGCTCCAAGACTATTCACAAAAATATTAAAACCAGCCATGGCAACGTTAAGGAAACTTAACCATATAGTCATGGCATATTTGGACGACATCCTCATAGTTGGGAAAACTATGGAATTGGCTGTAGCAGCAGTATCAGCTACTAAACAGCTCCTAGAGACTCTAGGCTTTGTCTTACATCCAGATAAATCCAAGTTAAATCCATCCACAATTATGGACTACCTGGGTTTCACAATTAACTCAGTCCAAATGACTATTACCCTGCCAAGGGGAAAGATGATTGCATTGGTACAATCATGTAATAACTTAAAGATAAACAAAAAACCAACTATTCGACAAGTGGCAGCAGTAATTGGCAAAATGGTAGCAGCATTTCCAGCTATCCAATTTGGACCTTTGCACTATCAAAATTTACAAAGAGCAAAGATAAAGGCACTAAAACAACATAAAGGTCATTATGACCGAGTCATGAGTTTACCCCCTGAAGCAATATCAGAGCTACAGTGGTGGATACAAAATATTTGGCACAGTTATAGTCCTATTGTTATTACTAATGCTACTGTAGTACTCCAAACAGATGCTAGTGCTCAAGGCTGGGGAGCAACTAACTCCATATCCAGCACAGGTGGTAGACGGACTAACTTAGAATCATCATTACTATCTACACTGGGCATTAATTCTTTGGAAATGTTGGGCGCCTTTTATGGTTTAAAAGCATATGTATCCAATATGCATCACTTGCATGTTAGATTACAAATAGATAATACTACGGTGGTGGCTTACATTAACCATATGGGCGGCATAAAATCTTTATCATGCGACAAATTGGTCAATACGATTTGGCAATGGTGTGTCGAAAGACATATTTGGCTTTCAGCTACCTATCTACCGGGTAAGCTAAATACAGTGGCAGACACCAGGTCACGCAAATTCAATGACAACATCGAATGGATGTTAAATCCTAAAACATTCGCTAAAATTGTAAAGCAATATGGGAAGCCAGATATAGATTTATTTGCATCAAGACTGAATCACCAACTACCTATCTATGTCGCGTGGGAACCAGATCCGGAGGCAGCAGCGGTAGATGCATTCACGCTGGATTGGGGAAAGTTTGTTTTCTATGCCTTTCCTCCCTTCTGCCTCATCAGTCGGGTACTTCGAAAAATCCAGATGGATTCAGCATCTGGAATTTTGGTAGTGCCTGACTGGCCTACACAGCCATGGTTCCCAATACTCCATGACATGGTGGTGGAAGCACCTATGGTATTCCCCAGTCATCCAGGGTTACTGACTCACCCAGTGTCCGGCATCAGCCACCCATGCCATCAAGACATGAATCTCCTGGGTTGCAGATTCTAGACCGACCTTATCTGGACCTGGGATTATCGCAACAAACCATCACCACCATGTCAGCATCCCTGAGAACATCTACAAAGAGGCAGTACCTTACCAACATCAGGAAATGGGAGAGGTACTGCCAGGAAACGGGGACTGCTTACGAAACAGCCACAGTAGCGAATGTTCTAGAGTTCCTGGCCGATTTACATCATCGTGAAGATATGAGCTACAGTGCCATCAACACGGCACGTAGTGCACTCTCCAGCTACCTCAAACCTGCAGGACATCAGCCCATGGGGTCCCATCCGCTGGTGGTCAAACTGATGAGGGGCATATTTAACAGCAAGCCCCCCAAGCCCAGATATAATCAAATTTGGGATGTCAGTATTGTGCTCGCATACCTTCGGGATAGACCACCAGCAAGATCTCTCAGTTTAGAGCAATTAACATTAAAAACGCTCATGCTGATGGCTCTAGTATCTGCTCAGAGGGTCCAGTCATTACATAAACTTCGACTGGACAGCATGGAAACAACGTCAGATCAGATAACCTTCACAATACAAGGTCTGATAAAGCAATCAAGGCCAGGAACATCCAACACGCTAGTGGCATTCCGGGCTTACCCACCAGAGCCACGATTGTGTGTGGTGACCCACATAAAAATGTACATTGACACAACCAATAATATACGAGGAAGTGAGAGAGCCTTATGGGTCAGCCACAAAAAACCACATGGCAGGGTAACAAGCCAGACCATTTCAAGATGGTTAAAACAGGTATTGGAAGCTGCTGGGATAGACATTAATATATATAAATCTCATTCCACCAGGGCAGCATCCACATCATCGGCAGCAAGGATGGATGTGCCTATTGACATTATCCTCAACAAAGCAGGATGGTCAAGGGAATCCACATTCCGAACATTTTATCACAAGCCGTTGGTGAAACCTGATGTATTTGCAGCCAGAATTTTAGAAACTGCAAATATTTAATTTAAAGCCCGGGGGAGCTATTTTGTTTTTGTTGTTGTTAATAAATACCGTTTTGTTTTCAAAACAGATTCATTGGTTGATTACAATAACACTTCCTTCCTCAAGAGCTTTCGGTAGTGAGTGAGTAAAACTGTTACACGGTTTGAAATCACAGAGCTTTGAAATCTTCACGAAGTCACTCACGTGACTCCGAAGTAAAATAGTAAGATTAAACGAGAACTTACCAGTTTGAAGTTTGATCTGTATTTTATGAGGAGTTACGATGAGGGATTACGTGCCCTCCGCTCCCACCCTCATTACATGGATCAAACTGATAATTGATGTCTCTTTATTCTTCACTATGTTACTTCAAATACGTGTCTGTCTGTGATTCCACACCGCTGCTTGGAAGCATGCCGCGCCTGCGCCCTGAGCGGGCTTCTTCACGTAATCCCTCATCGTAACTCCTCATAAAATACAGATCAAACTTCAAACTGGTAAGTTCTCGTTTAATCTTACTATTTTAGGCTATCAGAAATTAAAGTGCATTGGGGAATTGTGAAGTTAACGTTGTCAGGAATTAAGTCATAGCAAGAGTGGTATTGAGTATAAATGATCAGTAAAATTCAGAAACAATTAAAAATACAAAACACCTTTAGAAGCTTTTATTTTATCAATTTTATAATACACAAAAATATTAGGAAATGATTTAAAATAATCAAATGCATTTTACTCATTTAAATTAACCCCAAAATGAAAATTATATTTTACTAACCCTTCTCTCCAGAGCTCTTATGTTTTTCTCTCCATTAAAATCAATGAGCCCAGTGGACAACTAGCAGATTGAAAATCCAGGAACATTTCTCTTTCCCTCTGGACCCACTGAATACACAGTTGTCCACTCAGTGGTGACCAGTTTTGCAGGATTTCTGCCATTGCTTGGGAATCCACAGTTTTCACAGTTAGATAGGTAAATGGAACTGCCAGCTTTTTGATGGAAAATCCAGTCCAAAATGCTTCTGTGATCCTCAATCTCTTTGCCTTAAGGGCAGATCTTTGCAGTTTTTTACTTTGTTTCTTTCTTTTATTCGGTACAATTCCCTCAAAATGTGTTTAGGTTAATTTGCCATGACTGAGCTGGAATTGAATATTGTAAATCTGAGATTTAGGCGATATCAGATCCTGCTCGTTGAACATAATGGCCTCAAGAGTCCTGTCCAATAAATGGTGATTTTTATTGAGCAGTGGATCAGACCATATAAAATGAACAAATTGAGTCGGCTCAAACCAATGCCACCATTTGAATTTCGCCAGCATGGTAATTCCATGCTCAATGAGATGAGGTGATGCTTTGTGCCTCAGATATTGTTGAGGTCTGTGAAAAAAACAGGCCGTTGTATTTAATTATTTATTCAATGATCTTAATGCTAGTTTGAAGATATTTGTTCCAAAAAGATTACAATAAAAGTAAAATATCAATTAACTTCCAGAAGATAAATTAAATATCAAATGCACAAAAACCGCAAACGAATAAACAAAGCAATTCCAATATGGACAGCAGAACTAGTAATATGATGTAGCTGCATATGTGCAGTTTTGTGTAGACTGTTGAGACCTTTTGCTATCATAGAATGAAAACTGGAAACACTCAGCGTGTCCAGATTAGAAGTGAATCAAACATTATATATTTTTATTTCAGATTTCCAGCATCTCCATTATTTTTTACTTTCAGCCATATAATGATATTTACCTTAGAGCTGTTAAGCAAAAATCTGAACTGAAGACATTGTGATGCATTTAGAAAGGTGAAAGTTTGTTCCGACTGGCAGCCTCACTTTTAAAAGTTTGAAATTAGTCAGGTATGAAGTAAAGGGGTGAGACTGTGCATAACTTGATGTAGGGATTCCGTACATAAGGTTGGTTTTCTGAAAAACACGTGTTTTAGTCAGCATGAGAAAACAAAGCACTTTGTGCACTTGGTTTTACTGCTGACTCCATTTATTTATCCTCTTTAAACAAATAATTAAAACTATTCTGTTTGTTTCAGCAAATTGATTCCTGGTTTGGAATTATTAAGTAGGCTAGGCCTATACTCTAGTTTAGAAGAGAAATAATCTAATTGAAAATTCCTAAACTGTATGACAGGTAGATGCAAAGTTGATGTTGCCCCAAGTGGGGTGACTATGAATGGGATCACAGCCTAACAATAAGGATGTGGCCATTCAGAATTAAAATTTCTCCACCCAGAGGGTATTGATTTTTTTTTTGCCATCCACCACCCAAGAGGGTGACGAATGCTCTACTTCTGAGTGTATTTAAGACAGATGTTGACAGATTTTATAGATGTTAAGGAAATCAAGGGATATGGGGTTTGCTGCAGGCATTAAGATAAAGGATCAAGCATGATGTTATTAAATGGCAGAACGGGCTTGAGGGGCAAATGACCAGACCCGCACAACTCCATACGCCTCTGCGGTTCGAAATGGGACCGGCCCCGCGCGGCCGTACGCCTCAAGCGACCACGTTTGGTCGCGCTAGACGCATGCAATCGCATGCTGGTGGGACAGGTCCTTAAGATTGCAAAATTAGTGGCATACATTGTGATGAATGAGTTTGAATTAGCAGCCCAGAGGATTTCATAATGTGCATTAAAAACTGTTCCCTACAACAATAAAAAGTGGGATCAGCCAATGAACAGTTTATTTTCGATCTTGTTATGACAGGTTTAATTAACACCAAGGTAAAATATTATCTGGGTAAGAGTGAATAGAGTTTCACAATGCGTTTAATATTCTTAAATTCAACATTAAAACTTAAGTAAAGCCCATTACAGTGATACAAAAGTAGAACTGACAAAGATGCATCTTAGTAGGTGACCAATGTTTGTTTCAAGAAATATTTGTACATTTTAAACCAGATTTTGTCTCATTTTACAATAACTTAAAATTAAGAGTAGTTTTCAGATTAAATGTAGAGCTTTATAAAGTGACGAAGATTATAACCATGACTATTGGGGCAGTTTTCTACGAGTAAAATCAAAGGTTGAACTAAGCATTGATTAATATAAATAAATAAATGGGAGGGCAAACTTGCAATAATTTCTACAAATTATAAAAATGTAATTGATTCTTAACTGCCAGAGCAATTGGGGCTGACCAATGAATACGAGAGGGGAAGAGCAATAATAAACACTGAATGCTACCTTCTGAACTTTGGAAAACTAGTACAGCTTTCATGTGCAAAAGTATGTTATAAAATCTCCCCAAACAGGTAACACCTTAGATATTAATGATGAATAATATTTTGAGGCTTATCATCTTGCCAACTAAGTATTTGTAGGAGAAACATGATCTTTCATACTTTTGCCTTATGATCCTGAGACAGAAGTGACTTGAGGATGGACGAATGATATCACAGTATCTTAAATGAATCAGTCACGTAATTGCACACTTGCCCAGGCAGGTGCATCTACACGCTCCCACACTTCCCTGGCCTTTAGGGTTGTTTTTACATGACAGATAACCAATTGATCATTTTTGGATCTCCAGTATTTGCTTTGGCTTTATATACTACCTATTCCTCAAAATGTAGGACTTAGGCTCTGCATTTGCACAAAAGCCTTGGCATTAATAGGTTTCACGGTTAAAGGACAAGAAAGCTGAAATTATTGGGCAGTTTACAGTATGTTTGCTTGCTTTGCTGAGCATGAAATAGGAAATGAACCACAGATGCAGCCATCAAGAAACCAGTATAAAGTCTGTTTTAGAAGGATTTCATAATACTCCTGCATATGAAAGCTCCAGTGATTCGCTAAAAGACTGAAAATGACACAGCCGCTACTGTTTATTATAATGTAATAAGCACTGCTAAGCAGTACGGCAGATGGTGGCACATCAATAAGTCAGTATTGATTGGATAAATTTGCCTTAGGACAGCACCATTTTAAGTTGTTTTTAACTTTCTTCTGTTTCCATTTCCAACAAAAACGAAGGGCTGTGACTGAATTCTGAAAAATAATTCATTTCAAACAGCATTTTGGGGATTATTATTTGCTCTCACTTTATAATAACTTACAATTTTTCATTGTATTTGTATTATGTTTTATGATTTTACGACTCCAGAACAATTCAAAATAGGCCACATCGAATTTTTTAAAACAGCCTTGTCTATACAAAACAATCATAAGTTTAATACATCACAGATATATAATCTACTGCATTGATATTATTTAACTAATAACTGAATTGTTTTGTTCCTCAAATTATTCTTATTCCTCAAATGGAAATGTTGAAATTGTTATATGTCTATTGATTCAAATTAAGGCCCATTTACAAGGATTTATAACCCTTAGATCTTCCGTCTCTGTGGACCAGTCAGAACATAAATTCTGTTTTGCACTTCTGGGTGAAAGTAAGATTGTTTATGCTACAAAATGACCTATATGTTTCATTAAGTTAGCAAAACAAAATTTTCTTGACTAGTTGTTCTAAGTAACAGCGTATCATTTAAAAATCATTCTTCTCAAAGGTATGTTGAGTGGCTTTGAATCTGAAGAGCTTTGTGCTGTAAGACCAAATCAAAGACTTAAGGCAAAAAAGGAATTGCTTTTCTTGAACTCAACTGGTCAAGTATCATCACCTTAGAAGACAGATCACCTGAATCACTACGAGCAGTTACTTCTGTATACCCTTTCCTTCACTGACTGTTTGGAGGCATCTACCTCGAACGGCTGCCAACCTTCAGATTCAGATTCACTATTGAACCTGCAGGATGCTCCCGATCAATCCCTTTCACCACTACAATTCTATGCAGCGCCAGCTTGTGTTAGCATTTCATTTTTGTGAGAATGGTGAAAGGGGCACCAATGCCTTCTCAAGTATCGCTCTTCACTGCAAATTTTCCGCATTCTATTCTAGCAACCTGGGTAACCTCAGGACATCTTCACATGCTTTGAATGTGATAAAGTTAATTTTCCTAGCCCTCCCCGACCTTCCACCATTGTCTGCTTAACTGGGGCATTTGAATAATATTTAGTTGTGACGGGTGTCAGGATACCCTTTTTGGGGCTAGTTAAATGGACTAATGTAAATACAGTCCCTGATAGCTACCGTCCATTGTGAGAATGGTAAAGTTATAGTCGACAGCAGAGTTTGTGACTTGGGACCCAAATCTCTATCAACAGCCAAGAGTTCCTCATTAAAGTGTGAACATCTAATTGGGGCAAAAACAAAAATTGCATCCAAATTTCAGATCTGCATACTTCCCTGCACAAGATCTTTAGAAAATTTTCTGAGCTGTCCTGATGTGAGCTGTCTATCTTCTTCCGATCTCAAACACCTCCAAGATCAACTCCAGCGTCCCAAGCTTTTCTGTGGTTCGGTGTCAGAGGTTTTCAGGAGAAGGCAGGAGAATGTGGTTAGGAGAGAGAGAGATAGATCAGTTATGATTGAATGGCAGCATAGACTTGATGGGTCGAAAGGCCTAATTCTACTCCTATCACTTATGATCTTATGATATGCAATGTTTTTTCCATCCTCCCCCAACCCTCTCAGCATTTCCTTTGGGACTGGTGAAATTTAGGGTGAGAGCCATATGCCCAGAAAGGTCATGTGCTGAACAGGGTTTTACTCTTTCTCCAGGAGCCAGCACTCAGTCAGAATAATAAGGTGAGAGGCATATTGGCAAAAAGAATATACAGGTAACCCCTGTGAGCCTAGAAAACTGCTCATTTTGTGCCTTTCCCATAATGTGAAGCAGCGCTCAGGAAATGCAAGATAATAAATGCTGTGTTTATTTATTTTTTTTAAAGATAAATTTCATAAGAACACATTTTTTCTTCCATATCTCAGACTATTTGGTGGTGATTTCTGAATTTTGCAAGGGAGAATTACCTGAACCAGTGGCTTGTTCATCATAGGGAAATTGAAGCTTAATCAAGATTTTATTATAATCATCTTTTGAGAGTTATATATTTGACTGCAAAGAAAAAAAATATTGTAGGTTGGGTAGACAGTCAGAGCCTGTTTCCCAGGATAGAAAAAACAAATACTAAAGGGCATCTCTTTTTAAAGGGCAAAGTTTAAACGAGATGTGTGGGGCACCATTTTTACAGTGAGTGGTGAGTGCGTGTAAGTCTTTGCATGGGTTAGTGGTTGAGGCAAAAACAATAGGCATTTTAGAGGCATTTGGATAGGCATATTGATATAGAAGGACATGGATTATGCACTTTTTCCAGCTTCACAACATCTCTCCTATAAAAGCGTGACCAAAACTGAACACATATTCTAAATGTGGCCTCACCAATGTCTTGCACTACTATACCATGACCTCCTAACTTCTATACTGCTCTGAGTGATGAAGGCCAATGTGCTGAAAGCCTTCTTGACCACCTTATCTACCTGTGACGCAACTTTCAAGGAACTATGCACTTGCACTCCTAGATCCCACCGTTCTACAACACTCAGGTTATACAGCTACAACGTCTACAGCTCTGCCCTCATCAACCATTTAGGTCACATCTTCAAAAAATTCAAATCAAATTTGTGAGACACGATCTCCAATGCACAAGACCATGCTGACTACCCTGTCAATCTAAATGTCTGATCCCTCAGAATACTCTTTTGTAAGTCTATTTATTCTATAACTTTCTGACCACAAAGTTATAGAGGCATGAAATGTGGAAACAGGCCCTTCTGCCCAACTTGCCTGCACTGATCAACATGTCCCATCCACACTAGTCCCACCTGCCACTTGGACTCCCAGGAGTCCCCCTGGCTTGTAGTTCCCATGGTTTTTCCTGCAGCCCTTCTTAAATAGAGGCACAACATTTGCCACCTTCCAATCTTCCAGCACCGTAATACTGACTGCCCTCAAAACACTTCCATTGACTGCCTCAAGTTCCCCAGTCCTCGTGTCTTTCTCCACAGTAAGTACAGAGGAGAAATACTCATTGCACATCCTTGCTCATCTCCTGTGGCTCCACACAGAGTTAATCACTTTGATTCCTGAGGGTCCTGATTTGTTCTCTTCAAATTATCCTTAATATTATCTGCCAGAGCTATCTCCTGTTTCCATTTTGCCCTCCTGATTTCCTTTTTTAGCATGCTCCTCAGTTCCCAAAACTCCTCCAGGGTGCTTATGCTTTCCCCGTGCATCCTTTTTAATCTTGAACAGAGACCTAATTTCTCTCGGCAGCCAAACTTCCTTACGCCCACCTGCTTTGCCCTTCACTCTAACCGAAACATGCAGGTCCTGGACCCTTGTCAGCACACTTTTAAAAACATCCCAGTAGCTGGATGTTCTTTTTCCTTCAAACAACCTGCTCCAATCAACTTCAGCGAGTCCCTGTCTAATACCTTCAAAGTTGGCCTTGCCCCAATTTAGAATTTTAACTTGTGGGCCTGCTCTGTCTCCATCCATAACTATCTTAAGCATAATAGAACAGTGGTTGCTGGTCCCAAAACGCTCATCCACGAACACCATCCACTTGCCCCACCCAATTTCTGAAGATTAGATCATCGGTTAGCCTCTCCCGTGTAGGGCCCTCTACATATTGTCTGAGGAAACTTTCCTGAACACTTTGGCAAATTCTGCCCCATCTAAACCTTTTGAACTATGACATTCCCAGTCAATATTGGGAAAGTTAAAATCCCCTTAATGGAAGCCTTACACAACAACCTTAGTCCTGCAGCTCCTGAAGCACCTGTACCCTGGAACATTAAGATGCCAGTCCTAGCCAACATGCACAGCGACTTCCGGCTGGTCACCTTGAGAATGTCATGCAGCTGCTCCAAGACATCCTGGACCTGGCACCAGTGAGATAGCATACCATTCTGCATTATCGACTGTTGCCACAGAATCTCCTGTCTGCACCCCTAACTAAAGTGTCACCTACCACTTTGGCTCTGCCTGATGTAACACTTCCCTGCTGAGCCTCAGACCCAGCTTGGTGCCACAGCTGCCTGGTACTGCTTCATATGCCATCTCCCCCCCCCCCCCCCCCCCCAACAGCGTCCAAGAGGCTGTATCTGTTTTGAATGGGAATGGCCGGCCACAGTTGTCACCTGCACAACGTGTTTATTTCCTTTCTTCATGGTCACCCAGCTCTTCTCTTCCTGTACCTTGGATGTGACAATCCCACTATATGTCTTGTTCCATGTTGTAGATTCTAATTAAATGTGTACTTTAAATACTCTCTTTTTGCTGGAAGAAGATAAGATTGGAATAGAAAGAAAATGTTGAATAAAAACAGTAAATGCTGGAAACACTAATTAGGTCAGGCAGCATCTGTGGAACAAGAAACAGAATTAATGTTTCAGGTCCATGGCCTTTCTTTCAGACCTGGGAAAATTTGGAAAACTAGCATGTTTAAGCTTTGAAAAGAATGGAGCTGGGTTCACCTGTTTATCTAGCGCAGTGTTGGGGAACTATGAGGTTGAGGCAGTATAGGGTAGAATTCCTGCGAGAATGAGGGCAGTAACTGTCTGAGAGATAGTGATCTGATGTTCAGTGATGGATCCTAGGACAAATGGAGATATGAAAATATATTAGAGAACTGTAAATCTTCACCATAGCGATTGGTTTGCTAAACAACAAACTGCTTTTGTCCAATCGCTTTTGTGACAGTGTTGGGTTGGTTCTAAATATAGGAGTGCTGCAGATTCAGAGGTAGGTGGGGGGTACAAAGTTAGGATATGTAAAGGATCGTGGAATAAGTTGAGGCTATTGTTGTCATGTTGGCAGGTAGTAATTAAGTGATCCAGAGAGCATAAAAAGGCCAGGGACACTGGCTAGTGAATCGGAATACCTGCAGGCAGAAAAAGGTTCATAGTTTGTGCTGAAGTCTCCAGACCAAAGAAGTGGGCATGGAAGATAAAATTATAAAGTGGTCTGATATTAACAGATCTTACTGTGCTATTCACAGTTTTCTAATAGAATGAGATTTAATTATTTGGGATCAAGATAATCAATTAATTATTAGAAAGCTTTCAGTTTCAGTATTTGCCTTTTTAATATCTTTAGTTTTTCAAGTCTCTTCGTAAAGTTCATATTCCCTCTAACCAATAATGTTTACGAAGTCTTAATTTTATGTCGTAATATTTCTGCTTTTTTAGTATAAAGAAGGTATCTGATGTAAGCATTAAAAGATATAGGGGAAAATTTAAGTTTGTGCACACTGCTCACCTTGTGGTAATTCAGAGAACTGTAACTGGAGGAGAATATTTGCTCAACAGCCATGTTGGAGTAACAAAGTCTGATGAGCAATAGATCTAACATCATCTTAATGCGAATTAGATAAGGGAAGAAATCTGTTAGGTTACTGTGGACTAAGACCAAAGAAAAAATGACCAATCTGTTGTGTATATAATGTTGAAAACAAGGTCCCTTATGTAAATGTTTTGGTTAAATGTGCTTCAAAAGAAGTATTTTGATTGTGTAAAAAGGAACTATTCAGTGAAATGTTTGAAATTAGCAAGACGCTAAATGCTGCTTTATTCAATAATGAGATATAGTATGCCTGCTTTCTTGATAAATGTTTCCACATAGACTGCATAACTATTTTCAATAAAATAAAATTGTTACAGCGTTTTGGCAATTAGTTTAAAAAGTCAAACATAATGTATTCTTTGTGTTGTTCAATAGATTCATTTATGTTCTATTTTAATGCCTGAAATGTTATTGTGTTTATTATGTCAAAATGCAGAAGAATTGCTGCTTATGAAACTAAAAGGATTGGAATATGGTTGTATCAGGATTCTGTGAGCTTGATAGCTACTGATCCTGAGGTACCTATAACTGTATAGATAAACAGTTTGTTAATCAGGCACTGATGAGAGATCATGGTGATTGCAGACAACTGAAGATTAACATTACCTGATCACTTTTCACAGAAAGTGGGCCCTATCATCATAGGTGGAAGTGATTGCTCTTTTAAAGCAAGGAAAAGCGTTTAGTGGAAAAGCTATGATCCGCCATCTAATGTGGAGTACCAAGACAAGGTTTTCATTTGACACAAACTAAAACCGTGCCTTATTTATTTTATATTGTTGCCAAAGCATGTTTGTGTTCCACTTCTGGAACCATTTCATTGATTTGACTATTTGAATTATGATGTCCTATTGCTGCTTGCAGACCAAAATTCTCACATGTTCATTAATTTACCACACATTTTAATTTCTTAATCAATGGGCTAGAAAAGAGTCTTTGATTTTATAAAAAAATATGCCAATGTACTTGTTTCTCAGAAACAAATTTGTGTTTTTAGGTTGTGTTGGTTCCACTGCTAGTGTTAGGAGAATTTATATGTATGTTCCTTACGTCTATTTTAAAAGTTACTAGAAAAATAACATTGATTGGTTCACATTATTTTTACATTTACATTGAGAATAAATATTGTATTGCTTAACTTGAAATAGAAGGATTTGAAAGACCAGAGTGTAACATTTTGTTTCAAGTTATACAATGCCAGTACATATTATTAAAATAGTTCTGAATATCACGTCAGAACATGTTCATTTTGGATAATAAATAATACAAAATAATTGTTTAAGGGGGAAAAAAGCATCTGAAGGCACTAATTCCTTAAATAAATGTCATTATCTCTGTGTAACTTATTTATACATAAAATAGTGTGCGGGCTGAAGATTTTACATTAATTATGCACATCTTGAAAAGCAACTGTCTGAGTAGATAAGATGGAAGAAATTGAAAAGCTCTGTTTGCCTGACAATGGATATGAGATGCAGGCATTGAAGCATGTTTGAGATATGGCATCTTGACTTCTGCAGATTGCAAATTATTGATGTGACTTGCAAATTTATAGCAAACAAAATTGAGTATCTGTGTGTGTGTGTTGGGTTTCTTAATTCTGGCCTAATTACCAGGGACATGGTGCAGTTCAAAAGCTTTTCTCTGTTATGGATAGAGGTCACTGCATCATTAACATTGTCAATCTTGTAAAGGCTAATTTCAATAGGAGCTGATGTCATGACAGCCTTTTATTTTTCTAGCCAATCGGATATGAACAGTAGTGACAGATGGTCCCATAAATGGGAGTAAAGGGGTAAAGCAGCCAGCCAATTCTCTGGACCGGTTTGTCTCCGGCAACTTAAATTCATTACTGCTTTATAATTTTATTTTGTGTAAACAATTCCACTGTTTTTTTTTGGATCTTAACAAAGGAATTGAAATATCAAAAGTCTTCTGAAGATTTCAAGTTCAAAAAGATATAATCCTTTGCAGTGACAATGGTTATGGTAGGTACTGCGGCTTAGTTTAATTTTATTTTGCTTGGAAATGGTTCATTGTATTATCTATTTTACTATTTATGCAATAGTGAAAATCTATTTGTAAGAAAACAACAAAATCGGAAAATCTATTTAATATCCAGGCATGAGAGTGGGGGGGAGAGGGAGAGTGGGCGAAAGTACCTTACAATGGTTACAATGATTAAAGAATGTGATTTATGTGAGCACCCGTACAACTGCATATTGTATTTCAAAGAGTTTGCCATCGTGACCTCATCAGAGAGGAGGAGGCTTGTGTACTGTTATATGTTGAATTGTTGTCACTCGATTATATGAATGTTGTAGCGAGGCATGCCTGCTTCTACGTAACGCCCTTTTGGTTTTGATTAACTGAAGACCAGAAATCTCTTGCTAATCAAAAATGGAGTGGGGTGGTTTAAAAATGGTAGGTCTTTACAAGATGTGCTGTTTTCTTCGCTATCAATAACATGTTCTTTGTTTATTATAATATTTGAAAACATCGGGCCTTTGTCTTAATAGCTTTTTAACCATATTTCTGAGGTCTATGAACATCAAGCATGTATTCGACATGACAATTTTAAGAGGTACTAGACCAAGTGCAGACCCGTTGGGTCTGTTTCCCCAACAGCGTTTGCGGGGGTGGGGGAGCACTCGTATTAACCACCGCCCAAACTCACAGGTGGGGGGAGGGGGGGGGGGGTGAGAAGAGGGGAGGGAGGGGAGAGGAGGAGGAGGAAACGGGACAGATTTGGGAGGGAAAGGAGAGCGGGGTAGGGGGTGAGAGAGGGGGATGGGGAGAGAGATGTGGGGGAGGGGGGGGGATGTGGAGGGAGGTGAGGAGGGAGGGAGTGGGAGAGGGGTGGGTGGAGAGAGGGGAAAGAGTGGGGAGGGAGAGTGGAGGGGGAAGGGGGAGACATGGAAGAGTGCGGAGGGAGGAGGAGAGGGGTAGGGGGAGTGATGGAAGAGGGACAGAGGGGTAGGAGGAAGGGGGTGGGTGGAGAGAGGGAAGGGGGTGGGGTAGAGAGGGAAGGGGGGTGGGGGGAGAGTTGGATGGGTGGGAGAGGGAGAGGGGTGAGGAGAGGGAAACATAGAAATTAAGTGCAGTAGTAGGCCATTCGGCCCTTTGAGCCTGCACCACCATTCAATATGATCATGGCTGATCATCCAACTCAGTAACCTGTACCTGCCTTCTCTCCATACCCCCTGATCCCTTTAGCCACAAGGGCCACATCTAACTCCCTCTTAAATCTAGCCAATGAACTGGCCTCAACTACCTTCTGTGACGGAGAATTCCAGAGATTCACCACTCTCTGTGTGAAACATGTTTTTCTCATCTCTGTCCTAAAGGATTTCCACCTTATCTTTAAACTGTGACCCCTTGTTCTGGACTTCCCCAACATCTGGAACAATCTTCCTGCATCTAGCCTGTCCAACCCCTTAAGAATGTTGTACGTTTCTATAAGATCTGCCCTCAATCTTCTAAATTCTAGCGAGTACAAGCCGAGTCTATCTTGTCTTTCTTCATATGAAAGTCCTGACATCCCAGGAATAAGTCTGGTGAACCTTCTCTGTACTCCCTCTATGGCAAGAATGTCTTTGAGCATTGGACATTGTGACATCACATGATGGAACGTTCAGCGGATGCTGGTGCTCCTGCAAAGGCATATGTAAATGATTCCATTCCGATTGGACATATGTGAACATTGAGCATTGTGACATCACACGATGGAACGTTCACCAGGGGCTGATTCTATGGGTGAGATGCCAGTTTTTTTTTTGAAATATTGGGGGGGGGGGGGGGGGGGGGGGTGAGAAGGATTTGATTAAAAATGTCTACATAAATACGACAAAATGTAATCAGGAGTTTCTATAAGATCCTCCCTCAATCTTCTAAAATCTAGCGAGTACAAGCCGAGTCTATCCAGTCTTTCTTCATATGAAAGTCATGACATCCGAGGAATCAGTCTGGTGAACCTTAACCATATAACAATTACAGCACGGAAACAGGCCATCTCGACCCTTCTAGTCCGTGCCGAACACATAATCTCCCCTAGTCCCATATACCTGCGCTCAGACCATAACCCTCCATTCCCTTCCCATCCATATAACTATCCAATTTATTTTTAAATGATAAAAACGAACCTGCCTCCACCACCTTCACTGGAAGCTCATTCCACACAGCCACCACTCTCAGAGTAAAGAAGTTCCCCCTCATGTAACCCCTAAACTTCAGTCCCTTAATTCTCAAGTCATGTCCCCTTGTTTGAATCTTCCCTACTATCAGTGGGAAAAGCTTTTCCACGTCAACTCTGTCTATCCCTCTCATCAATTTAAAAACCTCTATCAAGTCCCCCCTTAACCTTCTGCGCTCCAAAGAATAAAGCCCTAACTTGTTCAACCTTTCTTTGTAACTTAGTTGCTGAAACCCAGGCAACATTCTAGTAAATCTCCTCTGTACTCTCTCTATTTTGTTGACATCCTTCCTATAATTAGGCGACCAAAATTGTACACCATACTCCAGAATTGGCCTCACCAATGCCTTGTACAATTTTAACATTACATCCCAACTTCTATACTCAATGCTCTGATTTATAAAGGCCAGCACACCAAAAGATGTCTTTACCACCCTATCTACATGAGATTCCACTTTCAGGGAACTGTGCACAGTTATTCCCAGATCCCTCTGTTCACCTACATTCTTCAATTCCCTACCATTTACCATGTAATTCCCTACCATTTACCATGTAATTCCCTTCCATTTACCATGTAAGAGGAGAGAAGTGGGAGAGTGGGGAGGAAGGGGTAGAGAGACTGGTGGAAGAGGGACAGAGTGGTAGGGGAAGGGGTTGGGGTAGAGAGGGAAGGGGGGTGGGGGAGAGAGAGATGGGTGGCAGAGGGAGAGGGGTGAGGAGAGGGAAACATAGAAATTAAGAGCAGGAGTAGGCCATTCGGCCCTTCGAGCCTGCAACACCGTTCAATATGATCATGGCTGATCATCCAACTCAGTATCCTGTACCTGCCTTCTCTCCATACCCCCTGATCCCTTTAGCCACAAGGGCCACATCTAACTCCCTCTTAAATATAGCCAATGAACTGGCCTCAACTACCTTCTGTGGCAGAGAGTTCCAGTGATTCACCACTCTCTGTGTGAAAAATGTTTTCATCATCTCCGAATGACAGTTAGTGAAGAGTTTGAATAATCGCTGAGCGTTCTCTATGGCAACAATGTATTTGAGCATTGGGCATTATGACATCACACGATGGAACGTTCACCAGGGGCTGGGCTCCTGCAAAGGCATATGTAAATGAATCCATTCGGATTGGCCATCTGTGAGCATTGGGCATTGTGACATCACACGATGGAACATTCACCAGGGGGCTGGGGCTGGGGCTGCTTTTATGGGTTAGAAGCCTGTTTATTTTTGAAATATTGTGGTGGGGGGGGGGTGTAGGATTTGATTTAAAAAATGTACTTAAACACGAGAAATGTAATGAGGAGCGGATACTTAGAAAGAAAAGCGAAATCTCTAACGAAATGGAAAAGACGTCGGCGATTATGCGTCCGGTTTCTGAGATGCGGAGCATCAAAGGAAGAAACGCGGCCGGAAAGCCGTACATGCAAATGGATCCATTCCGATTGGACGTCCGCGAGCATCGGGCATTGTGACATCGCACGGCGGGAACGAATCGAAAGGCAGGAAGGGATCCGTACTGCAGGCAGGCGGACGGATTTGAGTTTTATATATTAACTAGACCAAGTGCAGACACGTTGGGTCTGTTTCCCCAACAGCGTTTGCGGGGGGGTGGGGAGGGGGAGTAGGGGCTGCGGCATCACACTCAAATTAACCACCCCCCAAACTCACGGGAGGGGGGGGGTGGGTGAGAAGAGGGGAGAGGAGGAGGAGGAAACATGACAGATTTGGGAGGGAAAGGAGAGCGGGGTAGGGGCTGAGAGGGGAATGGGGAGAGAGATGTGGGGGAGGGGGGGATGGGGAGGGAGGGGAGGAGGGGGAGAGGGGTGGAGGGAGAGACGTGAAAGAGTGGGGAGTGAGAGGGAGGAGGAGAGGGGTAGGAGGAAGGGGGCGGGTGGAGAGAGGGAAGGGGGTGGGAGGGAGAGGGAGAGGGGTGAGGAGAGGGAAACATAGAAATTAAGTGCAGTAGTAGGCCATTCGGCCCTTCGAGCCTGCACCACCATTCAATATGATCAAGGATGATCATCCAACTCAGTATCCTGTACCTGCCTTCTCTCCATACCCCCTGATCCCTTTAGCCACAAGGGCCACATCTAACTCCCTCTTAAATATAACCTATGAACTAGCCTCAACTACCTTCTGTGGCAGAGAATTCCAGAGATTCACCACTCTCTGTGTGAAAAATGTTTTTCTCATCTCGGTCATAAAGGATTTCCCCCTTATCCTTAAACTGTGACCCCCTGTTCTGGACTTCCCCAACATCTGGAACAATCTACCTGCATCTAGCCTGTCCAACCCCTTAAGAATTTTGTAAGTTTCTATAAGATCCCCCCTCAATCTTCTAAAATCTAGCGAGTACAAGCCAAGTCTATCCAGTCTTTCTTCATTTGAAAGTCCTGACATCCCAGGAATCAGTCTGTTGAATCTTCTCTGTACTCCCTCTATGGTCTGTTTCCCAAACGGCGTTTGCGGGGGGGAGTGAGAAGAGGGGAGGGAGGAGGAGGAAACGGGATAGATTTGGGAGGGAAAGGAGAGCGTGGTAGGGGGTGAGGGATGTGGAGGGAGCTTTGGGGGAGGGGGGATGGGGAGGGAGGGGAGCAGGGTGGGGTGGGGGGAAAGAGGGGAATGAGTGGGGAGGGAGGAGGAGAGGGGTAGCGGGAGTGATGGAAGAGGGACAGAGGGATAGGGGAAGGGTGTGGGGGGAGAAAAGGTAGGGGGTGGGGTAGAGAGGGAAGGGGGTGGGGGAGAGAGGGATGGGAGAGGGGTGAGGAGAGGGGGAGGAGAGAGTGGGAGAGAAGTGGAAGAGTGGGGAGGGAGGGAGGGGTAGAGGGGTAGCGGGAGTGGTAGAAGAGGGACAGGGGTAGGAGGAAGGGGGGGGTGTTAGAGAGGGAAGGGGGTGGTGGTAGAGAGGGAAGGGGGATGGGGGAGAGAGAGATGGGTGGCAGAGGGAGAGGGGTGAGGAGAGGGACATGGGGGAGAGAAACATAGAAATTAAGTGCAGTAGTAGGCCATTCGGCCCTTCGAGCCTGCACCATTCTCCATTCAATATGATCACGGCTGATATAAACATAGAATTTAGGTGCAGGAGTAGGCCATTCGGCTCTTCGAGTCTGCACCGCCATTCAATATGATCATGGCTGATCATCCAACTCAGTATCCCGTACCTGCCTTCTCTCCATACCCCCTGATCCCCTTAGCCACAAGGGCCACATCTAACTCCCTCTTAAATATAGCCAATGAACTGGACTCAATTACCCTCTGTGGCAGAGAGTTCCAGAGATTCGCCACTCTCTGTGTGAAAAAAGTTCTTCTCATCTCGGTTTTAAAGGATTTCCCCCTTATCCTTAAGCTGTGACCCCTTGTCGTGGACTTCCCTAACATCAGGAACAATCTTCCTGCATCTAGCCTGTCCAACCCCTTAAGAATTTTGTAAGTTTCTATAAGATCCCCTCTCAGTCTCCTAAATTCTAGAGAGTATAAACCAAGTCTATCCAGTCTTTCTTCATAAGACAGTCCTGACATCCCAGGAATCAGCCTGTTGAACCGTCTCTGCACTCCCTCTATGGCAATAATGTCCTTCCTCAGATTTGGAGACCAAAACTGTACGCAATACTCCAGGTGTGGTCTCACCAAGACCCTGTACAACTGCAGTAGAACCTCCCTGCTCCTATACTCAAATCCTTTTGCAATAAAAGCTAACATACCATTGGCTTTCTTTACTGCCTGCTGCACCTGCATGCCTACCTTCAATGACTGGTGTACCATGACACCCAGGTCTCGCTGCATCTCCCCCTTTCCCAATCGGCCACCATTTAGATAATAGTCTGCTTTCCCGTTTTTGCCACCAAAATGGATAACCTCACATTTATCCACATTATACTGCATCTGCCAAACATTTGCCCACTCACCCAGCCTATCCAACTCACCTTGCAGTCTCCTAGCATCCTCCTCACAGCTAACACTGCCCCCCAGCTTAGTGTCATCCGCAAACTTGGAGATATTGCCTTCAATTCCCTCATCCAGATCATTAATATATATTGTAAATAGCTGGGGTCCCAGCACTGAGCCTTGCGGTACCCCACTAGTCACTGCCTGACATTGCTGATTCTATGGGTGAGATGCCAGTTTTTTTTTTTGAAATATTGGGAGGGGGGGGGGGGGGAGAAGGATTTGATTAAAAATGTCTACATAAATACGACAAAATGTAATCAGGAGTTTCTATAAGATCCTCCCTCAATCTTCTATAATCTAGCGAGTACAAGCCAAGTCTATCCAGTCTTTCTTCATATGAAAGTCCTGACATCCCAGGAATCAGTCTGGTGAACCTTAACCGTATAACCATATAACAATTACAGCACGGAAACAGGCCATCTCGACACTTCTAGTCCGTGCCGAACACGTATTCTCCCCTAGTCCCATATACCTGCACTCAGACCATAACCTTCCATTCCTTTCCCGTCCATATAACTATCCAATTAAAGCCCTAACTTGTTCAACCTCTCCCTGTAACTTAGTTGCTGAAACCCAGGCAACATTCTAGTAAATCTCCTCTGTACTCTCTCTATTTTGTTGACATCCTTCCTATAATTAGGCGACCAAAATTGTACACCATACTCCAGAATTGGCCTCACCAATGCCTTGTACAATTTTAACAGTACATCCCAACTTCTATACTCAATGCTCTGATTTATAAAGGCCAGCACAACAAAAGCTTTCTTTACCACCCTATCTACATGAGATTCCACTTTCAGGGAACTGTGCACAGTTATTCCCAGATCCCTCTGTTCACCTACATTCTTCAATTCCCTACCATTTACCATGTAATTCCCTACCATTTACCATGTAATTCCCTTCCATTTACCATGTAAGAGGAGAGAAGTGGGAGAGTGGGGAGGAAGGGGTAGAGAGACTGGTGGAAGAGGGACAGAGTGGTAGGGGAAGGGGGTGGGGTAGAGAGGGAAGGGGGTGGGGGAGAGAGAGATGGGTGGCAGAGGGAGAGAGAGAGGGACACATAGAAACATAGAAATTAAGTGCAGGAGTAGGCCATTCGGCCCTTCGAGTCTGCACCGCCATTCAATATGATCACGGCTGATCATCCAACTCAGTATCCTGTACCTGCCTTCTCTCCATACCCACTGATCCCTTTAGCCACAAGGGCCACATCTAACTCCCTCTTAAATATAGCCAATGAACTGGCCTCAACTACCTTCTGTGACAGAGAGTTCCACAGCTTCACCACTCTCTGTGTGAAAAATGTTCTTCTCATCTCGATTTTAAAGGATTTCCCCCTTATCATCAAAGACCCACACCATCCTGGCCACACATTCATCTCCCTGCTACCTTCAGGTAGAAGGTACAGGAGCCTGAAGACTGCAACAACCAGGTTCAGGAATACCTACTTCCCCACAGCCATCAGGCTATTAAGCCTGGCTCGGACAAAACTCTGACAGAATGACAGTTAGTGAAGAATTTGAATAATCGCTGAGCGTTCTCTATGGCAACAATGTATTTGAGCATTGGGCATTGTGACATCACACGATGGAACGTTCACCAGGGCTGTGGCTCCTGCAAAGGCAGATATAAATGAATCCATTCCGATTGGCCATCTGTGAGCATCGGGCATTGTGACATCACACGATGGAACGTTCACAGGGGGCTGCTTGTGTGGGTGAGAATCCAGTTTCTTTTTGAAATATTGAAGTGGTGGGGGGGGTATAGGATTTGATTAAAAAAGTGTACTTAAACACGACGAAATGTAATGAGGAGCGGATACTTAGAAAGAAAAGCGAAATCTCTACCGAAATGGAAAAGACGTCGGCGATTCTGCGTCCGGTTTCAGAGTTGCGGAGCATCAAAGGAAGAAACGCGGCCGGAAAGCCGTACATGCAAATGGATCCATTCCGATTGGACGTCCGCGAGCATCGGGCATTGTGACATCGCACGGCGGGAACGAATCGAAAGGCAGGAAGGGATCCGTACTGCAGGCAGGCGGACTGATTTGAGTTTTATATATTATATGATATGATATATGATGATATGATAGATAGATAGATTATTTTGTTTTTAGTATATAAATATACAGTAGTCATCTCATTAAGCTGAGAAACAGTAGCCTGAAGTTATAATGAGTGGATGCACGTAGTAAATGGCAGTACGAGGCTAAATCGCCCTGTGAGTCTGCCACACTATTCAGTAAGATCACAGTTAACTCTATATGTGCTCTTAACTCTCTTTTCTTACCCTATTGCAACACTTAATATGCCTTGTGATTTGACATTCATAACCCTCTGAGGTAGGGAATTCCAGAGGTACGCAATGGTCGGAGAAAAGTGGTTCTTCCTCGTGTCAGTCTTAAGTGGTCATGAGATCATGTTTCCTGGTCCTAAATCACCCAACAGTTGAAAAGTCCTCTCAGCATTCGCCTTGAGATGCTCTCTTATAACCTTGCATATTTTACTCTCTCTTTGTAGTGTACGGTCATTTTCTGTTCAGTCTTACTCGTAAGACAAGCTCATCATCCTAATCAGTGAACTTTCATTGTGGTTCATCTGGCAAGTATATATCCTGTAATAAGCAGGGAGATCACAACAGTACATTCGTCCAGCGCTCTATCACCAAAATCCTGTATAGTTGTGGCAAGATTTTCTTACTATTTTTTCCCTGTGCAAAAATGTTCTGTATGCTACCATAATTATTTAATTTACTGCATGCTTACTTTCTGTATTTTCTATGGACACCCAAATCTCTCTGAACATCATAATTTCAAATCTCGATTAATTTAATGATATTCTGATTTTCAATTCTTCAACAGAAAATAGATGTAATAAAATCATAGCTGTTAGCGAGGAAACGAGCCCTTCGGCACATGTCGATCTTTTTTTGCATGTCCCATTTGTCTAGATTCTGCCAATAGTCCTCTAAATCCTACCTATCCATATATCTGTTTGTTATGTTAAAATACATAATTATAGCCTGTTCTATGTATCATCTTGACAGTTCATTTCAGGTATGGAATACCATCTCAGTGAAAATGTTCCCTCTGAGGTCCCTCTGAAGTCTATCTTCTCTCGCCTTAAGCCAGGTTTTGGATTCCACTACCCAGGGAATATGACTGCGAGCAATCACTTTATCCATGTCCCTCATGATCTTGTATACCTTAATATGATTGTCTCTTATGCTCCAAAGAGACAAGTACCTGTCTAAGTGACTTCTCCCTTTAACTCAAGTGCACAAGCCCAGGTTACATCCTGGTGAATCTCTTTTGCACCCTTTCCAATAGTGATATCCTCCCTGGAGCAGGGTGACCAGAACTGCACACAGTACTGAACAAGTATGGTTTTGGAGCTTTCATAGATAGACTATGGAGCATTGTGGGAGTTGCCAAACTGGATGAGAGGTGGCAGATGGTAATGGTGGGTGGGTGTTTTTCTGACTTAGTCTATAACAAGTGGTTTACCACGGGAATAAGTGTGGTTTTTAATATATATAAATGATTTATATTATAATGTATGGGGTATGGCTGTTACTTTGGCAAACAACCAGAAAATTGATGATGTCATGGATAGCAAAGTAGTTTGCCTAAGGATACAGTGGGACATAAATCAGCTGGAAAGTTGAGCAGAATGGTGGCACATGAAATGTAATGAAGATGAGCGTCAAGTAATGCATTAATGGAGGTCAAATTCTGGTGAGATGTTTAGAGTAAATGACTTTGAGAGAATTGATCCACAGGGAGAACTTGGGGTGCAAGTTCAGAGTTCACTGAAAGTAGTGACATGAGTGGATATGGTAGTTCAGAAGGCACAGTCTTCATAGGCCGAGGCATTGAGTACAAGAGTTGAGTTTCTATATTGCAGCTGTATAAAACATTGGTTCGACTGCACGCAGTTTCCACACTACAGGAAGGATATGGTAGAAATTGAGAGATTCCATCAACCAACCGGCTCTTGAACCACACTCCGTCAATCATTGAGAGCCACACTGCACAATGTTAACCACAATCCTACCTCAGAAATGAACTGCCACAAACTTGAAATAGGTTGCACTTTGCACTGTTATGGTCTGGTTACCTAGTTATATAGGGCCATAGTGAGACCACACCTGGAGTGTTGTGTGCAGTTTTGATCCCCCAATTTGAAGAAGGACATTCTTGCTATTGAGGGAATGCAGCATTGGTTTACAAGGTTAATTCTCAGGATGGTGAGACTATCCTATGTTGAGTGAATGGAGCGGCTGGGCTTGTACACTCTGGAGTTTAGAAGAATGAGAGGGGATCTTATTGAAACATATAGATTGTTAGGGGTTTGGACACGCTAGAGGCAGGAAACATGTTCCCGATGTTGGGGGAATCCAGAACCAGCGGCCACAGTTTAAGAATAAGGGGTAAACCATTTAGAACGGAGATGAGGAAACACTTTTTCTCACAGAGACTTGTGAGTCTGTGGAATTCTCTGCCTCAAAGGGCGGCGGAGGCCGATTCTCTGGATGCTTTCATGAGAGAGCGAGACAGTGCTCTTCAAAATAGTGGAGTCAGGAGATATGGGGAGAAGGCAGGAATGGGTTACTGATTGAGGATGATCAGCCATGATCATATGGCTCGATGGGCTGAAAGGCCTACTCCTGTACCTATTGTCTGTTGTCTATTGACTCGGTGGGCCAAACGGTCCGTTGCCACACTGTATCTCAAAACGAAAACACTTGAGATTTAATATTGTTTTCCTTTTATTTCCTGCCTTCTCTCCATACCCCCTGATCCCTCTGGCCACAAGGGCCACATGTAACTCCCTCTTAAGTATAACCAATGAACTGGCCTCAACTACCTTCTGGGGCAGAGAGATCCAGAGATTCACCACTCTCTGCGTGAAAAATGTTTTTCTCATTTCGGTTCTAAAGGATTTCCCCTCTATCCTTAAGCTGTGACCCCTTGTCCTGGACTTCCCCATCATCGGGAACAATCTTCCTGCATCTATCCATCACTCCAGTTCCATCAACATATTTCATTTCTTGCACTTTCAACAGTTTCATGTTGACAGCAAAGTTGGAGCTTGTGTGCATTGGCAATGTAGCTCTTCCATATAAGCAAGACACCAGCCAGACCATGAAGGAACAGAGTGCTGTAGTCACTCAGCGGGTCGAGCAGCATCTATGGAGAACATGGGTGGGTGGCGTTTTGGTTCAGGACCCTTCTCAGGACCAGACTAGAATGGGTGCTGGACTCACCATGACGTAGAAACATAGAAAACAGGTGCAGGAGTAGGCCATTGGACCCTTCGAGCCAGCACCGCCTTTCAATATGATCATGGCTGATCATTCAAAATCCATACCCCGTACCTGCTCTCTTCCCATATACCTTGATTCTTTTTTTAATTATTTTTATTAGAAGTAGACATATTATAAAGTATAGTTACATATTATAGTAAAAATACTTTTCAGATACATCAGTCATACATTATTAAAATTTTCAATTATCAATTACTTCTGCTTCTAGTGTTTTTATTTATTATAGAAAGAGAGGGTAGAAAGTTACAAATACATTTTTTTTAAAAAAAACAGAAAAACAAAGGAGGTGGAATGGATTACCTGTAATACGTCAATGGAGATAGGTTCGTAGATTATAAAGTATAGCTTTTCATCTGATCCTGAGTTCAAGTTTCAGTTGGGTCCTCGTGCTGTGCCAATCTATCCCTTCAGATAGTTAATGAATGGAGCCCATATTTTATCGAAAAGATCTTGTTTGTCCATTAAGACGAGTCTAATTCTTTCTAAGTATAGGGTCTCCGACATTTCCGTAATCCACATTTTAATTGTGGGGGTTGTAGGGCCTTTCCAAAATTTGAATATTAATTTTATCCCGATTATTATACTATAGTCGAGGAAATTTCTTTGGTTTGTTGTGAGTGTTAAACTTTGTTCTGATATTCCAAGTATTATTAATTTTGTGTCTGGGTCCAGTTTTGTATTAATAACTTCTGAAGTTATTTCAAAAATATCAGTCCAGTTTTATACAGTTTGTAAATGTTTGTGTTAAATTAGCCTCTAGATGTAGACATTTATCACAAATAGGAGAGATTTGTGGGAAGATTCTATTTAGTTTTATTTTATAGTGTAGTCTATGTAAGACCTTGAATTGTATTAAAGTATGTCTGGCATTTAATGAACATTGATGTATTTGTTGTAAACTTTCGTCCCACATATCTTTCGTTATAGGGTGACCTATTTCATTTTCCCATTTGTATCTATATGGTTCAGTCGGTGGTACCTCGTTGTTTAGTAGGTGTTATAAATATAAGTTATTAGTTATTCAGTATTAGGATGCTTGTTCAAATATTCATCAAGAATTTCTGATTCCCTACTCCTGTAAACTTGTGTATTAGATTTAACAGAATCTCTAATTTGTAGATATCTGAAGAAATTAGTTGAGTGCAGTCCATGATTCGGTTGTAACTCTTGAAATGAAAGAAAAGTGCCTTTCCCATAAAGATGTCCTATATTTTTGATTCCATAATTTTTCCATTGTGTGAAACCTTTGTCCATAAAGGATGATTTGAATAAAGGATAATTTACAATGGGAAGGCATAGAGGTATATTATTCAATTTTAAATCTTTTTTTATTTGTTTCCAAATTCGTATTCCATTATGTATTATGGGGTTTTCTTTATAGGTTTTTTGTGCAGTTTTGTGGGGGCAAATATGATCGGTCCAATTTCAAAAGGTAGACAGTCTTCCTTTTCCATCATTAACCAATCTGGTTGTTGATCCATTTCTTCCAGCCAGAAATTCATGTTTTTAATATGGACTGCCCAAAAATAAAATAAGAAATTTGGCAAAGCCAAACCTCCATTTATCTTTGACTTACATAACTGTTTTTTACTTATTCTATGATTCTTATAATCCCAGACAAAACTTGTAACAATGGAGTCGACTTTTTTGAAAAAAGTTTTTGGGATATATATCGGAATTAATTGAAGTAGGTACAGCAGTTGTGGTAAAAAAATCATTTTTATAGCATTAATTCTCCCAAGCATAGAAATGGGGAGTGTTTTCCAGTATTGAATATTCTTATGTAGTTTATTCAGTAAGGGTGGGAAATGTAGTTTAAATAAAAAGGTATATGTCTTAGTTACATAGATTCTTAAGTATTTAAATTTTTCTTTAACTATTTTAAAAGGGGATTGTTGTAATGTATGTAAATTGAATTTTGTTATTGGCATGATTTCACTTTTATTCCAATTCTATATCTTGAAAACTGACCAAATTGAGTTATTAGATTTAATAGGTTTGGAATACTAGTTTCTAACTTTGTAATATATATTAGTACATCATCTGCATATAAGGAGATTTTATTCCTTGTGTCTCTAGTATTGTATCCAAATATTCCTGGATGGTTTCTAACGCTTTCTGCTAGGGGTTCGATTGCAAGAGCAAATAATAGTGGGGATAGTGAACATCCTTGTCTACAGCCTCTAGAGAGATTAAATTTAGTTGATAACATTTTGTTTGTTAATATTCTAGCTGTTGGATTAGAATATAACAATTTAACCCATGTACAGTACTTCTCTCCTAGTTGAAATTTTTCCATCACCGAAAATAAATATGGCCATTCTACCTGGTCAAATGCTTTTTCAGCATCTAACGAGATAATTGCTAGATCTGCATTAGGGATTCTATTGGAGTATATAATATTAAATAATCTTCTCAGATTATAAAATGAATACCGTTTGTGGAGAAACCCTGTTTGGTTGGGGCATATTAATTTGCTGATCACTGAGCTCAATCTATTAGATAGAATTTTAGTTAAAATTTTCTGATCAGTATTTAAGAGGGCTATAGCTCTGTATGAACCTAGGTCTTCAAGATCCTTGTCCGTTTTTGGTATGAGTATGATTGTAGATTGATTTAGAGTTTCTGGGAGTTTCTGTTGAGTGTAAGCGTATTTATACATTGTCTGTAAGCGTGGGGAAAGCAAATCATAATTTTTTTTATAACGTTCAGAATTTAGACCTTCTGTTTTTTAAAGATTTGATTGACTCTTCGATGTCTTTTATCGTAATTTCAGCCCTTAGCAATTCTCTCTGTTTCTGATCTAGACCCGCAAGCTTACAATTCTGTAAAAATGTTTCCATTCCCGTTGATTATTCTGTTATTTTAGATGAATACAATTTTTGGTGGTATTGTAGAAATCTATCATTTTACTTCGGAGTCACGTGAGTGACTACGTGAAGAAGAACCCGCTTCAGCACGCATGCGCGGCATTACGTTTCAGCAGGCAACAGCGGCAGATGGGAGTTAGGCTCTCCCGCTACAACCCTGAAAGGAAGCTTTAGGTAAGTCTTACCTTCAGGTCAACAGCGACTCACGTCTGTTTGTTGCTGCAGGTGGAGCAAAGCAGCAGAAGAAAGCGGCCCCCGTTGGACTCCGGGGAAGGAGTGTTCCGTTTCACGGAAGGGGGAGAGACGCCACCAGGACCGCACACGCTGCGGTCCACGGACAGGGAGCTGCACCGGTGCCAGTCCAGACGCAAGCGGCCCCCGTTGGACTCCAGGTAAGGAATATTTTCCATTTCACGGAAGGGGGAGAGCGCCACCAGGACCGCACACGCTGCAGTCCACGGATAGGTAGCTGCACCGGTGCCAGTCCAGACGCAAGCGGCCCCCTTTGGACTACGGGTAAGGAGTATTTTCCGTTTCATGGAAGGGGGAGAGCGCCACCAGGACCGCACACGCTGCAGTCCACGGATAGGTAGCTGCACCGGAGCCAGTCCGGACGCAAGCAGCCCCCGTTGGACTCTGGGGAAGGAGTGTTCCATTTCACGGAAGGGAGAAAGATGCCACCAGGAGTGCACACGCTGCGGTCCACAGACAGGGAGCTGCGCCGGGTTCCAGTCCAGAGAACAATGGGAGTCAGGCGCTCCCGCTAAAGTTTAAAAACGGACCATCAGGTAAGTCTACTCTGCGGTCGGTTTAACTGGCAAAGTAGAGTTCTTTGCTTGTTCCAACAGCCAAGAAGAAAGAACAGAACAAGACTCTCCAAGAAACCTGTCCCCAGCTCGGCTCCAGCAGACAGGCGTCTCATCACAGGGGGACAGAGGGCGGTAGGACCGCCAACCCGGCGCTCCGCCATCCCCGACACCGAGCCGAGACCAGTTCCACTAGCGCCTGAGCAGCGGACTGGATGTCAACAATCCGGCCGGTGGTATCCGATTCGTTGGACGGGGACATTTAGGGCAGAGACAGCCGCCTGAGCCACATGGAGCGGCTCGTGGAGCATAAGCTCCAGCGAGACTTGCTGATGGGGAGCACTTTCGCAGAGGGAGTTCAGGCACTCCCTCCACAGTGCCTCATGCACTGGCCATTGCTTCTTCCTCGTATGAGGACAGCTTTGGCGACCAGAGCTGGGCTCGTCAAGAAGAGGGGCACTGGCTGAACAACAATGGGAGTACGCATGAGGTATAGGAACAGGAAGAGCTGCTGGGTGTGGCCTCTACGTGGTTTCACCACGAGCGAAATGGTTCAGGACTCTTCCGTTTGGTTCAGGACCCTTCATCATTTTATCGTTTTGGTTCATGACCATTCTCCAGGACCAGACATCAACGAGTGCTGGACTCACCATGACATAGAAACATAGAAATTAGGTGCAGGAGTAGGCCATTCGGCCCTTCGAACCAGCACCGCCTTTCAATATGATCATGGCTGATCATCCAAAATCCATACCTCGGTCCTGCTCTCCCACCATATCCCTTGATTCTGTTAGCCGTAAGCGCCACATCCAACTCTCTCTTGAAAACATCCAGTGAATTGGCCTCCACTGCCTTCTGTGGCAGAGATTTCCGCAGATTTTCTGCATGAAAATGTTTTCCCTCTGAGTCCTAAATGACCTAACCCTTATTCTTAAACTGTGACCACTGGTTCTGGACTCCCCCAACATCGGGAACACTGTTCCTGCATCTAGCCTTCACTCCTTTAAGAATTTTATATGTTTCTATAAGATCCCATCTTATCCTTCTCAATTCCAGTCCAGTCGACCCATTCTTTCATGATATGTCAGTCCCGCCATCCCAGGAATTAACCTGGTTAACCTACGCTGCATTCTCCCAATAGCAAGAATGTCCTTCCTCAAATTAGTAAAGGTACAGCAGTGTGAAAAAGCACACCTCCAGATTCAGGGACAGTTTCTTTCCAACAGTTATCAGGCAACTGAATCATCCTACCACAACCAGAGAGCAGTGCTGAACTACTATCTACCTCGTTGGTGACCCTCGGACTATCCTTGATCGGACTTTGCTGGCTTTACCTTGCACTAAACGTTATTCCCTTACCAAGTATCTATACACTGTAAATAGCTCGATTGTAATCATGCATTGTCTTTCTGCTGACTGTTTTTAACACGTGACAAAAAGCATTTCTCCGTACACGTGACAATAAACTCAACTGAACTAAGTTCCTTGTATCTAACACTTGAGTCCAGTTGGTTATAACCACTGTGATGGTCATTTGGTGAAGTGGTTTATTCCCTTCTGGGCCTGCCTTTCATTCGTAAGATCGCAAGTTTGTAAACCATCAAAATCAGAGGTGACCTCAATGTGCCTGGCCGGCGACCTCACAGTGAACTGTATCCGTAACCATGAGAGACTATTCCATCTGTCAACTTGGTAAACTGGCTCCATTTCATCTGTCAACTTGAAGTGGGTGCACCATACCCATTCTGCCAGGCATTGAAACAGCTGGTAGCTACTAGAGGTCGAAACTCTAACCTTCACGGTGTGGATCAATAATCCAAGCAAGGAGTTTCGAGAATGCCGGTGAAAAAGGACAGCCCCACGCAGACTTTCAAGTGGAGATTTAAGGTAGATCTGAATCTGTTAATAGACCTAGATAAAAGGTGGAGTGACTCAGCGGATTTTATTCTTAAACTGTGACCCCTAGTTCTGGACTCCCCCTACATTGGGAACATAGGGTCCTCTGAGCTTTTCTTTGTGGGAGAGAATCCAATCCATCCAGTGACAATCCTGTCTCCAGTCTCCAACATTCGCCCACCTCTCCCCTCCCCCTGCCAATACCCAGCCTTCTACTCTCTCTGGACCTTTTTATATCCACTGTTGGTGCAACAACTGTCTTGGCTTCTCTACTCCACTGGCCCACTCAAACCGGAAGGGTCCTGACCTGAAACAACAAATGTTAGGGAGCATCTCTGGAGAACATGGATAGGTGACGTTTCACAGAGTGCAGGAGTAACTGAGCAGGTCAAACGATGTCAGAAAGAAGGGGATGAATATTCTGCAGCGTGACTTTAGAGAGCTCGGAAAAATGCTGAAAAGCAGGACTTCCAGTGTTGTTATCTCTGGTTTGCTTCCAGTTCCTCATGCTGTCGAGAGCAGGAACAGGGAGATACGGGACCTGAATGTGTGGCTGATGAACTGGTGCAAGGGGTAGGGATTTAGATTCTTAGATCACTGGGATCTGTTTTGGAATAAGGGGGAACTGTACAAAAGGGATGGATTGCACCTTAACAGGTGTGGGACCAGCTTTCTGGCAGGCAGGTTTGCCACTGTTACACTGGTGGTTTTAAACTGAATAAGTGGGGAGGGGTGTCAAATAGGACGGAGTTAAATGAAAAGTGAGTAAAGGGATGGTTAATGACCTCAGAATTAACGGGAAAGGAAGCTCACAAAGGGATAGGAGCGTATGGCCAAGTGTAATAGGGATCTGTAGAGATTGCGTTGGTGACTGTGGACCGCAGCAAGTCTATTTCCCTATTATGGGAAAATCAGGTTGGTTCAGGACCCCAAGAATGAGAGTTTGTAGAATGCCTCCGAGATGGATTCTTAGAGCATCTTGTAATGGAGCCGACCAGAGAAAAGGCAATTCTGGATTTAGTGTTGTCCAATGAACCAGATATGATAAGAAAACTCGAGGTAAAGGAACCGCTTGGAGGTAGTGATCATAATATGATTAGTTTTAATCTGCAATTTGAGAAGGAGAATGTTAAATTGGAAGTGGCAGTGATGCTGTTGAACAAAGCAGACTATGAAGGCATGAGAGGGGAGCTGGCCAAGGTAGACTGGAAAGGGATCCTAGCAGGAATTATGGTGGAACAGCAATGGCAAGAAAAACAGAGACTTTTGTCCGAGGCTGCCAACATGCGGCGCCCCTAATGGCCAATGAGTTGTTCCTTCTCCATTTGGCTCATCAAGTCCTCTCCATCATTCAATCATATCTGGATTGGCATGGCTTAGAACATCAGAACAACCCTCTGCCACTGCCACTAATTTTTCAGGGACTACAAAGGGAAAATGCCCTCCAGTAATCCCTCTGTGTGCTATATATCTGTCTGTTACGGTGTTCAGATTTGTCAAATATTGAATTGCATTCCAACAGTGGAGTCTTTAGGTTTATAGAGTTAAGTGTGAAACTGATAAAGCATAAGTATTTTTGTGCCAGGAACAAACTACACATGCTTTGACAATAAGGTAGTGTGGCTCAGCAGTAGAGTTGCTGCTTCACAGTGCTGGAGACCCGGGTGCTGTCTGTACACAGTTTGTACGTTCTCCCCGTGACCCACATGGGTTTTCTCCGGGTGCTTTGCACTCCAAAGACGTACAGGTTTGTAGGTTAATTGGCTTTGGTAAAATTTCCGCAATGTGTAGGATAGTGCGGGTGTGCAGGTGAATACTGGTTGGCGTGGACATCGGTGCTGGGGAAGATGCTGGAGCCAATTATAAAAGATGAAATTGCGGCATATTTGGATAGCAGTAACATGATCCCACATAGCAGATTAGTGCACAAAATTAGGGCATATGGTATTGGGGGTAGAGTGCTGACATGGATAGAAAATTGGTTGGCAGACTGGAAACAAAGAGTAGGGATTAACGGGCCCCTTTCAGATTGGCAAGCAGTGACTATTGGGGTACCGCAAGGCTCGGTGCTGGAACCGCAGCTATTTACAATATTCATCAATGATTTGGATGAAAGGATTCAAAGTAACATTAGCAAATTTGCAGATGACACAAAGCTGGGTGGCAGTTATCCATTTTGCTATCAAAAACAGGAAGGTAGATTACTATTTAAAGGCATCAAGTTGGGAAAAGGGGAAGTACAACGGGATCTGGGGGGTCCTTGTTCATAAGTCTATTAAAGTAAGCATGCAGGTAAAGCAGGCAGTGAAAAAAGCGAATGGCATGTTGGCCTTTTTAAGAAGAGCAGTCGAGTATAGGAGCGAAGAGGCCCTTCTGCAGTTGTATAGAAACATAGAAACATAAAAAATAGGTGCACTTCGAGCCTGTACTGCCATTCAATATGATCATGGCTCATCATCCAACTCAATATCCAGTACCTGCCTTCTCTCCATACCCCCTGATCGCTTTAGCCTCAAGGGCCACATCTAACTCCCTCTTAAATATAGCCAATGAACTGGCCTCAACCACCTTCTCTGGCAGAGAGTTCCAGAGATTCACCACTCTCTGTGTGAAAAATGTTTTTCTCATCTTGGTCCTAAAGGATTTCCCCTTTATCCTTAAACTGTGACCCCTTGTCCTGGACTTCCCCAACATCGGGAACAATCTTCCTGCATCCAGCCTGTCCAACCGCATAAGAATTTTGTATGTTTCTATAAGTTCCCCCCTCAATCAACTAAATTCTAGCGAGTACAAGCCGAGACTATCCAGGCCATCTTCATATGAAAGTCCTGACATCCCAGGAATCAGTCTGGTGAACCTTCTTTGTACTCCCATCGCAAGAATGTCTTTCCTCAGACTTGGAGACCAAAACTGTACACAATACTCCAGGTGTGGTCTCACCAATACCCTGTACAATTGCAGTAGAACCTCCCTGCTGCTATACTCAAATCCTTTTGCTATGAATGCTAACATACCATTCGCTTTCCTCACTGCCTGCTGCACCTGCGTGCCTACTTTCAATGACTGGTGTACCATAACACCCAGGTCTCGTTGCATCTCCGCTTTTCCTAATCGGCCACCATTTAGATAATAGTCTACATACCTGTTTTCGCCACCAAAGTGGATAACCTCACATTTATCCACATTAGACTGCTTCTGCCATGCATTTGCCCACTCACCCAGCCTATCCAAGTCACCTTGCAGCCTCCTAGCTTTCATTTCACAGCTAACTGCCCCCCAGCTTCATGTCATCCACAAACTTGGAGATGTTGCATTCAATTCCCTCGTCCAAATCATTAACATATATTGTAAATAGCTGGGGTCCCAGCACTGAGCGTTGCGGTGCCCCACTAGTCACTGCCTGCCATTGTGAAAAGGACCTGTTTACTCCCACTCTTTGCTTCCTGTCTGCCAGCCAGTTCTCTATCCACATCAATACTGAACCCCCAATACCATGTGCTTTAAGTTTGTATAGGGCCCTAGTGAGACCACACCTGGAGTGTTGTGTGCAGTTTTGATCCCCCAATTTGAGGAAGGACATTCTTGCTATTGAGGGAATGCAGCATAGGTTTACAAGGTTAATTCTCAGGATGGTGAGACTATCCTATGTTGAGTTAATGGAGCGGCTGAGCTTGTACACTCTGGAGTTTAGAAGAATGAGAGAGGATCTCATTGAAACATATAGATTGTTAAGGGTTTGGACATGCTAGAGGCAGGAAACATGTTCCCGATGTTGGGGGTGTCCAGAACCAGCGGCCACAGTTTAAGAATAAGGGATAAGCCATTTAGAACGGAGATGAGGAAACACTTTTTCTCACAGCGAGTTGTGAGTCTGTGGAATTCTCTGCCTCAAAGGGCGGCGGAGGCCGATTCTCTGGATGCTTTCATGAGAGAGCATGATAGTGCTCTTCAAAATAGAGGAGTCAGGAGATATGGGGAGAAGGCAGGAATGGGTTACTGATTGAGGATGATCAGCCATGATCATATGGCTCGATGGGCTGAAAGGCCTACTCCTGTACCTATTGTCTGTTGTCTATTGACTCGGTGGGCCAAACGGTCCGTTGCCACACTGTATCTCAAAACGAAAACACTTGAGATTTAATATTGTTTGCCTTTTATTTCTTGACAGATCCAAATATGATTAAGACAACCCCTTGTCCCCTGTGTTGTTCAAATGAAGGGGTGTAATTGCTTTAGACTCTCCCCCACCTGCCATTCACTTCTGGAGTAAAAGAATCAAGCTCATAACTTTTGGAAACATCTTTTAGTTTTACAAGTGGGGGTTAATTCAATGCAGATTTAACTTTCTCCTGTGAAGCATTATAGACACATAGAAACAAAGAAAATAGGTGCAGGAATGGGCCATTCGGTCCTTCGAGCCTGCACCGCCATTCAATATGATCATGGCTCATCATCCAACTCAGTATCCTGTACCTGCCTTCACTCCATACCCCCTGATCCCTCTGGCCACAAGGGCCACATGCAACTCCCTCTTAAGTATAACCAATGAACTGGCCTCAACTACCTTCTGGGGCAGAGAGATCTAGAGATTCACCACTCTCTGCGTGAAAAATGTTTTTCTCATTTCAGTTCTAAAGGATTTCCCCTCTATCCTTAAGCTGTGACCCCTTGTCCTGGACTTCCCCATCATAGGGAACAATCTTTCTGCATCTATCTTGTCCATCACTCCAGTTCCATCAACATATTTCATTTCTTGCACTTTCAACAGTTTCATGTTGACAGCAAAGTTGGAGCTTGTGTGCATTGGCAATGTAGCTCTTCCATATAAGGAAGACACCAGCCCGACCATGAAGGAACAGAGTGCTGTAGTCACTCAGCGGGTCGAGCAGCATCTATGGAGAACATGGGTGGGTGGCGTTTTGGTTCAGGACCCTTCTTCAGGACCAGATATGAATGGGTGCTGGACTCACCATGACGTAGAAACATAGGAAACAGGTGCAGGAGTAGGCCATTCGACCCTTCGAGCCAGCACCGCCTTTCAATATGATCATGGCTGATCATTCAAAATCCATACCCCGTTCCTGCTCTCTTCCCATATACCTTGATTCTTTTTTTTTAATTTTATTTTTTTAAATATTTTTATTAGAAGTAGACATATTATAAAGTATAGTTACATATTATAGTAAAAAGACTTTTCATATACATCAGTCATACATTATTAAAATTTTCAATTATTCATTACTTCTGCTTCTAGTGTTTTTATTTTTTTTAGAAAGAGAAAGAGAAAGTTACAAATAAAAAAATTTAAAAAAAAAACAACAGAAAAACAAAGGTGGAATGGATTACCTGTAATACATCAGTGGAGATAGGTTCGTAGATTATAAAGTATAGCTTTTCATCTGATCCTGAGTTCAAGTTTCAGTTGGGTCCTCGTGCTGTGCCAATCTATCCCTTCAGATAGTTAATGAATGGAGCCCAGATTTTATCGAAAATATCTTGTTTGTCCATTAAGACAAGTCTAATTCTTTCTAAGTATAGGGTCTCCGACATTTCCGTAATCCACATTTTAATTGTGGGGGTTGTAGGGCCTTTCCAAAATTTTAATATTAATTCTTTTCCAATTATTATACTATAGTCGAGGAAATTTCTTTGGTTTGTTGTGAGTGTTAAACTTTGTTCTGATATTCCAAGTATTATTAATTTTGTGTCTGGGTCCAGTTTTGTATTAATAACTTCTGAAGTTATTTCAAAAAGATCAGTCCAGAAATGTTTAAGTTTTATACAGTTTGCAAATGTATGTGTTAAATTAGCCTCTAGATGTAGACATTTATCACAAATAGGAGAGATTTGTGGGAAGATTCTATTTAGTTTTATTTTAGAGTAGTCTATGTAAGACCTTGAATTGTATTAAAGTATGTCTGGCATTTAATGAACATTGATGCATTTGTTGTAAACTTTTGTCCCACATATCTTTCGTTATAGGGTGACCTATTTCATTTTCCCATTTGCATCTATATGGTTCTGTCGGTGGTACCTAGTTGTTTATTAGGGTGTTATAAATATAAGCTATTCGTTTTTCAGTATTAGGATGCTTGTTCAAACATTCATCAAGAATTTCTGATTCCCTAGTCCTGTGGACTTGTGTATTAGATTTAACATAATCTCTAATTTGTAGATATCTGAAGAAATTATTTGAGTGCAAGCCATAATTCTGTTGTAACTCTTGAAATGAAAGAAAAGTGCCTTTCTCAATTCAATTCAATTCAAAGCACTTTATTCGTCCCCGAGGGGCAATTTAAAAAGGCGCATTACAGTAGCTTTTTAAAAAGGGACACAATCAACAAACATAAGCTGCACGCATACTGCACAATCAACCAGCACACGCATTTCACAGACACACTGCACAATCACACATCAACATTCAACACATAGCAATAGTTTTAAAATGCTTCCTAAGTGCTTCAATTAAAAAAGTGCATATAGAAGGTTATTTCAATTCATATGTTCATGAGTCAGTGATCAGCATTAAAAAGCTGGACAGCCCTGGGGATGAAGGTTGCCTTCCTCCTCTGTGTCCGGCAACCCGGACAGCGGAGTCTGCGTCCTGAGGGGAGCCACTCAAACTCAGGAAACAGGATGTGAGATGGTGCCTGAAGAATCCTGCATGTTAACTTTACAGACTGTTGGTCGCATAGGGCAGTGAGAGTTCGGACGGGCTGCTCAATGATTTTTGAGCAGACCTTGACCACATTCAACAGGCGGTTTCTGTTTTGCAGGGTGATGGAGTGGAACCAGCTAGTGAAAGAGAAGGTTATTACATTTTCAATGAATGCGTAGTAGAATGTGGTGAGAATGTCTTTGTTAATCCCAAATGACTTCAACTTCCTGAGTAGGTACTGTCTCTGATGGCACTTTTTAAGGATTTCCTCTATGTTAGAGGAAAACCTTAGCAGGTTGTCGAAGGCTGTTCCCAGGTATTTGTATACCTCCACTATCTCCACTGGCTCCTGCTGGATGATAGTGGTGGCTGCCTCAACCATCTGTCTCTGTTGGGGGGAGAAAGTCACAATCATGTCCTTGGTTTTGCTTATATTTAGCTCAAGACAAGACTTTTCACACCATACTATAAAGTCCTGCAGGGCTGAGCTGTGATGTTGTGTGTGGCTGGGAAGAAGAGACAGGAGAACTGTGTCATCAGCAAATTTTACAAAGTGGCAGTTTGGCTGGGTGGATCTGCAGTCATCAGTGTAGAGAATGAAGAGAAGTGGGGAGAGGACACAGCCTTGTGGAGAGCCAGTGGAGGTGAAGAGGGTGTCGGACAAGGTGTGGTTCACCAACACCCTCTGTGATCTGTTGGTGAGGAAGTCTATAATCCACACAGTGAGTTGGTGGTTGAGGTGGAAGCGGGTGATGAGCTTCTCAGCCAAAATATGTGGCTGCATGGTGTTGAATGCTGATGAGAAGTCTACAAACAGAAGTCTGGCTGTGGCCTTGGGGATTTCCAGATGCTTATGGATGGTGTTTAAGATGAATATTTTTGCGTCATCGACACCCCTGCCAGCCTGGTAAGCAAACTGCAATGGATCCATCATCGAGCCAGTTGCCTTGGTGATGTGCTCCTTGATGATCCTCTCCATGGCCTTCATGATCAGGGAGGTGAGAGCCACCGGTCTAAGATCATTCAGGACCTTGGTGGTGCCCTTCTTTGGGATTGGAATCACTGTTGCGTTTTTCCACATCGCGGGGACTGTGCTGCTGGTCAAAGAGCCCTGGATCAGATGCTGGAACACACCTCCCAGCTGCTCAGCACAGTGCCATAGTGTCCGCCCGCAGATGTTGTCTGGCCCTGGAGCTGTGTTCTTTTCAGTCCTTTTGAGGGCTCTCACCACCTCTGATGTGTTGATGTTGAGGCCGGAGTCATCAGGTCTGAGTGTGGAGACGATTGATTCTAGCTGGGTGCTATTGTCCTTTTCAAATCTGGTGTAGAAGGAGTTGAGATCATTCGGGAGTGAAGTGAAGCTGCTTCCTGCTACCTGAATGGGCTTGCGGCTGGTAGACACAGAGTTCACTGCTGCCATGTTCTTGAGGCCCTGCCAAGCCGCACGGAGGTTCCCTTTTCCAAAGGTCTGCTCCACTTTGTTCTTGTATTTCAGCTTGGCAATTTTTATGGCCCGCTTGACCTCTCTGTTTACCTCCTTCTTCTCAACTTCAGAACCGGTAAAAAATGTTCTCTTTTTCTTATTCAGTATGTTTTTCAGATCTTTAGTCACCCAGGGTTTATTGTTAGGGAAGATTGTGACTTTCTTGGAGGGGATAATATTGTCTACACAGAAAGTGATGTATGCTGAGACTATATCCGCTTGCTCACTGATGTTGGTGGAGGAGGATGTGAGGGTATTCCAGTCTGTGGTTTCAAAACACCCTTGAAGCCTGTCAATACTGTCCAGTGTCCACTGTTTGATGTCCTTGATGACTTTCTCTGTTCTCTTTACCACAGGTGTGTAGGCAGGAACGAGCAGTATGCTGCTGTGGTCAGCAGAGCCTAGGGGAGGGAGGGAGACGGCTCTGTAGACGTCTGGGACTGACCCATAGCATTTGTCCAGTGTTTTCCCTAGACGGGTGGTACAGTTGACATACTGGTAGAATCCTTTAAGTGACTTGTCAATTGAACAGTGATTGAAGTCACCCATGATGAATTTGGGGGAGTCCGGAAATATCAGTTCGAGTCTGTCGAGCATATTTCTTATATGTTCTGTAGCAGTGGATGCATTTGCTCTGGGGTGGATATAAACCAGAATGAAAAACAGTTGTGGGAATTCCCTGGGAAGGTAGAAGGGATGCAGGGAGACAGCCAAGAGTTCAATGTCAGGGTTGCACAGTTCTTCTCTGACAACAACTGTTTTGCACCAGCGTGGATTGATGTAGAGGCAGACAACACCGCCATGGTGCTTGCCAGTCAGTTCAGTATCACGGTCTAACCTTACAGGAGACCCGAAGCCATCTATGTGCATGCTGTCACTGTTGTCACTCCCAGTCAGCCATGTTTCAGTGAAAGCAAGAATGGAAGCAGTCCGGTATTCATACATGTGAAAAACGTTAGCTTGCAGTTCATCAGTCTTGTTACGCAATGAGCGCACATTAGCAAGGATCACTGAGGGAAGTGCACGGTGCTTACTTTCTCCTCGCCTAAGTCTTGCTTTAATTCCACCATTCTTCTTCCTCCCCCGTCTCGTTAACTTCTTTCTATTGTTGTGCAGGGTGCCTGTCCGGTCGGTTGGGAGTTCACATTGTAGCTCCTCCGGTAACTTGTCTATGGCAGGGGCTTGGTGAGAGTGTAATTGCAGCTGAAGTAAAAAGTCCCTGCAGTAAGTAATCCGTTGGTTGTCCGGAAGAGTATATCCATATGATGTAGTGGGCAGATAATCCAAGACGAACAGTAGAAGCATAAGAGTCCATAGTGTCCATGTGAAGTCCATACTTTGGAGCAGTGAACGCAAGATGCTAGCTGGCTAATTAACGTTAGCTCGTTGGTCCGGTGTGTGTGAGGTAGTGGCAGCGCCCGCACAAACACATCACGAAAGTACTGAACTATACGGCAGCAATTAACCGTCAATCGACACCCGATGTACTTAAAACAAAACAAAACACTCTCGCACTCGTCCTTTTCCCCAGTGTGTACTCTCGTACTCTCGTACTTAAAACAAAAACAAACACTCTCGCAACTCACGTAACGTATGAGAGAAACATTCAAAGCTACTCTCTGCACCGACCGGTCGACCGCACGAGCAGTGACCCAGAAGCCAAAGTTTCTGTTGGCAGAGGTGCATTGTGCAGCGATTCTTGCAGCCTACCCAGTGCTAGACCAAAGATAATTCAGAGCAGTAAAAAACACAGTGGGGCATCCATCTTGTTCAAACTGGAAGAGAAACTTTATTTACACACTTGCTCACACAGCAATTATAGTATCTCTCATTGGCTGTCAATAACAGCACCTCTCTTTGGCTGTTATCATTGTCAGTTACTATTGGCTGCTATCATTGTAATTCATTCACCACCTGCACCAAGTTTGTCTGAGTAACAATACAACATTAAGATTAACTTCTTTACAATTGAGAGCATATTTTTCATATATGTCAACACCCCCACTTGCTCTCGCATTGTTATCTTAACTCAAAATAAAACATCCTAAGGTTTTCTACCTTACATCATGTAGACTTTTACATACATGGTTACTCTCCAAACATAAACTTTGCAAATTCCATCAACTTAAATTTTGTTGCAGGTTTTGTCATCACATCTGCTACCATCTGGTCTGTTGGGCAATACTCCAAACTTATTTTGCCATGATACACAGTGGACCTCACGAAGTGATATTTTACTTCGGAGTCACGTTAGTGACTTCGTGAAGAACCCCGCTTCCACGCATGCGTGTCATATCGCTACACGCATTGCAACGAGTCACACAGAGGGGAACGACGTTCCCCAGCGGGAGAATTTGAAAGTCGGGAACAGCAGGTAAGAGACTCTGCGTTCCTTTTTTCTACTTACCTTTTAGGAGGCTGCGGAAAGCTGGCGGGGAGACCCGTGGAGTGCGAGCAGCCGGCAGCAGCAACGGCACCAGTTTCCTGGAGGGGAACAACCTGTGCCCGACTTCGCTCCCGCACCGGCAAAATTCACTTCTCGGCCGGGCGGGAAGCAAAGCAAAGAGGTCCCGTATGCCAGTCTCAAGCGAGACTGGCTTGGGAGCAGTCGCTAGCGGCCAGCGCGGAGTCAGCAGGACAGAGAGCACGGACCAGCGCTGTAAGTACCCGGGGTACACAGCAGGGCTGGAGACGCTCAGCGAGTGCAGCGGCACTAATGGAGCTAAGGAACTGGGGACGTTCGGGCCGAAAACCTTCTTCAAAAGGTAAGCACCGGGGTTGGTCCAAGGGGTCCATAGGAACAGCCGGATTTTACCGGCTGCGGATCTGCCACGAAGGACCAGGCCCGTGAACACCGGGGTCGGTCCGAGCGGTTCGAACCCGACACGCAGGGAACGACGTTCACCAGCGGGAGAATGAAAAGTCGGGAACAGCAGGTAGGAGACTCTGCGTTTCCTTCCACTTACCCTTTAGGTGCAGACATGGACCGGGTCCATGTAAGCTGCAGAATGCCGGCGGGAGAACCGCGGAGTGCAGGCAGCCGGCAGGAAAGCAGTAACGGCAGCCGGCAGCTGCAGGAGCAGCGGCAGCGGCAGGAGCAGCAGCGGCAGCCGGCAGTGGCAACGGCAGCCGGCAGCGGCAGGAGCACCGGCAGCGGCAGGAGCAGCATGGGCACATCGATTCCCGGAGAGGGAAAAACACCTGTGCCCAACTTCGCTCCAGCACGATGGGAAAATTCATTTCTCGGCAGCAGCACTAACGGCCAGCGCCGAGGCCAAGGACTTTGCAGTGCAGTTGACTGGCTGCAATCTACCGCAAGGGACCAGTAATGTGAGTACCAGGGTCGGCCCCAGCGGGTTTTTTAGTTACAGAAATCGCTTCTCGGCCTTTTGGCTAAGATCAAGTGTAGTATCTGTTCTTATCAGTTTAATATCTGATACGTCCCTTATCTAGGGACCATATATTAAATAAAAACTATAGTAGCTGTTATTATCAGTTTTAATATCTTATATGTCCCTTATCTAAGGACCATATAAGTAGGAATGCCCAGAATTGAGGGCATTAGAGTGGGGTTGACCGGCTGCAACGACCGCAAGGGACCACTACCGTCAGTACGGGGGTCGGTCCCAGGGGTCTGAGATAAAGGAGCAGCCAGGAGCGCTGAGAGCGTTGGAGCCGGGTTAAAGGAATAGATGGAATCAGCTGTGCCAGATGTCCTCCACACCGGCCATATCCACTCCACGGAAGGAAGGACAAAGCTGGAGAAGGAGGACCGTGGAACAGCGGGCAGCCAGCAGCAGCCAGCGGCACTTGGATCAACCGTAGTGGGATCAGTTGTGCCCGATGTCGGCCCCGCACCGGCCAGATCCATGCGGCCGAGCGGTAAGGCTAGACACAAATCAAACAAGGTAGTGGACTCAGAAGGGTCCGACTTTGCATAACCGCCGGCAACCAGCGCCCAAGAGGGCTGGAGCGGGAAGAAGCGGTGTATGGAGCCTTGCTCCAACGTGATAAACCCACAGCAGTACCTTTTTGAGGGCTGCACAATGCTTCTACCCCATCAGAGGGGAGCACTGTGGGTCAGTTCTGGGCTGACCTGCAAGAGGGGTCCGCAGAACAAAAGACAAGTGGGCAGCAGTTAAGCCCCACATGGGTACCCCGTGCGAGACCCCTAGAGATCTCTAACTCTATAAAAAAGAGTAGGCAGGACCCTGATGGGCCAGAGCCTGGTAATACAGCATCTCATGATCCTAACACAGCAGGGACTCTGCTGGACATGGTGGCTGATTACTTTAACCAAGTCAAACATGGGTAGACTTGGATCCAGGATGGCAATAGTATTGCTATATGTCTGGCCACAAACGCCAACAAGAAATATTTACAGACACTGGCCAGACATCTGCCACCTGGCAACGGTGAGGCATTACAGGTGCCCAGTGTAAACCAATGCATTTGGCAGCATATGGGGACGAACATCAGGAACCAGGACCTCAAGATCCACAGAACCTTAAAGGGATTGACGGAAGGCATCATAGCATACACCCGCACCCTGGACTAAACGTAGGTAACCAAAGACCATCAAGACGCACTAGCTCTGTTTTAGTAATATGCAATATGACCTGAACTACACGTGGAAGGCTGCCATTCAGCCAGCACTAGGACCCCAAAAATGCTACCATTTGCAAACAAAGAACCGTGTGTGGACGAAGCCAAGACACTGGGGCTCATCAAGGCCAGCGCAAGGGCCTATTTTGGAGCACGATACCAGCCACAGGCAAGGCCATAAAAAATGTGGCTCATACCAGTGGCAGTGCCAGAAATCAATATAACCCGCAGGATCCTTTTTTAGGGTATGGCCAGGGCGGCCACCCTGGAAGATGCGGAAGCCTCAACCTCCCACACAACCCCGAACAAGAGATATCAAACCAGAACCTCCTTTTCAAAAAACCAAGGAAATAACACAACCACCGGTAACCATGGAGGTAGGTGGGTGTGGTTTCTTCTGTTAAAAAGGGACCTACGATGGTGGGGGAGGGGAGGTTGCAACACTACAGTTATGTATGTTATATAATCACTACAGATTCATATAATCTCAGCAGTATTCAGGGTTATCTGATAGGATTTACTCATCCCAATAACCACAGTACAACATACACCAGAATGGCATTTTGTACTTACATAAACCAAACAATCTAAAAACCCACATGGTGCTACAAAAATTGTACACAAAAGGTGTGATTGAGCATACTTTTCATGGAACATTAGAATTTGTATCAAACATATTTATTAAAAATAAAATAGAGTGGGGTTGCAGGATTATCATTGATTTTCAACCCTAAACACATTCGTTCAAGATATTCATTTTAAGATGGATACTCTTATTACTGATAAAGACTTGGTGTCAGCTGGGTTTTTCTATATGGCAGGCATTGACTCAAAAGAGGAACTTTGGCAATATAGAGTTTACAAAAGGGGCAATCATCAGCCCCAATATTATTTACTAAAATTCTAAAACCAGCTTGGCATTGTTATGTAAACAAAGCCATAGGGTGATGTATTTCCCCCGTTCGGCCCCATCAATGGGGTACTAGGGAAAATTCAACTACACTCGGCATCTCGAATTCTCAAGAGTACCCGACTGGCCTACTAAATCATGGTATTCGGCCATACAGGGGATGGTGTTAGAACCATGTTCCCTCATGAACATAGCCAAATTTATTAATTCATCCAGTGACTGGAGGCAGTCATCCATGCCATAAGACTATGGATTTATTGATTTGTAGAGTCTAAAAGACCCACTACACGACATTGGGCTGTCAGACAGGACGATGAATCTCATCTTATCTGCACTAAGACTGTCAACACGGAAGCAGTACCTTGGACACATCAAGAAATGGGGCATATACTGCTTGGACAACAACCTCGACCAAAAGGCCAAGAACATTCTGGCTGTATTGGAATTTTAACAAGCCTCCATTATGATAATTGATGGAGCTACAGTGCCAGCAATAGTGCCACAAGTGCACTCTCCAATTACCTATCACAAGGAACGGAGCGGCACGTGGTGGGAACGCACCCCTGGTAAGAAAACCAGGTACTCCGAAATCTGGGACGTGGGTGTCGTTTTCTCAACATGCTGAGGAGCTGATAGCCCATAACAGCATTGTCACTTCAGTAACGGACCAGGAAGATGGTTATGCTCATGGTGTTATTTACCGCACAACGAGTCCAGCCATTAAGCAAACTGAGCCTGGACTCCCTGATCATCTCACCCGAGAAACTGGTGTTTGTCATACAGGATTTAATAAAAGAAAACAGACCAGGTTCATCGGGTCAAGTGTTTGAATTTATGGTATACCCATATGACAAACGACTGTGTATAGCAAGACACATCTAACAATACATAGAATATACTAAGAGCATTCAAGGTCAGAGAATGGCGTTGTTTATCTCTTACAAAAAACCGCATGAAAGGGTCACGACTCAAACTATATCAAGGTGGCTCAAATATGTCCTAAAGATGACAGGAATAGACACTAATGTTTTTAACTCTCATTCCACCAGGGCTGCAGCAACATCCGCAGCAAAAATTGTACAGGTACCCACAGACCAAATCCTCAGAATGGCAGGATGGTCATTCAAAAAGGGTTTTCCACAGGTTTTATAATAAACCAGTTATTTTTTGGAGCCATCATTGTATTCAGAAAACATTTTATGTTCAACAAAATAATTTGCCCGAAAGGTTACAGGGCTATGATTCTCAAATTTAAAAAAAAATTTATATATTTTTTCGTTATACCACACAACTCTTTGTATAATTGTGTTTTAAAATTACTAATGATGCTCTCTCCCAATGCCCAAGGCAGTTTGTGAAGCATGGACTCGTTCCACGGCATGAGGTCACAGAGCTTTGAAATCTTCACTAAGTCACTCACGTGACTCCGAAGTAAAATAGTAAGATTAAACGAGCATTTACCAGTTTGAAGTTTGATCTGTATTTTATGAGGCGTTACGATGAGGGATTACGTGCCCTCCGCTCCCACCCTCTTATGATCATATCAAAAACTGGTATCTCTTTGATAATCTTACTATGTTAGATCATTATAGGTTCCTGTGACCTCACACCGCTGCTTTGAAGAATGATACGCATGCGTGGAAGCGGGGTTCTTCACGTAATCCCTCATCGTAACTCCTCATAAAATACAGATCAAACTTCAAACTGGTAAGTTCTCGTTTAATCTTACTATTTTATGTCCACATGCTTACACCTCTGTCTACTTACAGGATTCTTTGCTAACGCAATTGTACCCTGGTTATCCTCATAAACCTTGGGTGTTGGGTACTGATGTCCATCAATACCTTCTAGTAGTTGTACTAGGTACATACACTCATGTAGTGTTGCGGCTAACGCCATATACTCAGCCTCACAAGTTGACAGTGCAACGGTGGGCTGCTTTTTGGTTTTCCATGAAATCTCGCAATCTATTGGTGCATGTAGGTAAGCAGTTTTGACATCCATCTGATGTAAAATCAGGTTTTCCTGTGCTGCTTTTTGCATCATCACTCTGATACTGGTCAGGTTGGCAGTAGGAGAAAATGTCTCCTCATAGTCTACACCCAATATTTGACTGTATCCTTTGGCTACATACCGTGCCTTGTATTTATCAGATCCATCCTCATTGTTCTTGATTGCATATACCCATCTACCCCCCACTGCTTTCTTACCCTCAGGCAAGTTGGTTAGGGTAAATGTGTCATTTTCTCTCAGCGACTGCATTTCCTCATGCATTGCGTTAACCCATTCCTTTGAGTTAGTTGAGGTTACAGCTTCCCTGAATGTTAGGGGGATGTTACACATCAATCTGTAGCAATAATCTATGTTAATCATTACATGATCATCATTTGCCTTGCCAGTTACATATTCACTTAAGTAACCTGGTTCCTTCCTCAATCTAGAAGGGTAACGTGCAGGCTCATGCTTGGTTTCACCTGGCTGTGCTTGGCTATTCACCTCAGGCCTAGTTACTGGATCTTGGCCCTGAGTATGTCCTGGACTCTCATCAGTATTTTTTCTCATCCTACTGGCCCTATTCTGCACCTCAAAGTCATCGTCACTGGGGATCATGTCAGTCTGTGTCTGCCTCTCTATAATTGTTTTGGTCACAAACTTCACCAGTCTGTGCTTCTTTACTTTCCCATTGTCAGGATAGTAAACCATGTAAGCTGGGCTATTCTTGTCGTACCCGACAAAGATTCCCTTCTCACACTTTGAGTCCAGTTTTCTCTTGTCCTGTTTATAGGCATAACACTCAGACCCACATTTTTGCATCCTAGACAGGTTGGGCCGTTTTCTTGTCAGCATCAAGTAAGGAGTCTGCTTTGTGCGCTTGTTAAAGCATCTGTTCCTCACTATAACTGCTGTCTGCACTGCATAGGTCCAAAACTGTTTAGGTAACTCACTCTCTATTAGCATACACCTGGCCATGTCAAATAGGGTGCGCCAATTTCGCTCAGCAGTACCATTCTGGTGTGGTGAGTATGGCGCTGAGGTCTCATGTCTAATGCAATTTCTGCTGAGCAGTGCCTGGTAATTCTTTCCCATGAATTCAGTACCATTGTCAGACCTCATACATTTAATCTTCCCGTATGGGGCTGTGTCAGCAAGAAACCTCTCGGTGGCTTGCACTGTGTCACTCTTATTCTTTAGAAAGTACACAAACACTGCACTGGAATAATCATCAGTGAATGATAGTGCAAACCTGTACCCCTCTCTGGACTCTGGGTCTATCGGTCCCGCTAAATCTGTGTGTACCAACTTCAAAGCTGCTTTGGCTCTTACATCAGGGTCCCTGTTCCTAGTTTGGATAAACTTTCCCTGAGTACACACTTCACAGTGTAGAGCAGATTTGTCTGTTTTGCCCTTAATTGCCATACCTTCAACAACATTTGGTAATTTTTGAATATCTTCATAATTACAGTGCCCTAGAATCTCATGCCATGTCTGCATATCATAACTGCTCTTACATTGGTCATCACATTCAACGTTTACCGTGTGCAAGTAGTACAGTCTGTTGTACTCATGAATGTGGAATTTTGTACCGTCCTTGTGTTGTAGGACGTCTTCCCCTTCCCTGAAGATTACGGTTGCTCCGCTGGAAGTAGCTGCTTTTACAGAGAAGATGTCCTGCGGGTATGAGGGGATGTACAATGCCTGCCTCAGTGTTGTGTTGTGGCGACGCCCTTGGCTGTCGACCAAGCAAACCTCCACGTCTCCTCTGCGCTCCGCGACTCCATCACACCTTGTGCCGTCAGCCAACTCCACGCAGTGTGTCTCGGACTGGAACATAACGTCGAACTTCTTGAACCTTGCTATATCAGTGATGATATGCGAAGTTGCCCCCGTATCGACCATCAGCCCTTTCAACTCGACTCCACGCTCTGACTGGATCTTCGCGTCCCTTTCACTCACCAGGAATGCATATTCCTTGTTGTTAGTCTCCCCGGAAACTTGTCGTGCGTTGTCCCGCCGCTGTTTCCGTCTGCAGGTTGCGTCCCGATGTGTGGTGCTTTTACAGTGACTACACCACTGCTTGCGTTGACATGCTCTGGCTTTATGTCCTTTTAGGCCACACCTGAAGCACACAATGTCTGCTCTCTCCGCACTTGTACTTGTCGTGTCGGGTCTCACACTTGGTTGCACACGTGCCTTCATGACATTGTCGTCAGATGCTGCTGCACGCATCTTTTCCGTGTCTTCATAGCTCCGTAGTTTAGTTTTAAATTCGGCAAAAGGCATTGCCTGCTCACTTTGCGTGACATGGATAGCAAATGGTTTGAAAGATTCAGGCAGTCCCTTCAGAATCATTGCAATTAACAGTCCGTCACTCAATACCTCACCAGCGTTTCTCAATGCTGTGATGGCTGTCTCTGCCCTTATAACATATTCAGTTACACTCTCGCTGCTCAACTTTTGAAGTGAAGTCAGTTCTGTATACAGACTTATTACACGTGGCTTTCCCTTACCCGCATAATAATCTCTCAAAATAGTTAGCGCTTTCCACCCATCGTCTGCTGTTTCTCGCATTACCAGCGACAAACTCTTGTCATCCAGAAACTGGATTAGCTCAGCATATGCGTCTGAATTTTTGGCCTCGTCTCCTTCTTCATTGTCGGTAGGCTCTTCCAAGATAGTATCCTTTAGCCCTTGTAACCGAAGATGGCCCAAAAATTTAGTCTCCCACAGCTCATAGTTCTTTTCATCTCCGTCAAAAACTAGCCGAGACCAGCGGCTACTCGACTGGGTGCTCCGTCTACTCATGGTGCTAGCTTAGCAAGTTAACTCTCACCGGACATTTCTCTCGGTGGTAAATCCCTGGGTAACTGTCTCTGGGTACCTCTGAGTAACTCTAGGTAAAGCTGGGCCCATAACCTGTTGGCAGAGGTGCATTGTGCAGCGATTCTTGCAGCCTACCCAGTGCTAGACCGAAGATAATTCAGAGCAGTAAAAAACACAGTGGGGCATCCATCTTGTTCAAACTGGAAGAAAAACTTTATTTACACACTTGCTCACACATCAATTACAGCACCTCTCATTGGCTGTTATCATTGTCAGTTACTATTGGCTGCTATCATTGTCAGTCATTCACTACTTGCACCAAGATTGTCTGAGTAACAATACAACATTAAGATTAACTTCTTTACAATTGAGAGCATATTTTCATATATGTCAACACACTGGCTCCCTGCGCGGTTCCCAATCAATTTCAAGCTCCTTCTTTTTGTTTACAAAACACTTAATGGGCTCGCCCCCACCTACATCAAAAATCTGCTTACCCACCACACAACCTCCAGGTCCCTCAGATCGGCCGACTTGGGGTTACTGACTATCCCGCGGTCTAGGCATAAGCTCAGGGGTAGACCGTGCTTTTGTGGTTGCAGCACCTAGACTATGGAACAGCATCCCTCTTCCCATCAGAACTGTCCCCTCCATCGGCTACTTTGATTCTAGACTTAAAACCTATTTCTGCTCTCAAGGCTTTCTTGAGGTCCTCTGAGTGAGCGCTGTGTGTATTTATATATGTATTGTTGATCTATGTACCACTGTTTGTAGTAAGTTTGTACCTGCACTAATGTAAAGCACTTTGGTCAACGAGAGTTGTTTTTAAATGTGCTATAGAAATAAAATTGACTTGAATGCATCCACGATTTCTAGAGCCACTTCCTGAAGTACCCTGGGATGTAGACCATCAGGCACTGGGAATTTATCAGCCTTCAGTCCCATCAGTCTACCCAACACCATTTCCTGCCCAATGTCAATTTCCTTTAGTTCCTCCGTCACCCTAGGTCCTTTGGCCACTAGTACATCTGGGAGATTGTTTGTGTTTTCCTTAGTGAAGACGGATCCAAAGGACCTGTTCGACTCGTCTGCCATTTCCTTGTTCCCCATAATAAATTTACCCGTTTCTGTCAAGAGACGCACATTTGTCTTAACTAATTTTTTCCTCTTCACTTACCTCAAGATGCTTTTACTATCCTGCTTTATATTCTTGGCTAGCATACCTTCGTATCCCATCTTTTCTCCTCGTATTGCCTTTATAGTTATCTTCAGTTGCTCTTTAAACATTACCCAATCCTCTTGCTTCCCGCTCATCTTTGCTACGTTGTACTTCTCTTTTATTTTTATACTGTCCCTGACTTCCCTTGTCAGCCACGGTCGCCCCTTACTGCCCTTGGAATCTTTCTTTCTCTTTGGAATGAACTGATCCTACACCTTCTGTATTATTCCCAGAAAATCCTGCCATTGTGGTTCCACTGCCATCCCTGCTAGTGTATCTTTCCAGTCAACTTTGGTCAGCTCCTCCCTCATGGCTCCATAATCCCCTTTGCTCAACTGTAATACTGACACTTCCGATTTACCCTTCTCCCTCTCCAATTGTAAATTAAACTTGACCATCTTATGGTCACTACCTCCTAATGGCTCCTTTACCTCGAGTTCCCTTATCAAATCCGGTTCATTACACAACACTAAATCCAGAATTGTGTTCTCCCTGGTAGGCTCCAATACACGCAGCTCGAAGAATCCATCACGGAGGCACTCCACAAACTCCCTTTCTTGGGGTCTAGTGCCAACCTGATTTTCCCAGTCTACCTGCATGTTGAAATCTCCTGTAACAACCACAGCAATAGACAATAGGTGCAGGAGTAAGCCATTCGGCCCTTCGAGCTAGCACCGCCATTCAATGTGATCTTGGCTGATCATCCCCAATCAGTACCCCGTTCCTGCCTTCTCCCCATATCCTCTAACCACTATTTTTAAGAGCCCTATCTAGCTCTCTCTTGAAAGCATCCAGAGAACCTGCCTCCACCACCCTCTGAAGCATAGAATTCCACAGACTCACTAATCTCTGTGAGAAAAGGTGTTTCCTCGTCTCCGTTCTAAATGGCTTATTCCTTATTCTCAAACTGTGGCCCCTGGTTGTGGACTCCCCCAACATCGGGAACATGTTTCCTGCCTCTAGCGTGTCCAAGCCCTAAACAATCTTATATGTTTCAATGAGATCCTCTTCTGAGCTTCACATTGATTCCGATTTCACTTGGCGATACTTTCCTACCCCTTCCTCAGCTTTCTGCCCCGTTAATTCTGGTGTCTTTATTAACTTTTCCTGTATTCGCTTTCCCTTTAACTCCATCCTTGTATCCTTGCACCGCGGTCTCCTGCCGCCAGGAGGTGCTACTGTTGGAGGACCAGAGCCGCTGCACCGCGATCATGAACATCGGGAACATGTTTCTTGCCTCTAGCGTGTCCAAGCCCTAAACAATATTATATGTTTCAATGAGATCCCCTTCTGAACTCCAGAGTGTACAAGCCCAGCTGCTTCATTCTCTCAGCATTGACAGTCCCGCCATTCCGGGAAATAACCTCGTAAACCTACGCTACATTCCCTCAATAGCAAGAATGTTCTTCCTCAAATTAAGGGACCAAAATTGCACACAATACTCCAGGTGTGGTCTCACTTGGGCTCTGTACAACTGCAGAAGGATCTCTTTGCTCCTATATTCGATTCCTCTTGTTATAAAGGCCAACATGCCATTCGCTTTCTTTACCGCCTGCTGTACCTGCATGCTTACTTTCATAGACTGATGTACAAAGACCCCCAGATCCCGTTGTACTTCCCCTTTTCCCAACGACGCCATTTAGATAGTATTTTTAAGAAGGAACTGCAGATGCTGGAAAATCGAAGGTACACAAAAAAGTTGGAGAAACTCAGCAGGTGCAGCAGCATTTATGGAGCGAAGGAAATAGGCAACGTTTCAGGCCGAAACCCTTCTTCAGACTGACGGAGGAGGAGCCTGAAGGCTGGGGGATGGGAGGAGACAGCAGGAGTGCTGAGCAAGGGGAGGATACAACAAGGACTAACCACATTGGGAGAATCCAATGTTCATGCCCCCAGGATGCAGACTACCCAAGCAGAATACGAGATGCTGTTCCTCCAATTTCCGGTGTTGCTCGCTCTGGCCATGGAGGAAACCTAGGAAAGATAAGTCGGATATGGAGCGGGAGGGGGAGTTGAAGTGCTGAGCCACCGGGAGGTCAGGTTGGTTATTGCGGACCGAGCGGAGGTGTTCGGCGAAACGATCACCCAACCATTGCTTGGTCTCACCGATATAGATCTGCTGACACCTAGAGCAGCGGATGCAATAGATGAGGTTGGAGGAGATGCAGGTGAACCTCTGTCGCACCTGGAACGACTGCTTGGGTCCTTGAATGGAGTCGAGGGGGGAGGTAAAGGGACAAATGTTGCATCTCTTGCGGTTGCAAGGGAAAGTGCCCGGGGAGGGGGTGGTACGGGAAGGAAGGGAAGAATTGACAAGGGAGTTACAGAGGGAGCGGTCTTTGTGGAAGGCAGACATGGGGGGAGATGGGAAGATGTGGCGAGTGGTGGAGTCACGTTGGAGGTGGCGAAACTGTCGGAGGATTACTTGTTGTATGTGATGGCTAGTGGGGTGAAAGGTGAGGACTAGGGGGACTCTGCCTTTGTTGCAAGTGGAGGTATGGGGAGAGAGAGCAGTGTTGCGGGGTATGGAAGAGACCCTGGTGCGAGCCTCATCTATGGTGGAGGAGGGGAACTGATGAATGAGGACATTTCAGATGCCCTGGTGTGGAACACCTCATCCTGGGAACTGATGCGGCATAGACGAAGGAATTGGGAGTAGGGGATGGAGTCCTTACAGGAAGCAGGGTGGGAAGAAGTGTAGTCCAGATAGCCATGGAAGTCAGTAGGTTTATAGTGGAAATCTGCCTTCCTGTTGTTGGTACCAAAGTGGATAACGTCACATTTATCCACATTAAACTTTATCTGCCATGCAGCTGCCCACTCCCCCAACCTGTCCAGGTCACCCTGCATTTTCATAGCATCCTCCTCACAGTTCACACTGCCAACCAGCTTTGTGTCAACTACAAATTTGCTAATGTTACTTTGAATCCCTTCACCCAAATCACTGATGTATATTGTAAATTGGTGCGGTCCCAGCACCGAGCCTTACGATACCCCACTGGTCACTGCCTGCCATTCTGAAAAGGACCCATTAATCCCTATTGTTTGTTTCCTGTCTGCCAACCACTTCTCTATCCATGTCAGCATTCTACCCCCAATACCATGTACCCTAATTTTGCCCACTAATCTCCTATGTGCGACCTTATCAAATGCTTTCTGAAAGTCCAGGTACACTACATCCACTGGCTCTCCCTTGTCCATTTTCAGAATATTCAGTTCCCAGCCCTGGCTCTCCCTTGTCCATTTTCAGAATATTCAGTTCCCAGCCCTGGCCCTCTTGCAGCCATGTCTCTGTAATTCCCACAACATCATATTTGTCAATCTCTAACTGAGCCTCAAGCTCGTCCACTTTATTCCATATAATTCGTTCATTCGTTATTCCTCTCACTTTTCACATTGATTCCGATTTCACTTGGCCATTATTTCCTACCCCTTCCTCAGCTTTTGCCCCGTTAATTCTGGTGTCTTTATTAACTTTATTCCCAGTATTCGCTTTTGGGTGAGTGGGCAAATGTTTGGCAGATGCAGTATAATGTGGATAAATGTGAGGTTATCCATTTTGGTGGCAAAAACGGGAAAGCAGACTATTATCTAAATGGTGGCCGATTGGGAAAGGGGGAGATGCAGCGAGACCTGGGTGTCATGGTACACCAGTCATTGAAGGTAGGCATGCAGGTGCAGCAGGCAGTAAAGAAAGCAAATGGTATGTTAGCTTTCATTGCAAAAGGATTTGAGTATAGGAGCAGGGAGGTTCTACTGCAGTTGTACAGGATCTTGGTGAGACCACACCTGGAGTATTGCGTACAGTTTTGGTCTCCAAATCTGAGGAAGGACATTATTGCCATAGAGGGAGTGCAGAGACGGGCACCAGACTGATTCCTGGGATGTCAGGACTGTCTTATGAAGAAAGACTGGATAGACTTGGTTTATACTCTCTAGAATTTAGGAGATTGAGAGGGGATCTTATAGAAACTTACAAAATTCTTAAGGGGTTGGACAGGCTAGATGCAGGAAGATTGTTCCCGATGTTAGGGAAGTCCAGGACAAGGGGTCACAGCTTAAGGATAAGGGGTAAATCCTTTAAAACCGAGATGAGAAGAACTTTTTTCACACAGAGAGTGGTGAATCTCTGGAACTCTGCCACAGAGGGTAGTTGAGGCCAGTTCATTGGCTATATTTAAGAGGGAGTTAGATGTGGCCCTTGTGGCTAAGGGGATCAGAGGGTATGGAGAGAAGGCAGGTACGGGATACTGAGTTGGATGATCAGCCATGATCATATTGAATGGCGGTGCAGGCTCGAAGGGCCGAATGGCCTACTCCTGCACCTAATTTCTATGTTTCTATGTTTCCCTTTAACTCCATCCTTGTATCCTTGCACCGCGGTCTCCCACCGCCAGGGGCCGCTACAACAGGTGGACCAGAGCGTCTGCACCGCTGTCTCCCGCCGCCAGGCGGCGATACTCTTGGAGGACCAGAGGAGCTGCACCGCGGTCTCCCGCCGCCGGGTGGCGCTATAGCAGGAGGACAAGAGCGTCTGCACCGCGACCACTACACCAGGGGGCGCTACTGTTGGAGGACCAGAGACGCTGCACCGCGACCTCCCGCTGCTCCTCCCGTCGGCCGCATCTGCCCCGCCTCACGTGAGCAGATGACGTCACCGGCCCGCCTCATGTGATCAGACCCACGGCCACGCCCACCGCCGCTGATCACCGCGACCTATAGGTCGAGCCGTCGCCCCGCCCCCGGACAGACAGACAGCGCCGTCCGCCAATCGGCGCCGGCCGCCCCGCCCATCGCCACGGTCCCGCCCTCGTGGTTCCTACACCACGTGTAGGGGGGGAGGGAGGGGAAACATCACAGCAGCTGATGACGGCCGGCGGGGTTGGAGCGGGACAGACACACAGACAAACCAACCAACCCAAAGCCGCAGCTTCACTCACTCATTTGTGGCGAGAGGAACATAGTTCACATCTCAGGTCAACAACTTTTCATGAGAACTGGGAAAAAGTGAGAAATATCAGCTTGTTTTATAGCTTCTTCCAGTTCTGATGAAATGTAATGAAATCAAAAATAAGTCTCTTGGTTAGAAACCCTGGTTGGGAACAAATAAATTGCAGCATAAATGCTGTTCAGTTCTCCACAATGGAGGGCACAATTAGCTTTCTATATGTGTGGATGGTAGGAATTGAAAGAAATCAATGTTATGATTAATGACATAGTGCTTGGAGATTATGGCGATAGAAGCAGGACATCTCTGAAGTTTGGTGATCTACTTCCAGTGGACTAAAGAAATTTGATGTGATAAATTATTTGGCTGCAGGAACAAACTGAAACACCTCCAATAATCTATATTCTATCCTATGGGGAGAAGGCAGGAAGGGGATACTGATTGTGGATGATCAACCATGATCACAGTGAATGGTGGTGCAGGCTCAAAGGGCCAAATGACCTGCTCCTGCACCATTCAGGTAATTGTCATATGACATCGTCGATAAAATGTAATTCAGAAAATGAAACAATCCATGGTTGCCAAGAGATGGTCTGTAATGTTCCGTTGTTGTGGTAGCATTGGTCCAGTTCAAGAACCTGATGGGACAGTAGCTTTTTATGAACTGGGAGTGTGGGACGTTTTACTTCTGTGTCTCCTGTCCGATGGTAACAGTGAGAAGAGAGCACGGCCTATCCCATTTCAGCTATTAGTTGAGCAAACTTAACCTGAACAACTTGGTATTCTTAACATCTCTATATTCTGAGACCTTTCCTGTAAAAGATCTTTCAGGGGAAGTGTCGCGAATATCCGCAGAAAGTAAAACGTAATCTGCGTGCCTTTGTAATCAATTTCCCTCCCAGTAGACAATAGCCTTCTTTGAGTTTTTCTAATTACTTGTTCTACCTTGTGCAAGTACATGGCACACAACCCTTCAAGTGTGGCCTAACTCGTGTTTTGTAAAGTTGCAATATTAACATCCCAACTATTATATTCTATAGGAAAGTAGGGGACATGTATGAAGTGGGCAAACTATCATTTCAACAATTAAAATTTAAATTGAAGGATAATCAATATCTAAAAATATATACAGGTATGTGACTTTATGAAGAAATATACACATAGATTTCAAACTATATTTTTAGATCCTTTAGAAGAAGCAATGAATATTAAGGCTGATTCACAAAAATTAATATCATACTTTTATAATAATATATTAAATAGAGAATCACCCTCAACAGAAGCATTAAGAGAAGATTGGGAACAAGAGCTAATGATAAAGATCTCGAAGGATAGATGGGAAAAGTATTTGATGAATACACATAACTGTTCTATTAATGCAAGACATAATTTAATTCAATTCAAATTATTACATAGACTATATTATTCAAAAACGAGGTTGAATAAATTTTATCCAAACGTCTCTCCCAGATGCGATAAATGTTTGTTTCAAAACGCTAATATAACACACTCATTTGTTGGATGTACAAAGTTGAATAAATTTTGGAGTGATATATTTGATATATTTACAAAGATTTTCAAGTCAAGAATAGAACCCAAAACGGAATGGATTATATTTGGAATAATAGGAGAAGATACCAATTTAAATAAAGATCAAACTGTTTTTTTTAATTATGGGTTAATAATTGGAAAGAAATTGATACTTAAATTTTGGAAAAATACAACCACACCAACTGTTAAAATGTGGATTAGGAATATGATGGACATAGCACGCCTTGAAGAAATGAGACTCAGACTAATAGATAAATATGACCAATTCTTAAGGAGTTGGTCTCCTTTCATCGACTTTTTGGAATCATCTGATGCAGCGGTACCGTAAGGATTGCTGATTTCAGTTCATGACGCGGATAGAGCTACATCTCCGAATACAGATTTGAAAAATTCTCTTTTAAGGGGCCTTCACTTCTATTTCTACTTTCCACTTTTTCTCTTCCTTTTTTTATTTTTTATATACACACTTCACGTTTTTCTACTCTCTACCATCTATGTTTCCACTTTTTCCCCTTTCTATTGTTTTCTTTTTCTTGTCCTGCTTACTTCCTTCTTATAACATAAAACTAGAGGTTGTACATAGAATGGATTACGGTATTACATAGTTGGCACCTAAAATTAGGTGCCACTGTACTGTTTTGTGCTGTATTAACTTCTAATAAAATAAACAAAAAAAACCAAAAAAAAAACTATTATATTCTATACCCACACCTACGACGGCAATTCAATTAAATTCAATTCAACTTTATTGTCATTGCACAGATACAAGTATGGGTACAACGAAATGCAGTTTAGCGTCAGTAATAGTGCCGTTTCGCCCTCCACCCGGATACATTAGACCCGCCGTCCCGCTTTGCCAGCGCCGGTGCGCCGCCCTAAAGCGTCCCCCCTCCCGGCGGAAGCGCCTTTGTGGACGAGAGGGTCGGGAATGCAGCTGTGAAGATCAGGTGAGGATAAAGGCGCCGCCATTTGCGGGAGCGGCAGCAAGTGAGCAGTTCACAAAAGAACCAGTACAATTTGATTTGGTGGATATTTTGCAAGGGAGTTCATATAAGTGCTGTCAAATCCTGTTGCTTTTTCTTAGGGTAAACAATTTGTTCGGAAGGATATAGGTTATTAGTCTATGTAATAGTGTTGTTTGATCCACACTCCATGCCAGTTGGTGGCGGGAATGCACCAAAAAAGTTGTTTGCCAACCGCCAAATAACACTACATCGAAGAAGAAGAAGGAGAGGCAGCAATGCAGCCAGTGATGCATGCATTCCCTTTAATGCAGCAGGGGGAGCATGCACAGGCGCTGGCAGGCGGTTCCCACTCCATCTGTCTCCCTCTCTCCCCTCCCCCCTCTCTCTCCACTCCCCCTCTCTCCCCCCTCCCCCTCACTCTCTCCCCCCCTCCCTCTCTCCCCCCTCTCTCTCCCTCTCCCCCTCCCCCTCTCTCCCCCCTCCCTCTCCCCCCCTCCCTGTCCCCCCCTCTCTCTCTCCCCCCCTCTCTCTCCCCCTCCCCCTCTCTCCCCCTCCCGCCTCTCACCCCCTCCCCCTCTCTCCCACCTGCCTCTCCCCCCCTCTCTCTCTCCCCCCCTCTCTCTCCCCCTCCCCCTCTCTCTCCCCCTCCCCCTCTCTCCCCTCCCTCTCTCTCCCCCTCCTCCTCTCTCCCCCCTCCTCCTCTCTCCCCCCTCATCCTCTCTCCCCCCTTCCCCTCTCTCCCCCTTCCCCTCTCACCCCCCTTCCCCTCTCTCCCCCCTTCCCCCTTTTTAAGAGCCCTGTCTAGCACTCTCTTGAAAGCATCCAGAGAACCTGCCTTCACCACCCTCTGAAGCAGAGAATTCCACACTCACCAATCTGTGAGAAAAGGTGTTTCCTCGTCTCCGTTCTAAATGGCTTATTCCTTATTCACAAACTGTGGCACCTGGTTCTGGACTCTCCCAACATCGGGAACATGTTTCCTGCCTCTAGCGTGTCCAAGCCCTAAACAATCTTATATGTTTCAATGAGATCCCCTTCTGAGATTCACATCAATTTCACTTGGCGACACTTTCATACCCCTTCCTCAGCTTTCTGCACCATTAATTCTGGTGTCTTTATTAACTTTTCCTGTATTCGCTTTCCCTTTAACTCCATCCTTGTATCCTTGCACCGTGGTCTCCTGCCGCCAGGAGGTGCTACTGTTGGAGGACCAGAGCCGCTGCACCGCGATCATGTTCATCGGGAACATGTTCGTGCCTCTAGCGTGTCCAAGCCCTAAACAATATTATATGTTTCAATGAGATCCCCTTCTGAACTCCAGATTGTACAAGCCCAGCTGCTCCATTCTCTCAGCATATGACAGTCCCGCCATTCCGGGAAATAACCTTGTAAACCTACGCTACATTCCCTCAATAGCAAGAATGTTCTTCCTCAAATTAAGGGACCAAAATTGCACACAATACTCCAGGTGTGGTCTCACTTGGGCTCTGTACAACTGCAGAAGGATCTCTTTGCTCCTATATTCGATTCCTCTTGTTATAAAGGCCAACATGCCATTCGCTTTAATCCTTACTCTTTGTTTGCATCTTTCAAAACTCTTTCAAAACTGTTTAGATTCTGGAGTAGTTCCTGAAGATTGGCGGGTAGCAAACGTAACCCCACTTTTTAAGAAGGGAGGGAGAGAGAAAATGGGGAATTACAGACCAGTTAGTCTAACATCGGTAGTGGGGAAACTGCTAGTCAGTTATTAAAGATGGGATAGCAGCACATTTGGAAAGTGGTGGAATCATTGGACAAAGTCAGCATGGATTTACGAAAGGTAAATCATGTCTGACGAATCTTATAGAATTTTTCGAGGATGTAACTAGTAGCGTGGATAGGTGAGAACCAGTGGATGTATCGGGACTTCCAGAAGGCTTTCGACAAGGTCCCACATAAGAGATTAGTATACAAACTTAAAGCACAAGGCATTGGGGGTTCAGTATTGATGTGGATAGAGAACTGGCTGGCAAACAGGAAGCAAAGAGTAGGAGTAAACGGGTCCTTTTCACAATGGCAGGCAGTGACTAGTGGGGTACCGCAAGGCTCAGTGCTGGGACCCCAGCTATTTACAATATATATTAATGATCTGGATGAGGGAATTGAAGGCAATATCTCCAAGTTTGCGGATGGCACTAAGCTGGGGGGCAGTGTTAGCTGTGAGGAGGATGCTAGGAGACTGCAAGGTGACTTGGATAGGCTGGGGGAGTGGGCAAATGTTTGGCAGATGCAGTATAATGTGGATAAATGTGAGGTTATCCATTTTGGTGGCAAAAACGGGAAAGCAGACTATTATCTAAATGGTGGCCGATTGGGAAAGGGGGAGATGCAGCGAGACCTGGGTGTCATGGTACACCAGTCATTGAAGGTAGGCATGCAGGTGCAGCAGGCAGTAAAGAAAGCGAATGGTATGTTAGCTTTCATTGCAAAAGGATTTGAGTATAGGAGCAGGGAGGTTCTACTGCAGTTGTACAGGGTCTTGGTGAGACCACACCTGGAGTATTGCGTACAGTTTTGGTCTCCAAATCTGAGGAAGGACATTATTGCCATAGAGGGAGTGCAGAGACGGTTCACCAGACTGATTCCTGGGATGTCAGGACTGTCTTATGAAGAAAGAATGGATAGACTTAGTTTATACTCTCTAGAATTTAGGAGATTGAGAGGGGATCTTATAGAAACTTACAAAATTCTTAAGGGGTTGGACAGGCTAGATGCAGGAAGATTGTTCCCGATGTTAGGGAAGTCCAGGACAAGGGTCACAGCTTATGGATAAGGGGGAAATCCTTTAAAACCGAGATGAGAAGAACTTTTTTCACACAGAGAGTGGTGAATCTCTGGAACTCTCTGCCACAGAGGGTAGTTGAGGCCAGTTCATTGGCTATATTTAAGAGGGAGTTAGATGTGGCCCTTGTGGCTAAGGGGATCAGGGGGTATGGAGAGAAGGCAGGTACGGGATACTGAGTTGGATGATCAGCCATGATCATATTGAATGGCGGTGCAGGCTCGAAGGGCCGAATGGCCTACTCCTGCACCTAATTTCTATGTTTCTATGTTTCCTGTCTGCCAACCACTTCTCTATCCATGTCAGCACTCTACCCTCAATACCATGTGCCCTAATTTTTGCCCACTAATCTCCTATGTGCGACCTTATCAAATGCTTTCTGAAAGTCCAGGTACACTACATCCACTGGCTCTCCCTTGTCCATTTTCCTAGTTACACTTCAAAAGATTCCAGAAGATTAGTCAAGCATGATTTCCCCTTCGTAAATCCATGCTGACTCGGACCGATCCTGTTACTGCTATCCAAATGTTCGGCTATCTCATCTTTTATAATTGACCCCAGCATCTTCCCCACCACTGATGTCATGCTAACTGGTCTATAATTCCCTGTTTTCTCTCTCCCACCTTTCTTAAAATGTGGGATAACATTAGTTACTTTAAAATCCACAGGAACTGATCCTGAGTCTATAGAACATTGGAAAATTATCACCAATGCATCCACAATTTCTAGAGCCACTTCCTGAAGTACCCTGCTGTACTTCCTTATGTACAGCATTACTTTTGCTACATGCCAATTTTAAATCTTGATTCAGCTTGCACCCTGTATCCAGGCTACTGTTTGGGGGCCTGTAGATAAGTCCCATTAGGGTCGTTTTACCCTTACAATCCCTTAGTTCTATCCATACTGACTCCAGTTCTCCTGTTTCAATGTCACCCCTCGTAAGGGACTGAATTTCATTCCTCACCAACAGAGCAACCCCACCCCCTCTGCCCACCTGTCTGTCTTTACGATAGGATGTTTAACTCCTGAATATTCAGTTCCCAGCCCTGGCCCTCTTGCAGCCATGTCTCTGTAATTCCCACAACATCATATTTGTCAATCTCTAACTGAGCCTCAAGCTCGTCCACTTTATTCCATATAATTCGTGCATTCGTTATTCCTCTCACCTTTCACATTGATTCCGATTTCACTTGGCCATTATTTCCTACCCCTTCCTCAGCTTCTGCCCCGTTAATTCTGGTGTCTTTATTAACTTTATTCCCAGTATTCGCTTTCCCTTTAACTCCATCCTTGTATCCCTGCACCGCGCTCTCCCACCGCCAGGGGACGCTAAAGCAGGAGGATCAGATGCGCTGCACCGCGGTCTCCCGCCGCCAGGTGGCGGTACAACAGGAGGACAAGAGCGTCTGCACCGCGACCGCCCGTCGAGCGGGGGCGCTACAGTTGGAGGACCAGACCACGGTCTCCAGGCGCCAGTGGGCGCTATTGCTGGAGGACCAGAGCCGCTGCACTACTGTCTCCAGCCGCGAGTGGGCGCTATTGTTGGAGGACCAGAGACGCTGCACCGCGACCTCCCACCTGAGCTCCCGCTGCTCCTCCCGTCGGCCGCATCTGCCCCGCCTCACGTGAGCAGATGACGTCACCGACCCGCCACACGTGATCAGACCCACGGCCCCGCCCACCGCCGCTGATCACCGCGACGTATAGGTCGAGCCGTCGCCCCGCCCCTCGGACAGACAGACAGCGCCGTCCGCCAATCGGAGCCGCCCGCCCCGCCCATCGCCATGGCCCCGCCCCCGTGGTCCCTACACCACGTGTAGGGGGGGGAGGGGAAACATCACAGCAGCTGATGATGGCCGGCGGGGTTGGAGCGGGACAGACACACAGACAAACCAACCAACCCAAAGCCGCAGCTTCACTCACTCATTTGTGGCGAGAGGAACATAGTTCACATCTCAGGTCAACAACTTTTCATGAGAACTGGGAAAAAGTGAGAAATATCAGCTTGTTTTATAGCTTCTTCCAGTTGTGATGAAATGTAATGAAATCAAAAATAAGTCTCTTGGTTAGAAACCCTGGTTGGGAACAAATAAATTGCAGCATAAATGTTGTTCAGTTCTCCACAATGGAGGGCACAATTAGCTTTCTATATGTGTGGATGGTAGGAATTGAAAGAAATCAATGTTAGGATTAATGACATAGTGCTTGGAGATTATGGCGATAGAAGCAGGACATCTCTGAAGTTTGGTGATCTACTTCCAGTGGACTAAAGGAATTTGATATGATAAATTATTTAGATGTAGGAACAAACTGAAACACCTCCAATAATCTATATTCTATCCTATGGGGAGAAGGCAGGAAGGGGATACTGATTGTGGATGATCAACCATGATCACAGTGAATGGTGGTGCAGGCTCAAAGGGCCAAATGACCTGCTCCTGCACCATTCAGGTAATTGTTGTATGACATCGTCGATAAAATGTAATTCAGAAAATGAAACAATCCATGGTTGCCAAGAGATGGTCTGTAATGTTCCGTTGTTGTGGTAGCATTGGGTCAGTTCTAGAACCTGATGGGACAGTAGCTTTTTATGAACTGGGAGTGTGGGACGTTTTACTTCTGTGTCTCCTGTCCGATGGTAACAGTGAGAAGACAGCACGGCCTATCCCATTTCAGCTATTAGTTGAGCAAACTTAACCTGAACAACTTGGTATTCTTAACATCTCTATATTCTGAGACCTTTCCTGTAAAAGATCTTTCAGGGGAAGTGTCGCGAATATCCGCAGAAAGTAAAACGTAATCTGCGTGCCTTTGTAATCAATTTCCCTCCCAGTAGACAATAGTCTTCTTTGAGTTTTTCTAATTACTTGTTCTACCTTGTGCAAGTACATGGCACACAACCCTTCAAGTGTGGCCTAACTCGTGTTTTGTAAAGTTGCAATAAAACATCCCAACTATTATATTCTATACCCACACCTACGACGGCAATTCAATTCAATTCAATTCAACTTTATTGTCATTGCACAGATACAAGTATGGGTACAACGAAATGCAGTTTAACGTCAGTAATAGTGCAATATAGAAATAAAAAATACCGAATAAGCAAACAATGTGGACGGAGAGACTGGAGAAATCTATCGGCGGGACTCCGAGTTCAGCAATGTGATAGTGTTGTTGTAGAAGCTGTTCCTCATCCTACTAGTACGTGACCTGAGGCTCCTGTACCGCCTCCCTGATGGGAGGAGGGTAAACATGCCATATGCTTTTGTCACCCCAACTAAAATATACTATCATTGAATTCTTTAGTTAATTCAGTAATCTAATCATTCTATAACATTTAGCTCTGCATTATACATGCAGTTAAATTTCCAATTACATACTTTAGAGTGAGTTTTGATGAATACGCAAGTTTCACTGAAAGACTAGGAGGTTTATTTAACACCGGCAAGTGGGGTTAATATAGATGGCATGATAGTCGGCACAGACACATTGGATGGAAAAGGGCATGTTTCTGTGCTGTACAACTCTTTGGACTATTTAGTAATGAAAGGGAACACTGTTTTAACCCATAGTTTATTCCATCCATTACCTGATGTAAGTAAAATGATCCAAACATCCTTATAACTTTTCAATGCGAAAGGATTTATTTTTTCCACGATATTTACATTGGTAATTGTAAAGGTAGAACACTTACCTTTTTGTCCAAATGGCCATGACACAGGCGTCACTCAGTTTATTAATGGATTTGCAGGTTAAATGACAAATCGGCCTCTCCTGATAAAAAACTGAAATAATATCAATACATAAATCAGTATTGGTATTAGTTGTCTCTGGAATACCAGTGATGTAAATTTAGCTTTGTTACTGCAAGTTTTTAAAATTTAAAGCCAGCCAGCCAGCTGCAAGGTGTTTTAGCCCAGTCAGAAACTAACACCTTAACTTGGGGAAGCCACAAGGTAGCGATGGTCACCAGGGTCCAATCAGTCCATATTGTGTCTGTGTTCATGCTGTCTATCTGAATGACGTGTCTTCCTGTGACACAAAACTGATTGAGGATGACTGGTTCTTTCTTGGCTGCTCTGATCCAGATTTGATCTCAGAACTGCAGGAGTGGAGGAGGAAGTGGGGGATCTTCAGAGACGAGGTCAGGATCAAGCATGGACAAACCAGACCACAGCTGGCCAAAAGCTTATGGTACGTGCTCAGTCTGACACTTTCAATTTAAACTTTGATTTTAAATATCTGTGGAAATTTAATGCTTGAGTTCACTCGACATTTTACGCTGTAATTAATTTTAAGCTTTGCCGAGGTTGAATAAAATATTTTTCTGTTTGGAGTGAGGTGGGGAGCAGCACAGTGGCACAGTGGTAGAGTTGTTGCCTTACAACACCAGACACCCGGGTTCGATCCTGACCACTGGTGCTGTCGGTACCGAGTTTGTATGTTCTCCCCGTGACCACGTGGGTTTTCTCCGGGTTCTACTGATTCCTTCAACACTCCAAAGGCGTAGAGGTTTGCAGGTTAATTGGCTTGGGTAAAACTTGTAAATTGTCCCTAGTGTGCAGTATAGTGTCCGGGGGTGATCGCTGGTTGGCCTGTACTCATTGGGCCGAAGGGCCTGTTTCCCTGCTGCATCTTGAAAGTCCAAAGCCTTCATTAGTTTTGAGAAGGTAAATATATACTGAGATTTGCTAAACTGAAAAAGCCTTCAACTCAATTTTCAGAGCCATTATAAGTTAGACTGAGATGGCTGGCCTCATACAATGAGAAAGCATTATATCAAGCACATGTTCAATTTCTAATATTAAAAGTAAAATGACAAACAATAGAGACAGAAGTATACTTTGGGAAATCACTGACAAATCTGGAAAGTACAACAATATTTGTCATTTTACCGAATTTACCCCTTTATATATAAACATTTGGAATAGTTCAACATAAATATCAGATTTGGACATAATGGGCAAAAGGATGGCTTCTGGGGTTGTGACAACCTGATCAATTTAAAGGGTTGTTAATACAGCAACTTTGTTGTTCTGTGGTACAAATGTATTGTGAATTCATGTGCAAGGAAGTAAACGTTTCTATTAATATTTAGGATACTATTATTTATGATGGAATAAAAATTTTAAGTCACAAACAGAAGAACATTCTCGTGTTTTATACCTTCTGGCCAAAGTACAGTAAGTGAAGATGTAAACTGAGCAATAGTTGAGCTGTTTGACTTCTCCAATGCTTCCGATGTCAACAACTACTCTGTTGATGGTTGACCTGCCGCCAGTGCACCGATGATCACATTGGCAACATATCTCCCAACAGCTTCAGATGGATGACCTTAATTCTGACAACGCGTTGCTAAAAGCACAATTGGTTCAGTACAGGGACCAAGCTAAACCAGATCCTGTCTTTGAAGGATAATCAGTTGAAGGAGTTGTTGCAAAATGTCTGAAAGTGCTGATGGAATAGCGCAGGAGAAACCTGAAGAATACTTGGTGGGATTGTCAGTGATGAAGCAAAGACTTTTGGATGTTATAAACGAGAACAAGGAAGTTGCTTCTCTGTTTTTTATGCACAAATCTTAGAAGGGACTTTTTAAAAGAGCACTTTAATTTACTAATGACATGCACGGAAACAAGCCCTTGCATCAATTAATAAATTGAGCAGGGTACTAAATCTCAAGGTATTAAAGATGAAGCCATGACATTGCTCATTGGTGAGACTTGTTCCTCAGGATGCATATGATGACTAAATATTTGTGTATTTATTTATTTTTTAATTTAAAAGATTCCAAGTTGGACACAGCAAAGATATGTTGTAATCTTGTTTTGCATTCATGTGTGTATAAAGATTGAGCACTATTTTCATTTTGCAGGAAAAGGAAGAACTGGAAACCCTTCAACAATCAACACAGCAGGAGCACAGAGAGCAAGATCCATCCTGCAAGAATGAATTGGCTGAGCTAAGGTTTGGTTCTACTTGGACTGGGATATCAGTTGCATTTCTATTGTGCCATACGATCAAATGGGAATATCCTTTGATGCTTTGGCCAGCAAACAACGTTTGAAGTGTCGATGATGGTAGCAAACACGGCAGTCAATTTTCATAGGGTGGTGTCGTAGAGCCACAAATTGTTCAACTCCTTGACGCAGGAGAATCCGTTTGGTTAAAGGAGGAGATTCTGTTGCGAATGGCTGAACGGCTTTCATTTGCTTTGTTTTAGATTAGTTTAGTTTAGAGAGAATCTAAATCCAAGCTGACTATCAACACGCATTTGGGATTGTTTCAGTTCACTTGGCTCCCATTTGGCATATCATCAACCCCTGGGATTTTTCAAGGGTTAACCAAATAACCATATAACAATTACAGCACGGAAACAGGCCATCTCGGCCCTACAAGTCCGTGCCGAACAACTTTTTTCCCTTAGTCCCACCTGCCTGCACTCATACCATAACCCACCATTCCCTTCTCATCCATATGCCTATCCAATTTATTTTTAAATGATACCAATGAACCTTCTGTCCCTTAATTCTGAAGTCATGTCCTCTTGTTTGAATCTTCCCTATTCTCAAAGGGAAAAGCTTGTCCACATCAACTCTGTCTATCCCTCTCATCATTTAAAAGACCTCTATCAAGTCCCCCCTTAACCGTCTGCGCTCCAGAGAATAAAGACCTAACTTATTCAACCTATCTCTGTAACCTAGTTGTTGATACCCAGGCAACATTCTAGTAAATCTCCTCCGTACTCTCTCTATTTTGTTGACATCCTTCCTATAATTAGGCGACCAAAATTGTACACCATACTCCAGATTTGGTCTCACCAATGCCTTGTACAATTTAAACATTACATCCCAGCTTCTATACTCAATGCTCTGATTTATAAAGGCTAGCATACCAAAAGCTTTCTTTACCACCCTATCTATATGAGATTCCACCTTCAAGGAACTATGCAGATAGTATTATTTCCAGATCCCTCTGTTCAACTGTATTCTTCAATGCCCTACCATTTACCATGGACGTCCTATTTTGATTTGTCCTGCCAAGGTGTAGCAAGTCACATTTATCAGCATTAAACTCCATCTGCCATCTTTCAGCCCATTTTACCAAATGGCCTAAATCACTCTGTAGACTTTGGAAATCCTCTGCATTATCCACAACATCCCCTATCTTGGTATCATCTGCATACTTACTAATCCAATTTACCACACCTTCATCCAGATCATTGATGTACATGACAAACAACAAAGGACCCAACACAGATCCCTGAGGCACCCTACTAGTCACCTGCCTCCAACCCGACAAACAGCCATCCACCATTACCCTCTGGCTTCTCCCATTCAGCCACTGTTGAATCCATCTTGCTATTCCGGCATTTATACCCAACAGTTCAACCTTCTTAACCAACCTTCCATGAGGAACCTTGTCAAAGGCCTTACTAAAGTCCATATAGACAACATCCACTGCTTTACCCTCGTCAATTTCCCTAGTAACCTCTTCAAAAAATTCAAGAAGATTAGTCAAACATGACCTTCCAGGCACAAATCCATGTTGACTGTTCCTAATCAGACCCTGTTTATCCAGATGCTTATATATATTATCTCTAAGCACACATACCAACTCTGGCAGGGTTTATGACACAAATTCTAGACGGAATTGAAGGTGTGGTGTGTTACTTGGATGACATCCTCATCTCAGCCTCTGGCAGGCAGGCACATGATGAAAGGTTGGAAGTGGTACTCACATGCCTTGAGACACACATTATTGTGGGAAGCTTGTGCCATGTCTGTCCACCTGTTTACATCCCTTGAACGAGGTCTTGAGAAAAGATGTACCATGGAAGTGGACACTTGAATGTGACCTAGCTTTCAAATCATGTAAAGCTCAGTTGGTAGAGAGTACAATACTTGTTCATTACGATGTCAATAATCTAATGAAGTTAGCATGTGATGCTTCACCATACGGTGTTGGTGCTGTCTCTCATGTGCTAGTAAATGGAGAGGAGAGGCCTATAGCCTTTGCGTCTAGTACACTCAGTTACAAATAGAACGAGAGGATCTTGCATTAATTTTTGCCGTTAGGAAGGTTTCACAAATACTTGTATGGTAGAAGGTTTGTAATCGAGACAGATCACCAGCCGTTGACAGTGATCCTAAATCCAAAAGCACACATACAGGTGCACAACCTTTTATCAGAAAGCCTTGGGACCAGACACTTTTCGTAATTCAGAATTTGTCGGTCTTCGGAATGGAAATGTTTTAGCGTAGATTTTAATGGCTGGATCAGTGGTATAGTGCTCGGCTCATATCCGCAAGGTCGCGAGTTTGCGTCTTGATCCCGGCAGTTACTCGGTCGCGAGTTTGAGTCTTCAATGTCGTTTTTTCTTGCAGAATAAATGTCTGTATGAAATGCAGTGTGTTGAAAGAATTCCTGAATTTGTAAATGTGCCCGCAGCATTGAATCACCTCTCGCACTCATGTCACCCTAGCGGGGCTACATGCCCTTAGGCGGCCTAGCTCGGGGATTCTTGAATCCCCGAGCTAGGTCGCGAGTTTGTGCCTCGATCCTGGCAGTTACTTGGTCGCGAGTTTGAGTCTTCAATGTAGTTTTTTCTTGTAGAATAAATGTTTGTATGAAATGCAGTGTAGGAGAGGTGTACTGACTGTGTGGGCAGAACTTTGGAAGTGATTGCCCACCAGTCTAAAAAACCGCTGTGTCTCCCTGTCCCTTGGATAGCAGGGGGCGATCAAACAACACAATACCCCCCTCCCCCTCCAACTCCAGAGGGGCCGCTACGGCGACAATGGCAGTTTGCCCACAGACCGAGCTGCGCCACCCCAAGAACAAGATGTACCTTGCACACCATCAGCTTCTGCCCCTACGTGTTCCTCTGGAGTTGGAGCGGGGCTGGGCTGGAGTTGCTGCTGGCTGTGGGTCTCTGGGATCTCTGTGCTTGCAGTGGGCCTGGGGCTCACTGTCCCGTTGGTCCTGACGTCTCCGGCCACCCCCCCTGGACTGGAGCTGAGACTGGGAACTGTACCGCCCTTGCCCCCTCCCTCTGCAACTGCAAACAACCCCACTCTCCTGCAAGGGCGGTACAGTTCCCGGAGGATAGCAGGTGGCCGGAGACGTCAGGAACAACAAGTACCCGCTCCCCGATGGGCCCCTACGACGCCCCGAGCTGCGCCCCGTCATCCACAACCCAGGTTCCTCTGTAGTTGGAGCGGGGCTGGGCTGGGCTGCTGTTGGCTGTGGGTCTCTGGGTTCTCCATGCTTGCGGTGGGCCTGGTGGTCGACGTCCAATTGGTCCTGACGTCTCCGGCTGCACTGACCTGCTGCCATCGCCGACGTGAATACAGTACAAAGCTCCCGCGCCGGTGCAATGAGCGGGGAGCTGGAGAGGGGAGGGAAGGGGTCACACACATGGCCGGGAAGCAGAGGGGTGTAGGTGGGGTGAAACTGAAGGGAGCGACAATCTGTTGCTGCCTGCACATTGAGTTAAAAAGTTTCCACTGTGTATCGTGAGTCTACCGTGGGAACTTTTTAACTCAGCGGGCAGGTAGCAGCATATTGTCAATTATTAACCCTCCCGCGCAATATACCCTCACCTTCTCTTTTATGAATGGGGATTTAGTTTCCCTTTCTTCGAGGACCGACCGGAGGTTCCGCTGTCACCTCTGCGGCCCGCCCTCGGTGAACGTTTTTAAGGACCTTTCTTCAAGGACCGAAAAAAATGTCCGCTATTCGGAGGTTTTCGTTATTTGGATCTTCGGATAAAAGGTTGTGCACCTGTACCAACTCTGGCAGCAGACAGAATGCAAAGATGGGCATTGATATTGACTGCACACCAGTATCAGTAATGCTGACACCATATCTTTGGAATCAGAGGTTACCCCAAACAGAGAGAACGTGTTTTATTTCTCTCATGTAGATGAGTTACCTATCACTTCAGGGGTCATGCGGAAGGCTACTCGCACTGACACACTTTTGTCAAGAGTGCAGGAGTATGTTACAAATGGATGGCCAAACAAATTGCCAGATTCAGAAGCAGAACTGAAACCATTTTTTTGTACGTAGGAATGAACTCTCAGTAGACAAAGGGTGTGTCATGTGGGGAGCAAAAGTTGTAAGATACGGAGTAAAATTGCTCGGAGATCCTTGTGATCAGCATTTGGGAATGTGTCTAACAAAGAGTCTAGCTAGAAGCTATCTATGGTGGTCTGGTGCAGAGTTAGATGGACAACAATTGTTCATTGTGATTGATAGTCACTCCAAGTGGGTTAAGATGTTTCTAATGAACAAAACGACATCCAGCAAAATGATAGACATTTTGCGTGGACTGTTTGCGTCCTATGGATTTCCAGAGGAAATTGTGTCTGGTAACGGACCTCAATTCTGTTCACAAGAGTTTGCACAATTCATGAAAGGGAATGGTGTAAAACACTAGAGTCGCTCCATATCATTCCATTTCAAATGGAGCAGCAGAATGCAGTCAAACAACGGCTGGATCCACATCCAGAGAAAAGACAGTTGTCTCTGTTTCACAAACTGGCTAACTTGAGATGATGAACTAAGGAGAGGTTCTACAGAGGAAGCATTGCTTGAGGTTGAATTAAGTCACTGAGTTGAATGTAGGTGCTTGTTTGTTAACATGGTAATAGAATGGCACATCCATTTCGTCCATCACGTTTAGCAACCTTCTTCCTACTGAGTCTGCGCTGGCGAGCAACCATCCCGTACACTAGCGCTTGTAGAGGAATCCACAGACTGCAGAAAGCAGCTGCTTCAAAGTCCTTGGAGAAGATTCCCTGAAAGCCGTATGTTCTTCCCAGCCGTTGGTATCAATGACATTTCTTTGAGAATGTGGGGTTACTGTGTTACCGTTCATACTGCTGTTTTCTTTCCAGACATGGACCTCTTCTTGTCAGACCAGCACCCAATGAGCAAACCATTGAAAATGAAACATACGAGGAATGTGAGGAGGCTTTGGAGATAGACCCCAGTGAACAGGTGGTGGTGGCACAGAAGGTGTGTATTGCCAATCAATTCATCGTTTTCTAGTTGTAGTCTAATTTCCTGACATTTTACATATACCTTGCCCCCCACCCCCACCCCAATGAACTGGGAAACTGTGGAAAACCTGCTTCTATGTACTTACTAACTAATAAATAGGATACATAGTGCATTGGTTTGGAGTGGGTGATTCAGGCATCAACACAGAAAACCTGGCCTGGTTGCTTTGTCCAGCCTCGAGGTCTGCACGTGGTGCCCGTCCCCTCACCCAGCAACTCCTCCTCTCCTGCGAGACATGAGGTGTTTGAGATACTCTCATGTCGCACTCACGCGAATCAGTTTTCAAATGCATATCTCTAATCTCTCTGTTTCAGTATGAAAGAGCGCAGTGAATACAAGCCAAGGTGCAAGCCAAATCTCGAAAGAAATGCAATAAATTTAGTTATCTCATCTTAACCAAAAGAAGATCTTAAATGTAGAGACACTTTTCCAGGAATACAGAGAGCAGGAAAAACAGCTGATGAAGGTTCATCTTTCCCCACCTTCATCATGCTGTATAATGTAAGAATGGATACGTCACCCATCACCAAGGAATCCAAGACTAACCATGGAAGCACTGTCATTTTCTGATTGACTGCAATAGAGGATTGTTTAGAATCTAGACCTCCTGTCCAATAGTTCACCAAGGAATCTACATTGCTTGTTTACTCATAGAATAGTGCATTCATTTGGTCCGTTGTATTGAAGCCGCTGCCACCCATTCGTACATTATAATGCGGATCTTTATAACATGATCAGTAAAAACAAATCTTCACATCTGTACCTTGGTATTTTACTAATTAGTTTAATTCTGAAAGAACTAATTAGTTGAGGTTCATAAGTGATAGGATAAGAATTAGGTTGTTTGGCCCATCAAGTCAACTCCTTGATCGAATCATGGCTGATCTATCTCTCCTTTGTAACCCCATTCTCCTGCCTTCTCCCCAAGTACTCTGACACCTGTATTAGGTTGGTGTTAGTTAGCTATTGACCTCTGTTTCTGTTTTGCAGGAGAAGAGGCGAGTGAATTTCTTCAAGCGCTTATTTACTGCTAGAAAATGAAGACTTCCCGGACCAGGTCACGCTACTTGGTCTTGGCGTACTTTGCAACACCACATTTGCCTGTTTACATGGGCCTGGCGAGGCTTTTGTAGACGCACTACAGATGGGAATGACATCAATGTATTTATCAAAGTTGTTAATGAGTTGAACACTGATCTCTGGTGTATAAATGAATACTGTATTGTTAATGTACGAAGGCAGCCCCCAGCGATGCATGTTGGTGTTGAACCGGCTGACCCCTGTACGGAGCCGGTTCAGGGCGACACACTCATTGTAGGGCATGTCCGAGCCAGGTGTGGCTGTGGTGTTCGGTGCAACAGTGAATTGAAGAGGTCGGGAAGTCTATTCCCAGCTGGTTCTCCAAGCTCCTAGTGCGTTGAAACCAGAGCCACAGAGGGTGGCTGCGTGATGGGAGAAGTGGCGACGAGATGACAGGCGTTGAGGGCCCAGTTGCTGTGAGTTCTGGGCGAGGTGGTGCAAAGGATGTTTAGCATCCGATGGGGCCTTGCACACCAACCTGTGGGTGAAGTACTCTCTGCGAAGCTTGGTGGGTGTGATACCTGCGAGCACCGGCAGAAGATCCGGAGTAGGACGTAGGCAGCCGGTGATGATCCGCATGGTGTCGTTGAGGATGGCGTCCAGCTTGCTAGTATGAGCGCTGCGGAATCATGCTGGGGCGGTGTACCAGGCGGCACTGTACACGAGTGCAAGAGCACTGGTTCAGAGAGTAGATGTCCTGGCGCCCTATGACGATCCAGCCAAGCAATGCAGGAGGTTGTTCCGCACCGAGACTTTAGGACGGAGAGCTTCAAGGAGTTGCTTGTAGGTCAGCTGCAGATATAGTTTCAACCTAAGGTATGTAGGAAATGGGTTATACGGTAGGGGTGACCCATTGAGGGCGACGGTTAGCTGGCGTTGAGCTTCCTTGTTGTTCAGGTGAAAGGCCGTTGTGGTGGTTTTTGCCACAGTCAGTTTTAGTCTCCAGGTCTTAAGGCAGCCCGCATAAAGTTCCATATCCACTGAAAGCACATCCTCCATGTTTGACCAACTCCTGTCCGAATGCAGTAGGGCCAGGTCATCTCCGTATCCATACTGGCGCTAGTTCGTGCGTGGCATATCGCTGATGAAGTGATTGAAGAGCATGGGAGCCAGTACCGAGCCCTGGGGGGACTCCATTTCTTAGACATTGCAGTCGGCTAGATTGTCCGTCGCTGGTCTTGATTACAAAACTGCAGTTGGCCGGGATGTTAGCAAGGAACCACACTAAATGGCGGTCAGGAATGGTGTGGAGGAGCTTCAAGATCAGGCCCTGGTGCTCCACTATATCATAGGTGACGGTGAGGACCACCAGTGTGATGCCCGCCTTGCGAACCTTTTCCAAACTGTCTTTGATGTAATTGGTCAGCTTGACCATTTGGTGGGTAGTGCAGCGTCCAGTACAGAAGTTTGTACAGGACACAGAGGAGTGAGACGGGTCGATGGTTCCTTGTGTCGTACACACGCTTGTTTGGTTTTGGTAGCGCAATGTCGGTGGCTTTCCACCAGATCTTCGGAATGGACTGACCAATGAGGCAAGAGGAGTAGAACTCACGGAGCCAGACCTGGCATTTAGGACCGCAGTGTTTCAGGAATTCTGGGGGGATGTTATCAGGTCTCTTCCCACCGCTCTCTGCGCTTCTTGTTGAAACAGGTTGTCAGTTCTGTAGCCTTGGAGGCAGCCTCTTCGCCAGTTTCAGCGTCCAGGAATGCATCGTAGCATGCGTCACATTCTTCGTCCCATGTGGGGATGTACCGGCAATGATAGTCGCGAGAAATGGAACTCTTCGCTGCCCTGATGATGAGTTTGCAGAAGGCTGAGTAGGCTTTGTCCAGATTGGTGGAGGTGGGGGTGGGAAGGCTGTCGATCCAGAAGTCCACCAGACTTGTGAACTGGTCCCACCTGGCCTTTACGGAAATTCCACCTCTTCGCAGGTTTGGTTGGTATCGCCTCGATGGGGTTGTCCGGGATAATCAGAGATGGGCGATGTTGTGATTTCGGGAAGTGGTCCAGGATGATACGGTGTAGGGATGGTCCATTCAGGTTTGCAAAAGCCAAGTCAATGTTGGTAGTGAGTGGTGTTCCACCTGCCAGAGTGGAAGCTGTCCGGTTGTTTTGGGTCATACAGGAGTTGAACGCCAGGAGCTGAGACCAAGTCTTCTAGTGCAGCGCCATCCGAGTTAGTTGAACGGTAGCCCCAGGTGGTGCTGTGGCAGGTAAAGTCTTCGGCGCACATGCAGGGTGAACCAAAGGTGGGGATGGAGTCTTTGCTGAGCTTGGTAGAAGGTGGCTTGTATCCATTGATGACCGTGACACCTTCGACTTGCGTTGTTGCCCATTCCACGTTGGAGTGAGGAGGGGACACTGCAATCGTTTTCAATTTTGCTGTGTTCCTTACAAAAGTGGTAATCCCGTGGGTGTCGCTCTTGGTGCAGGCGGCCAGGGTATAACCAGTGATCTTCAGATGGAAGCCATCACTTTTGTGAGTCTCTTGGAGCAGGATTGCAATGACTTTGTGAGTCTGTAGCAGATGTTCAATGATGGTGGTCTTGGCCTTGGTGAGGTTTTCCACATTCAGCTGCAGCAGGGTGATGCCATCCGTTTGGACATCCGTAGATGCCCGCCCTAAAAAGGGCGCACGCTCCTGGTTGGCGCCGAGCTGTGGCGACTGAGGTTGCATTAGGGCTGCAAGCTGTTGTTGTTCATTGTTATTTCTGCTGTTGTCTGTTGTCGTTTGCCTGACTGAGGTCAGTTGACGGGGCTCACCATGGGGAGGATGACAACATGAGCCCTAAGTGATATATAAAATGGTTATATACCTTTATACTGGATGAAATCCGGCTTGTTCAGCGGGTAGTTGGGGGTCAACGATTGGATCGAGCCAGGCCAGGAGAAGCCGTTCGAGAAGCTTGTACGGGACACAGAGGAGTGAGATGGGCCGATGGATCCTTGCATCGTACACTCGCTCGTTTGGTTTTGGTAGCGCAATGACGGTGGCTTTCCACCAGACCTTCAGACTGGACTGACCAATGAGGCAAGAGGAGTAGAACTCACGGAGCCAGACCTGGCATTTAGGACCGCAGTGTTTCAGGAATTCTGGGGGGATGTTATCAGGACCCTGGGCTTTTCCTCATTTCAATTGAGTGATGACAGGAGAGAATTCTGCAGAGGAAATGGCTGCTGACAGGAACCCATCAGCACCTGGAGCTTTCCAAAGATTAGTGGTTTCCTCTTGGACAGAACGAGTTTGATTCTTGTCCACGTCTTTGTAGTGGCCGTTGGCCAGGAGCTGGTGGGCGGTGGAGTTGGCCGTGACAAGGCAATGCTTTGGGCGGGTACTTCGACTAATGATGCGATTGAAGGTCTTCCAAGCCACCCTACTGGAGTGTGTGAAGTCGATTCCTTGGACTGTCTCTTCCCACCACTCTCTGTGGTTCTTGGCGAGGCGGATTGTCAGTTCCGTCGCCTTGGAGGCAGCCTCTTCGCCAGTTTCAGCGTCCAGGAATGCATCATAGCATGCGTCACACTATTCGTCCCATGTGGGGATGTACCGGCAATGATAGCCGCGAGGAATGGAACTCTTTGCTGCCCTGATGAGGAGTTTGCAGAAGGCTGAGTAGGCTTTGTCCAGATTGGTGGAGGTGGGGGTGGGAAGGCTGTCAATCCAGAAGTCCACCAGACTTGTGAACTGGTCCTACCTGGCCTTGCGGAAATTCCACCTCTTCGCAGGGTTGGTTGGGAGAAGCTCGATGGGGTTGTCCGGGATAATCAGAGATGGGCGATGTTGTGATTTCGGGAAGTGATCCAGGATGATACGGTGTAGGGATAGTCCATTCAGGTTTGCAAAAGCCAAGTCAATGTTGGTAGTGGTGTTCCACTGCCAGAGTGGAAGCTGTCCGGTTGTTTTGTGTCATACAGGAGTTGAACGGCAGTAGCTGAGGCCCAGTCTTCTCGTGCAGCGCCATCTGAGTTAGTTGAACGGTAGCCCCAGGTCGTGCGGTGGCAGGTAAAGTCTTCGGCACAGATGCAGGACGAACCAAAGGTGAGGATGGAGTCTTTGTGGAGCTTGGTAGAAGGTGGCTTGTATACATTGATGACCGTGACACCTTCGACGCGTTGTTACCCATTCCACGTTGGAGTCAGGAGGGGACACTGCAATCGCTTTCAATTTTGCTGTGTTCCTTACAAAAGTGGCAATCCTGTGGGTGTCGCTCTTGGTGCAAGCGGCCAGGGTATAACCAGTGATCTTCAGATGGGAGCCATCACTTTTGTGAGTCTCTTGGAGCAGGATTGCAATGACTTTGTAAGTCTGTAGCAGATGTTCAATGATGGTGGTCTTGGCCTTGGTGAGGTTTTCCGCATTCAGCTGCAGCGGGGTGATGCCATCCGGTTGGACATCTGTAGATGCCGGCCCCAAAAATGGCGCATGCTCCTGGTTGGCGCTGAGCTGTGGCGACTGAGATCTGTTGACCGTGTTCACCACGTGGAGGTCGACAACATGAGCCCCATGTATTATATAAAACAGTTATATTAAAGCTCTAAATGCAAAATTAGGTGCATTTTTGAGGTGTTAACCAATGTTATTTAACTGCTCCTTGGGAGTTAGGATGTCAGAGAGAGATTATATTGAGAGATTATATTTCTGCTTGGAAATGCATTTGTACATTTAAAGTGGTGCTGCAGATTTGAGGAAAGCACTGAGTACATTATAATATAATGTATCTATTACTCTCATTAGGGTACAATTTAGAAATGCACTTTTGTTAATTATTTTGTTTGACAAAGGTTTATTAAAAGTTACAATTCATTTTGACTGTTTTATCAGCTGTATTTATATTTGAGTGAAAATCACAACCAAAAGATGTCCTGAAATGATGTTACATGTTTACTTGTGCCATAATGTCTCTACCATAGTGGCTACCAGGGGTATTTAGCTGTACCTTGACCCGCTGCACTTCTATGGTAACACAAGTATGCTGGCCACCAGCATTAAAGATGTCACACCACAGCCACTCCGCCCCTCTCCCATCAGACAAGAGGTATAGAAGTTTGTAAACACACACCTCCAGATTGAGAGAGTTTCTTTCCCGCTGTTATCAGGCATCTGAACCATCCTACCAACAATCAGAGAGCAATCCTGATATACTTTCTACCTCATTGGAGATTCTTGGACTATCTTTAATCGGACTTTATCTTGCACTAAAGATTATTCAATTATTCCCTTTAACTTTTGTACATTGTGGATGGCTCAATTGTAATCATGTATTGTCTTTCCACTGATGAGCTTGCACGCAACAAAAGCTTTACACATGACAATAAACTAAACTAACTAACTGGTATTCAGTTGGAACTTGACTCTCCACAATGGATGTAATCTTGGTACAGATAAGTTTCAAGCAAGTTGTGGGCGTTGCACGTTTTTTCAGTCTTTTAATTATTGTCCCACTAAGTTATTAAATATATGGTTTTGCTGGCAAGGCATTGATTACATAGAACAAAGAACACTACAGCACAGGACCTGGCTCTTCATCCCACCATCTGGGCCTAACATGATGCCAAGACATACCCTTATCTACCTGAACATAATTCATATCCCTCCAATCACTGTATAACCAAATGCTCATCTACAAGTCTCTTACTTGCACAATTGTACCGGCCTGCACCCCCAGCAAGCTCCAGGGCCTCCCACCCATCTCCTTTAAACTTTACCCCTATCACCTTAAAGATGGGAGAGATAGATCAGCCATGATTGAATGGCGGAATAGACTTGATGGGCTGAATGGCCTAATTCTACTCCTATCACTTATGATCTTAAAGCTAAGAATTCTCTTATTTCATATTTCCACCCAGGAAGTAGGGTTGGACTGTCTACCTCATCTATGTATTTCACATAATTATATTCACTTCTAACCAGTCTAACCGCATCCTCTGACTTTCCAGAGAAAACAATCTAAGTGTCCAACCTTTCCCTGTAGCTAATACCCTCTAATCCAAGCATTATTCTGGTAAACCACCTCTGCACCCTTTCCAAAGCCTCCAAATCCTTCTTGGAATGGGACAACCAGAACTGCAGGCAACATTGTAAATGAGAAATGAGTCTGAAGAATGGTCTCAACCCAAGATGTTGTGTATTGCTTTTCCCCAGAGATGCTGCCTGACCCGTTGAATTACTCCAGCTTTTTGTGTTTGACTCCAAATGCAGCATAACCAAAGTCCTATAAAGCTGCATCATAACTTCTGGACTCTTTTACCCAATACCTGGGGTAGGAGATTGCAACCGTCATAAAGTCCACCCTGTTTTGACGAATGCAATGCACCTGACGTGCACAAACAGAAGATCAAACATAACAAGTTGTCTAACAGCTTTGGGCTGTGCACGCCATATGCAAGAAGAAGATACTCAATGCCCTGACCTATGAAAATAATCATACCATATGCCTTCATTTACTACACTAACCCATTGTAATACCACTTGCCAGTTATAGACATAGACCACATATTCACTCTGTACATCAATGCTGTTAAGGCAGTCATGCCATTGATTGTAGAAACAAAGAACAGCAGATGCTGGTTAATACACAAAAGGACAAAGTGCTGGAGTAATTCAGCAAGTCAGGCAGCATCATCGTAGAACATGCACAGGTGAGGTTTCAGTTTGAAATCCCATTATTGTTTCTTGCTTGTGTAGCAAGCTATATTCACAGAAGGCACCAAAATCCTTGGCATGCTGGAACCAAGAGGCCAGTGAAGATGAGGAAGTAAGAGGAAGGTTTTAATACTAAAAGGTATTGTATAGGTTAATGACTGAAACCTGATACATCTTAAACATCTGATGATCTATATCCCAGTTTACAAAATACGCAAGGGATCATTGTGGTGTGGCAGATCTTTCCAGGTCTAAGGGCTCGATCACAAATAACCTTCACAATTGACCAAAGGCTGTGCTAATACATTGAAAACAATGGTCATTTTCATCACAGATGTCTGATTTTCAGAGAGATCGCTCCCGAGTTACAAGAAGTGATCAACATTTTCCAAGGTCTAACTGTGAAGCTCAGTTATCAATGAACATGCTCCTTGGCCCAACTATGACCAAGATTCCCATCTAAACTTGTCCTATTTAGTCCAGAACCATCCAAACCTTTCCTATCCATGGACCTGTCCAAGTGCCTTTTAAATGTTGTTATTGTACCTGCCTCAAATACCTCCTCTTGCAGCTCATTCCATGAACCCATCACCCTCTGAACATTGGGCAGCTAAACTGCTTCAGTGATTGATTTTGAGTAGAATTACTGCTTTGTTTGATAAGGGGGCAAAACAAAATCTTTCACATCTCCCTGAACAGGCAATCGGGATATCATTGTGATGGCCATAATGCAGCACTCTCAGTACTGCACGACAATACAGGGAGCAGCAACCAACTCTTCCTAATCAAAGGCAAGAATACTGCAACTGAATCGAGTGGACACTTAATAAAGGTCACTTGTCTTTCAGTATGTTTGTACTGAAAACACAGAAAGGTTTGCCTGGACCATTGAAAGAATGAGGTAACACTTAAAAATTGCAAGATTTTTTTGATTACAAAATAAAAGCTTCACTATTAAAGAAAAATGTTGCATCATCAGATGGGTGCGGCCATTTTAACTTTTATTGGAAAATTTGAATAATTGTTTAATTGGAATCGGGTTTCAAGCATTTAATCAAAGGTTAATTAGTTTCATGAGCAGCTACCCGCAGAGATGCTGGGTGTAAACACATTGGTATATTTTGCAAGGAGGTTGAGCTTTCAATAGCTAATGAGAAGTCTAGTTTATGTAGGATTTTTGTTGGAATTTAAAAATTAGTATGATGGGAACATTCTCCCTGATGTCCTGCCTAATTCTGGGAGACATTACCTGTTTATTTTTTCTCATTGCCATTTTTGGGCATTCCTACACAAAGGTAATATTTCAGAATTATTTCATTGGCTATAACTATTTCTGTCAAAGGTAAAGTGCTTTATAACTAGAGTCATCAAGTCTTGCAGCAGAAAAACGGCCTCTTTGGCCCATCTTGCCCACACCGGCCAACATGCCGCATCTGCACTGGTCCCACCTGCCTGCATTTTGCCCAAATGTGTGTGTGTGTGTGTCAGTGTGTTTGTGTGTCAGTGTGTGTGTGTGCGTGTGTCAGTGTGTGTGTGTCAGTGTGTGAATGTGTGTGTGTGTGTGTCAGTGTGTGTATGTGTGTGTCAGTGTATGTGTGCGGGTGCGCCAGTGTGTGTGTGTGTCAGTGTGTGTGTCACTGTGTGTGTCAGTGTGTGTGTGTGTCAGTGTGTGTGTGTGTGCCTGTGTGTGTGTAAGTGTGTGTCAGTGTGTGTGTGTCAGTGTGTGTGTCAGTCTGTGTATGCGTCAGTGTGTGTCAGTGTGTGTGTCAGTGTGTGTGTCAGTGTGTGAGTCAGTGTGTGCGTGTGTGTGTCAGTGTGTGTGTCAGTGTGTTTGTGTGTGCCAGTGTGGGTGTGTGTCAGTGTGTCTGTGTGTGTCAGTGTGTGTGTGTGTGTCAGTGTGTGTGTCACTGTGTGTGTGTCAGTGTGTGTGGGAAAGTGTGTGTAAGTGTGTGTCAGTGTGTGTGTCAGTGTGTGTGTGTGTGTCAGTGTATGTGTGTGTGTCACTGTGTGTGTCACTGTGTGTGTGTGTCAGTGTGTGTGTGTGTCAGTGTGTGTCAGTTTGTGCGTGTGTCAGTTTGTGCGTGTGTCCGTGTGTGTGCGTGTCAGTGTGTGTGCATGTAAGTGTGTGTCTGCATCAGTGTGTGTTTGTGCGTCAGTGTGTGTGTGTGTCAGTGTGTGTGTGTGTCGGTGTCAGTGTGTGTGTGTGTCAGTGTGTGTGTCAGTGTGTGTCTGTCACTGTGTGCGTGTCAGTGTGTGTGTGTCAGTGTGTGTGTCAGTGTGTGTGTGTGTCACTGTGTGTGTCAGACTGTGTCAGTCTGTGTATGTGTCTGTGTGTGTGTGTCAGTGTGTGTGCCTCAGTGTGTGTGCGTGTAAGTGTGTGTCTGCGTCAGAGTGTGTTTGTGCGTCAGTGTGTGTGTGTGTCAATGTGTGTGTTTGTGTCACTGTGTGTGTGTCACTGTGTGTGTGTCAGTGTGTGCGTCATTGTGTGTGTGTGTGTCAGTGTGTGTGTGTCAGTATGTGTGTGTCAGTTTGTGCGTGTGTCAGTGTATGTGCGTGTGTCACTGTGTATGTGTCTGTGTGTGTGTGTGTCAGTGTGTGTGTGTCACTGTGTGTGTGTGTGTGTCAGTGTGTGCGTCTTTGTGTGTGTGTGTGCCAGTGTATGTGTCAGTGTGTGTGTCAGTGTGTGTCTGTCAGTTTGTGCCTGTGCCAGTTTGTGCATGTGTCAGTTTGTGTGCCTCAGTGTGTGTGCGTGTAAGTGTGTGTCTGCATCAGAGTGTGTTTGTGCGTCAGTGTGTGTGTGTGTGTCAATGTGTGTGTGTGTCAGTGTGTGTGTGTCAGTGGGTGTGTCAGTGTGTGTGTGTCAGTGTGTGCGTGTCAGTGTGTGTGTGTCAGTGTCTGCGTCATTGTGTGTGTGTGTGTGTCAGTGTGTGTGTGTCAGTGTGTGTGTGTCAGTTTGTGCGTGTGTCAGTTTGTGCATGTCAGAGTGTGTGGGTGTGTGCGTGTAAGTGTGTGTCTGCGTCAGTGTTTGTTTGTGCGTCAGTGTGTGTGTGTGTGTGTGTGTGTCAGTGTGTGTGTGTCAATGTGTGTGTGTGTCAGTGTCAGTGTGTGTGTGTGTGTCAGTGTGTGTGTGTGTGTCACTGTGCGTGTGTCGCTGTGCGTGTCAGTGTGTCAGTGTGTGTGTGTCAGTGTGTGTGTGTCACTGTGTGTGTGTCAGTGTCTGCGTCATTGTGTGTGTGTGTGTCAGTGTGTGTGTGTCAGTGTGTGTGTGTCAGTTTGTGCGTATGTCAGTTTGTGCGTGTGTCAGTTTGTGCGTGTGTCAGTTTGTGCGTGTGTCAGTTTGTGCGTGTGTCAGAGTGTGTGCATGTGTCCGTGTGTGTGCATGTCAGTGTGTGTGCGGGTAAGTGTGTGTCTGCGTCAGTGTTTGTTTGTGCGTCAGTGTGTGTGTGTGTGTGTGTGTGTGTCAGTGTGTGTGTGTGTCAATGTGTGTGTGTGTCAATGTGTGTGTGTGTGTCAGTGTCAGTGTGTGTGTGTGTGTCAGTGTGTGTGTGTCACTGTGCGTGTGTGTGTGCATGTCAGTGTGTGTCAGACTGTCAGTCTGTGTATGTGTGTGTGTATGTGTGAGTATGTCAGTGTGTGTGTCACTGTGTGTGTGTGTCACTGTGTGTGTGTGTCAGTGTGTGTGTCATTGTGTGTGTGCCAGTGTATGTGTCAGTGTGTGTGTCAGTGTGTGTGTGTCAGTTTGCGCGTGTGTCAGTTTGTGCACGTGTCAGTGTGTGTGCGTGTAAGTGTGTGTCTGCGTCAGCGTGTGTTTCTGCGTCAGTGTGTGTGTGTTTGTGTGTCAGTGTGTGTGTGTGTCAATGTGTGTGTGTGTCAGTGTCAGTGTGTGTGTCAGTGTCAGTGTGTGTGTGTGTCAGTGTGTGTCAGTGTGTGTGTGTGTCACTGTGTGTGTGTGTGTGTGTCAGTGTTTGTGTGTGTCAGTGTGTGTCAGACTATGTCAGTCTGTGTATGTGTCTGTGTGTGCGTCAGTGTGTGTGTGTGTGCCAGTGTGTGTGTCAGTGTGTGCGTGTGTCTGTCAGTGTGTGTGTCAGTGTGTGCGTGTGTCTGTCAGTGTGTGTGTGTCAGTGTGTCAGTGTGTGTTGTGTGTGCCAGTGTATGTGTGTGCCAGTGTGTGTGTGTGTGTGTGTGTGCCAGTGTATGTGTCAGTGTGTGTGTCAGTGTGTGTCTGTCAGTTTGTGCCTGTGCCAGTTTGTGCATGTGTCAGTGTGTGTGCCTCAGTGTGTGTGCGTGTAAGTGTGTGTCTGCATCAGAGTGTGTTTGTGCGTCAGTGTGTGTGTGTGTGTCAATGTGTGTGTGTGTCAGTGTGTGTGTGTCAGTGGGTGTGTCAGTGTGTGTGTGTGTCAGTGTGTGCGTGTCAGTGTGTGTGTGTGTCAGTGTGTGTGTGTGTCACTGTGTATGTGTCAGTGTCTGCGTCATTGTGTGTGTGTCAGTGTGTGTGTGTCAGTTTGTGCGTGTGTCAGTTTGTGCGTGTCAGAGTGTGTGGGTGTGTCCGTGTGTGTGCGTGTCAGTGTGTGTGCGTGTAAGTGTGTGTCTGCGTCAGTGTTTGTTTGTGCGTCAGTGTGTGTGTGTGTGTGTGTGTCAGTGTGTGTGTGTCAATGTGTGTGTGTGTCAGTGTCAGTGTGTGTGTGTGTCAGTGTGTGTGTGTGTCACTGTGCGTGTGTCACTGTGCGTGTCAGTGTGTCAGTGTGTGTGTGTCAGTGTGTGTGTGTCACTGTGTGTGTGTCAGTGTCTGCGTCATTGTGTGTGTGTGTGTGTCAGTGTGTGTGTCAGTGTGTGTGTGTCAGTTTGTGCGTATGTCAGTTTGTGCGTGTGTCAGTTTGTGCGTGTGTCAGTTTGTGCGTGTGTCAGTTTGTGCGTGTGTCAGAGTGTGTGCATGTGTCCGTGTGTGTGCATGTCAGTGTGTGTGCGGGTAAGTGTGTGTCTGCGTCAGTGTTTGTTTGTGCGTCAGTGTGTGTGTGTGTGTGTCAGTGTGTGTGTGTGTCAATGTGTGTGTGTGTGTCAGTGTCAGTGTGTGTGTGTGTGTGTGTGTCAGTGTGTGTGTGTCACTGTGCGTGTGTGTGTGCATGTCAGTGTGTATCAGACTGTCAGTCTGTGTATGTGTGTGTGTATGTGTGAGTATGTCAGTGTGTGTGTCACTGTGTGTGTGTGTCACTGTGTGTGTGTGTCAGTGTGTGTGTCATTGTGTGTGCCAGTGTATGTGTCAGTGTGTGTGTCAGTGTGTGTGTGTCAGTTTGCGCGTGTGTCAGTTTGTGCACGTGTCAGTGTGTGTGCGTGTAAGTGTGTGTCTGCGTCAGCGTGTGTTTCTGCGTCAGTGTGTGTGTGTTTGTGTGTCAGTGTGTGTGTGTGTCAGTGTCAGTGTGTGTGTCAGTGTCAGTGTGTGTGTGTGTCAGTGTGTGTGTGTGTGTCACTGTGTGTGTGTCACTGTGTGCATGTGAGTGTGTGTGTGTGTCAGTGTTTGTGTGTGTCAGTGTGTGTCAGACTATGTCAGTCTGTGTATGTGTCTGTGTGTGCGTCAGTGTGTGTGTGTGTGCCAGTGTGTGTGTCAGTGTGTGCGTGTGTCTGTCAGTGTGTGTGTCAGTGTGTGCGTGTGTCTGTCAGTGTGTGTGTGTCAGTGTGTCAGTGTGTGTTGTGTGTGCCAGTGTATGTGTGTGCCAGTGTATGTGTGTGTGTATGCGTCAGTGTGTGTATGCGTCAGTGTGTGTGTGTGCCAGTGTGTGCGTGTGTCTGTCAGTGTGTGTGTGTCAGTGTGTTTGTGTGTCAGTGTGTATGTGTGTGTCAGTGTGGGTGTGTGTCAGTGTGGGTGTGTGTCAGTGTGTGTGTGTCCGTATGTGTGTGAGTCGGTGTGTGTGAGTGTGTGTGCATGTAAGTGTGTGTCTGCGTCAGTGTGTGTTTGTGTGTGTGTGTCAAAGTGTGTGTGCGTGTTAGTGTGTGTGTGTGAGTGTGTGTCAGTGTGTGTGTCGGTGTGTGTGTGTCGGTGTGTGTGTGTCAGTGTGTGTGTGTCTGTGTGTGTCAGTGTGTGTCAGTGTGTGCCAGTGTGTGTGTGTCATGGTGTGTGTGTGTGTGTGTGTGATGGTGTGTGTGTGTCAGTGTGTGCGTCATTGTCTGTGTGTGCCAGTGTATGTCAGTGTGTGTGTGTCAGTTTGTGCGTGTGTCAGTTTGTGCGTGTGTCAGTGTGTGTGCGTGTCAGTGTGTGTGCGTGTCAGTGTGTGTCTGCGTCAGTGTGTGTTTGTGCGTCAGTGAGTGTGTGTGCGTCAGTGTGTGTGTGTGTGTGTCAATGTGTGTGTGTCATTGTGTGTGTGCCACTGTGTGCGTGTCAGTGTGTGTGTGTCAATGTGTGTGTGTGTCAGTGTCAGTGTGTGTGTGTGTCAGTGTGTGTCAGACTGTGTCAGTCTGTGTATGTGTGTGTGTGTGCGTGTGTGTGAGTATGTCAGTGTGTGTGTGTCACTGTGTGTGTGTGTGTCACTGTGTGTGTGTCAGTGTGTGCGTCATTGTCTGTGTGCCAGTGTATGTGTCAGTGTGTGTGTCAGTTTGTGCATGTGTCAGTTTGTGCGTGTGTCAGTTTGTACATGTGTCAGTGTGTGTGCGTGTCAGTGTGTGTGCGTGTCAGTGTGTGTCTGCGTCAGTGTGTGTTTCTGTGTCGGTGTGTGTGTGTGTCAGTGTGTGTGTCACTGTGTGTGTGTGTCACTGTGTGTGTGTGTCACTGTGTGTGTGTCAGTGTGTGTGTGTCAATGTGTGTGTGTGTGTGTCAGTGTCAGTGTGTGTGTGTCAGTGTCAGTGTGTGTGTGTATGTCGGTGTGTGTGTCAGTGTGTGCATGTGTCAGTGTGTGTGTGTGTCACTGTGTGCATGTGAGTGTGTGTGTGTGTCAGTGTTTGTGTGTCAGTGTGTGTGTCAGACTATGTCAGTCTGTGTATGTGTCTGTGTGTGTGTGTGTCAGTGTGTGTGTGTGTGTGTGCCAGTGTGCGTGTCAGTGTGTGCGTGTGTCTGTCAGTGTGTGTGTGTCAGTGTGTTTGTGTGTGCCAGTGTGTGTGTGTGTGTGTGTGTCAGTGTGTGTGTGTGCCAGTGTGTGTGTGGCTGTGTGTCAGTGTGTGTGTATGCGTCAGTGTGTGTGTGTGTGCCAGTGTGTGTGTCAGTGTGTGTGTGTCAGTTTGTGTGTGTGTCAGTTTGTGCATGTGTCAGTGTGTGTGCGTGTCAGTGTGTGTGCGTGTAAGTGTGTGTCTGCGTCAGTGTGTGTGTGTGTCAGTGTGTGTCAGTGTGTGTGTGTGTCACTGTGTGTGTGTCACTGTGTGCATGTCAGTTTGTGTGTGCGTGTGTCAGTGTGTGTGTGTCAGTGTGTGTGTCAAGACTGTGCCAGTCTGTGTATGTGTGTGTGTGTGTGTATGTCAGTGTGTGTGTGTGTGTGTCAGTGTGTGTGCGTCAGTGTGTGTGTGTGTGTGCCAGTACGTGCGTGTGTCTGTCAGTGTGTGTATGTGAGTGTGTCAGTGTGTGTGGCAGTGTGTGTTTGGCAGTGTGTATGTCACTGTGTGCATGTGTGTCCGTGTGTGTGTGTGTAAGTGTGTATCAGTGTCTGTGTCTGTGTCAGTGTGTGTGTGTGTCAGTGTGTGTATGTGACAGTTTTTTTGTGAGTGTGTCAGTGTGTGTGTGTGTGTCAGTGTGTGTGTGTCAGTGTGTGTGTGTGTCAGTGTGTGTGGGTGGGTGTCAGTGTGTCTGTGTCAGTGTGTGCATGTCATTATCAGTGTGTGTGTGTCAGTGTGTGTGTCAGTGTGTGTGTGTCACTGTGTGTGTGTCAGTGTGTCAGTGTGTGTGTGTCAGTGTGTGTGTAAGTCAGTGTGTGTGTCAGTCTGTGTATGTGTGTGTGCGTGTGAGTATGTCAGTGTGTGTGTGTGTCAGTGTGTGTGTGTCACTGTGTGTGTGTGTCACTGTGTGTGTGTGTGTCAGTGTGTGCGTCAGTGTGTGTGTCAGTGTGTGTGTGTCAGTTTGTGCGTGTGTCAGTTTGTGCGTGTGTCAGTGTGTGCGCGTGTCAGTGTGTGTGCTTCTGCGTCAGTGTGTGTGTGTGTGTGTCAGTGAGTGTGTGTGTGTCAATGTGTGTGTGTGTCAATGTGTGTGTGTGTCAGTGTCAGTGTGTGTGTCAGTGTGTGTGTGTGTGTCAGTGTGTGTGTCACTGTGTGCATGTGAGTGTGTGTGTGTCAGCGTGTGTGTCAGACTGTGTCAGTCTGTGTGTGTGTCAGTGTGTGTGTGTATGTGTGTGTCAGTGTGTGTATGCGTCAGTGTGTGTGTGTGTGCCAGTGTGTGTGTCACTGTGTGCGTGTCAGTGTGTGTGTGCGTGTGTCAGTGTGTGTGTCAGTGTGTGTGTGTGTCAAGACTGTGCCAGTCTGTGTATGTGTCTGTGTGTGTGTATGTCAGTGTGTGTGTCAGTGTGTGTGTGTGTGTCAGTGTGTGTGCGCCAGTGTGTGTGTGTGTCAGTGTCAGTGTGTGTGCGTCAGTGTGTGTGTGTGCCAGTGTGTGCGTGTGTCTGTCAGTGTGAGTATGTGAGTGTGTCAGTGTGTGTGGCAGTGTGTGTTTGGCAGTGTGTATGTCACTGTGTGCATGTGTGTGTCTGTGTGTGTGTAAGTGTGTGTCAGTGTCTGTGTCAGTGTGTGTGTGTCAGTGTGTGTATGTGACAGTTTGTGTGTGAGTGTGTCAGTGTGTGTGTGTGTCAGTGTGTGTGTGTCAGTGTGTGTGGGTGGGTGTCAGCGTGTCTGTGTCAGTGTGTGCGTGTCATTGTCAGTGTGTGTGTGTGTTAGTGTGTGTCAGTGTGTGTGTGTGTCACTGTGTGTGCATGTCAGTGTGTCAGTGTGTGTGTCAGTGTGTGTGTATGTCAGTGTGTGTGTGTATGTGTCAGTCTGTGTATGTGTGTGTGTGCGTGTGTGTGAGTATGTCAGTGTATCTGTGTGTCAGCGTGTGTGTGTCACTGTGTGTGTGTGTGTGTGTGTGTCAGTGTGTGCGTCATTGTGTGTGTGCCAGTGTATGTGTCAGTGTGTGTGTCAGTGTGTGTGTGTCAGTTTGTGCGTGTGTCAGTGTGTGTGCGTGTCAGTGTGTGTGTGTCAGTGTGTGTGCTTCTGCGTCAGTGTGTGTGTGTGTGTCAGTGAGTGTGTGTGTGTCAATGTGTGTGTGTGCGTGTTAGTGTGTGTGTGTCTGTGTGTGTCAGTGTGCGTGTGTGTGTCAGTGTGTGTGTGTGTCAGTGTGTGTCAGTGTGTGTGTATCATGGTGTGTGTGTGTCATGGTGTGTGTGTGTGTCAGTGTGTGCGTCATTGTGTGTGTGCCAGTGTATGTGTCAGTGTGTGCGTGTGTCTGTCAGCGTGGGTGTCGGTGTGTTTGTGTCTGTCAGTGTGTTTGTGTGTGTCAGTGTGGGTGTGTGTCAGTGTGGGTGTGTGTCAGTGTGTGTCAGTGTGTGTGTGTGTCAGTGTGTGTGAGTGCGTGTGCGTGTAAGTGTGTGTCTGCGTCAGTGTGTGTGTGTGTGTCAATGTGTGTGTGTGCGTGTTAGTGTGTGTGTGTAAGTGTGTGTCAGTGTGTGTGTATGTGTGTGTCAGTGTGTGTGTGTCTGTGTGTGTCAGTGTGCGTGTGTGTGTCAGTGTGTGTGTGTGTCAGTGTGTGTGTATCATGGTGTGTGTGTGTCATGGTGTGTGTGTGTGTGTCAGTGTGTGCGTCATTGTGTGTGTGCCAGTGTATGTGTCAGTGTGTGTGTCAGTGTGTGTGTGTGTCAGTTTGTGCGTGTGTCAGTTTGTGCGTGTGTCAGTGTGTGTGCGTGTCAGTGTGTGTGCATGTAAATGTGTGTCTGCGTCAGTGTGTGTTTGTGCGTCAGTGTGTGTGTGTGCGTCAGTGTGTGTGCATCAGTGTGTGTGTGTGTGTCAGTGTGTGTGTGTCAGTGTGTGTCAGTGTGTGTGTATCATGGTGTGTGTGTGTCATGGTGTGTGTGTGTGTCAGTGTGTGCGTCATTGTGTGTGTGCCAGTGTATGTGTCAGTGTGTGCGTGTGTCTGTCAGCGTGTGTGTCAGTGTGTGTGTGTGTCAGTGTGTGTGTCACGGTGTGCATGTGAGTGTGCGTGTGTCAGTGTTTGTGTGTCAGTGTGTGTATATCAGACTGTGTCAGTCTGTGTATGCGTATGTGTGTGTGTGTCAGTGTGTGTGTGTGCCAGTGTGTGTGTCAGTGTGTGCGTGTGTCTGTCAGCGTGTGTGTCAGTGTGTTTCTGTCTGTCAGTGTGTTTGTGTGTGTCAGTGTGGGTGTGTGTCAGTGTGGGTGTGTGTCAGTGTGTGTGTGTGTCAGTGTGTGTGCGTGTAAGTGTGTGTCTGCGTCAGTGTGTGTTTGTGCATCAGTGTGTGTGTGTGTCAATGTGTGTGTGTGCGTGTTAGTGTGTGTGTAAGTGTGTGTCAGTGTGTGTGTGTATGTGTGTGTCAGTGTGTGTGTGTCTGTGTGTGTCAGTGTGCGTGTGTGTGTCAGTGTGTGTGTGTGTGTCAGTGTGTGTGTATCATGGTGTGTGTGTGTCATGGTGTGTGTGTGTGTCAGTGTGTGCGTCATTGTGTGTGTGCCAGTGTATGTGTCAGTGTGTGCGTGTGTCTGTCAGCGTGTGTGTCAGTGTGTTTGTGTCTGTCAGTGTGTTTGTGTGTGTCAGTGTGGGTGTGTGTCAGTGTGGGTGTGTGTCAGTGTGTGTCAGTGTGTGTGTGTGTCAGTGTGTGTGAGTGGGTGTGCGTGTAAGTGTGTGTCTGCGTCAGTGTGTGTGTGTGTGTCAATGTGTGTGTGTGCGTGTTAGTGTGTGTGTGTAAGTGTGTGTCAGTGTGTGTGTATGTGTGTGTCAGTGTGTGTGTGTCTGTGTGTGTCAGTGTGTGTGTATGTGTGTGTCAGTGTGTGTGTGTCTGTGTGTGTCAGTGTGCGTGTGTGTGTCAGTGTGTGTGTATCATGGTGTGTGTGTGTCATGGTGTGTGTGTGTGTGGGTCAGTGTGTGCGTCATTGTGTGTGTGCCAGTGTATGTGTCCGTGTGTGTGTCAGTGTGTGTGTGTGTCAGTTTGTGCGTGTGTCAGTTTGTGCGTGTGTCAGTGTGTGTGCGTGTCAGTGTGTGTGCATGTAAATGTGTGTCTGCGTCAGTGTGTGTTTGTGCGTCAGTGTGTGTGTGTGCGTCAGTGTGTGTGCATCAGTGTGTGTGTCAATGTGTGTGTGTGTGTGTGTCAGTGTCTGTGTGTGTGTGTCAGTGTCTGTGTGTGTGTGTCAGTGTGTGTGTGTCACTGTGTGCGTGTCACTGTGTGCGTGTCAGTGTGTGTGTGTCAGTGTGTGTGTGTCTGTGTGTGTCAGACTGTGTCAGTCTGTGTATGTGTCTGTGTGTGTGTATGTGTCAGTGTGTGTGTGTGTGTCAGTGTGTGTCACTGTGTGTGTGTTACTGTGTGTGTGTCAGTGTGTGCGTCATTGTGTGTGTGTGTGCCAGTGTGTGTGTCAGTGTGTGTGTGTCAGTTTGTGCGTGTGTCAGTGTGTGTGCGTGTCAGTGTGTGTGCGTGTAAGTGTGTGTCTGCGTCAGTATGTGTGTGTGTGTCAGTGTGTGTGTCAGTGTGTGTGTGTCACTGTGAGTGTCAGTGTGTGTGTGCGTGTCAGTGTGTGTGTCAGTGTGTGTGTGTGCCAGTGTGTGTGTCAAGACTTGCCAGTGTCTGTATGTGTCTGTGTGTGTGTATGTGTCTGTGTGTGTGTGTATGTGTCAGTGTGTGTGTGTCAGTGTGTGTGTGCCAGTGTGTGTGTGTGTCAGTGTCAGTGTGTGTGCGTCAGTGTGTGTGTGTGCGTGTGTCTGTCAGTGTGTGCATGTGAGTGTGTCAGTGTGTGTGGCAGTGTGTATGTCACTGTGTGCATGTGTGTGTCAGTGTGTGTGTGTGTGTGTAAGAGTGTGTCAGTGTCTGAGTCAATGTGTGTGTGTGACAGTTTGTGTGTGAGTGTGTCAGTGTGTGTGTGTCAGTGTGTGTGGGTGGGTGTCAGTGTGTGTGTCAGTGTGTGCGTGTCATTGTCAGTGTGTGTGCGTGTGTCAGTGTGTGTGTGTGTGTGTCACTGTGTGTGTCACTGTGTGCGTGTCAGTGTGTGTGTGTCAGTGTGTGTGTGTCAGTGTGTGTCAGACTGTGTCAGTCTGTGTATGTGTCTGTGTGTGTGTATGTGTCAGTGTGTGTGTGTGTCAATGCGTGTGTGTCAGTGTGTGCGTCATTGTGTTTGTGTGTGTGTGTCAGTGTGTGTGTGTCACTGTGTGTGTGTCAGTGTGTGTGTGTCAGTGTGTGTGTGTCAGTGTTTGTGTGTGTCCGTGTGTGTGTGTGTGTCAGTGTGTGTGCGTGTCAGTGGGTGTGCGTGTAAGTGTGTGTCTGCGTCAGTGTGTGTTTGTGCATCAGTGTGTGTGTGTGTCAATGTGTGTGTGTGTCAGTGTGTGTGTATGTGTATCAGTGTGTGTGTCAGTGTGTGTGTGTGTGTCACTGTGTGTGTGTCACTGTGTGCATTTTGTCAGTGTGTGTGTCAGTGTGTGTGTCAGTGTTTGTGTGTGTCAGTGTGTGTGCGTGTCAGTGTGTGTGCGTGTCAGTGTAAGTGTGTGTCTGCGTCAGTGTGTGTTTGTGCGTCAGTGTGTGTGTGTCAATGTGTGTCAGTGTGTGTGTCTGTGTGTGTGTCACTGTGTGCGTGTCAGTGTGTGTGTCAGTGTGTGTCAGTGTGTGTGTCAGTCTGTGTGTGTGTATGTGTCAGTGTGTGTGTGTGTCAATGCGTGTGTGTCAGTGTGTGCGTCATTGTGTTTGTGTGTGTGTGTCAGTGTGTGTGTGTGTCACTGTGTGTGTGTCAGTGTGTGTGTGTCAGTGTGTGTGTGTCAGTGTTTGTGTGTGTCCGTGTGTGTGTGTGTGTCAGTGTGTGTGCGTGTCAGTGGGTGTGCGTGTAAGTGTGTGTCTGCGTCAGTGTGTGTTTGTGCATCAGTGTGTGTGTGTGTCAATGTGTGTGTGTGTCAGTGTGTGTGTATGTGTATCAGTGTGTGTGTCAGTGTGTGTGTGTGTGTCACTGTGTGTGTGTCACTGTGTGCATTTTGTCAGTGTGTGTGTCAGTGTGTGTGTCAGTGTTTGTGTGTGTCAGTGTGTGTGCGTGTCAGTGTGTGTGCGTGTCAGTGTAAGTGTGTGTCTGCGTCAGTGTGTGTTTGTGCGTCAGTGTGTGTGTGTCAATGTGTGTCAGTGTGTGTGTCTGTGTGTGTGTGTCACTGTGTGCGTGTCAGTGTGTGTGTCAGTGTGTGTCAGTGTGTGTGTCAGTCTGTGTGTGTGTATGTGTCAGTGTGTGTGTGTTTCAGTGTGTGTCACTGTGTGTGTGTCACTGTGTGTGTGTGTGTGTGTCAGTGTGTGCGTCATTGTGTGTGTGAGCCAGTGTGTCAGTGTGTGTCAGTTTGTGCGCGTGTCAGTGTGTGTGAGTGTCAGTGTGTGTGCGTGTCAGTGTGTGTGTGTCAGTGTGTGTGTGTCAGTGTTTGTGTGTGTCAGTGTGTGTGTCAAGACTGTGCCAGTCTGTGTATGTGTGTGTGTGTATGTGACAGTGTGTGTGTGTCAGTGTGTGTGTGTGTCAGTGTGTGTGTGCCAGTGTGTGTGTGTCAGTGTGCCTGTCAGTGTGTGTGCGTGCGTCAGTGTGTGTGTGTGCCAGTGTGTGTTTCAGTGTGTGCATGTCAGTGTGTGCGTGTGTCTGTCAGTGTGTGTTTGTGTGTGTGTGTGTATGTCACTGTGTGCGTGTGTGTGTCAGTGTGTGTGTGTAAGTGTGTGTCAGTGGTTGTGTCAGCGTGTGTGTCAGACTGTGTCAGTCTGTGTATGCGTCTGTGTGTGTGTGTGTGTGTGTTAGTGTGTGTGTGTGCCAGTGTGTGTGTGTGTCAGTGTGTGTATGCGTCAGTGTGTGTGTGTGTGTGCCAGTGTGTGTGTCAGTGTGTGCGTGTGTCTGTCAGTGTGTTGTGTCAGTGTGTTTGTGTGTGTCAGTGTGTTTGTGTGTGTCAGTGTGGGTGTGTGTCAGTGTGTGTCAGTGTGTGTGTGTCAGTGTGTGTGCGTGTAAGTGGGTGTCTGCGTCAGTGTGTGTTTGTGCATCAGTGTGTGTGTGTGTCAATGCGTGTGTGTGTCAGTTTGTGCGTGTGCCAGTTTTGCGTGTGTCAGTGTGTGTGCGTGTCAGTGTGTGCATGTAAGTGTGTGTCTGCGTCAGTGTGTGTTTGTGCGTCAGTGTGTGTGTGCGTCAGTGTGTGTGCATCAGTGTGTGTGTGTGTCAATATGTGTGTGTGTGTGTCACTGTGTGTGTGTCACTGTGTGCGTGTCAGTGTGTGTGTGTCAGTGTGTGTGTCAGTGTGTCAGACTGTGTCAGTCTGTGTATGTGTCTGTGTGTGTGTATGTGTCAGTGTGTGTGTGTCACTGTGTGTGTGTCACTGTGTGTGTGTCAGTGTGTGTGTATCAGTGTGTGCGTCATTGTGTGTGTGTGTGTGTCGGTGTGTGTGTGTCACTGAGTGTGTCAGTGTGTGTGTGTGTCAGTGTGTGTGTGTGTGTCAGTGTGTGTGTGTGTCAGTGTTTGTGTGTGTCTGTGTGTGTGCGTGTCAGTGTGTGTGCGTGTCAGTGTGTGTGCGTGTAAGTGTGTGTCTGCGTCAGTGTGTGTTTGTGCATAAGTGTGTTTGTGTGTGTCAGTGTGTTTGTGTGTGTCAGTGTGGGTGTGTGTCAGTGTGGGTGTGTGTCAGTGTGTGTCAGTGTGTGTGTGTCAGTGTGTGTGAGTGTGTGTGCGTGTAAGTGTATGTCTGCATCAGTGTGTGTTTGTGCATCAGTGTGTGTGTGTCAATGTGTGTGTGTGTGCATGTTAGTGTGTGTGTGTAAGTGTGTGTCAGTGTGTGTGTGTATGTGTGTGTCAGTGTGTGTGTCAGTGTGTGTGTCTGTGTGTGCCAGTGTGCGTGTGTGTGTCAGTGTGTGTGTGTGTCAGTATGTGTGTGTCATGGTGTGTGTGTCATGGTGTGTGTGTGTGTGTGTCAGTGTGTGCGTCATTGTGTGTGTGTGCCAGTGTATGTGTCAGTGTGTGTGCGTGTCAGTGTGTGTGCATGTACGTGTGTGTCTGCGTCAGTGTGTGTTTGTGCGTCAGTGTGTGTGTGTGTCAATGCGTGTGTGTGTCAGTTTGTGCGTGTGCCAGTTTTGCGTGTGTCAGTGTGTGTGCGTGTCAGTGTGTGCATGTAAGTGTGTGTCTGCGTCAGTGTGTGTTTGTGCGTCAGTGTGTGTGTGCGTCAGTGTGTGTGCATCAGTGTGTGTGTGTGTCAATATGTGTGTGTGTGTGTCACTGTGTGTGTGTCACTGTGTGCGTGTCAGTGTGTGTGTGTCAGTGTGTGTGTCAGTGTGTCAGACTGTGTCAGTCTGTGTATGTGTCTGTGTGTGTGTATGTGTCAGTGTGTGTGTGTCACTGTGTGTGTGTCACTGTGTGTGTGTCAGTGTGTGTGTATCAGTGTGTGCGTCATTGTGTGTGTGTGTGTGTCGGTGTGTGTGTGTCACTGAGTGTGTCAGTGTGTGTGTGTGTCAGTGTGTGTGTGTGTGTCAGTGTGTGTGTGTGTCAGTGTTTGTGTGTGTCTGTGTGTGTGCGTGTCAGTGTGTGTGCGTGTCAGTGTGTGTGCGTGTAAGTGTGTGTCTGCGTCAGTGTGTGTTTGTGCATAAGTGTGTTTGTGTGTGTCAGTGTGTTTGTGTGTGTCAGTGTGGGTGTGTGTCAGTGTGGGTGTGTGTCAGTGTGTGTCAGTGTGTGTGTGTCAGTGTGTGTGAGTGTGTGTGCGTGTAAGTGTATGTCTGCATCAGTGTGTGTTTGTGCATCAGTGTGTGTGTGTCAATGTGTGTGTGTGTGCATGTTAGTGTGTGTGTGTAAGTGTGTGTCAGTGTGTGTGTGTATGTGTGTGTCAGTGTGTGTGTCAGTGTGTGTGTCTGTGTGTGCCAGTGTGCGTGTGTGTGTCAGTGTGTGTGTGTGTCAGTATGTGTGTGTCATGGTGTGTGTGTCATGGTGTGTGTGTGTGTGTGTCAGTGTGTGCGTCATTGTGTGTGTGTGCCAGTGTATGTGTCAGTGTGTGTGCGTGTCAGTGTGTGTGCATGTACGTGTGTGTCTGCGTCAGTGTGTGTTTGTGCGTCAGTGTGTGTGTGCGTCAGTGTGTGTGCGTCAGTGGGTGTGTGTGTGTGTCAATGATGTGTGTGTGTGTCAGTGTCAGTGTGTGTGTGTGTCAGTGTGTGTGTCAGTGTGTGCGTGTCAGTGTGTGTGTCAGTGTGTGTGTCACTGTGCGTGTGTGTGTGTGTCAGTGTGTGCGTCATTGTGTGTGTGTGCCAGTGTGTGTGTCAGTGTGTGTGTGTCAGTTTGTGCGTGTGTCAGTGCGTGTGCATGTCAGTGTGTGTGCGTGTAAGTGTGTGTCTGCGTCAGTGTGTGTGTGTGTGTCAGTGTGTGTGTCAGTGTGTGTGTGTCACTGTGTGCGTGACAGTGTGTGTGTGCGTATGTCAGTGTGTGTGTCAGTGTGTGTGTGTGAGTGTTTGTGTGTGTCAGTGTGTGTGTCAAGACTGTGCCAGTCTGTGTGTGTCTGTGCGTGTGTATGTGTCAGTGTGTGTGTGTGCCAGTGTGTGTGTGTCAGTGTCAGTGTGTGTGCGTCAGTGTGTGTGTGTGTGCGTGTGTCTGTCAGTGTGTGTATGTGAGTGTGTGTTGGCAGTGTGTATGTCACTGTGTGCATGTGTGTGTCAGTGTGTGTGTGTGCGTGTAAGAGTGTGTCAGTGTCTGTGTCAGTGTGTGTGTGTCAGTGTGTGTGTGTCAGTGTGTGTGTGTCAGTGTGTGTGGGTGTCAGTGTGTGCATGTCAGTGTGTGCGTGTGTCTGTCAGTGTGTGTATGTGTGTGTGTCAGTGTGTGTTTGTGTCAGTGTGTATGTCACTGTGTGCGTGTGTGTGTCAGTGTGTATGTGTGTCAGTGTGTGTGTCAGTGTGTGTGTCAGTGTGTGTGTGTCAGTGTGTGTGTGACAGATTGTGTGTCTGTGTGTCTGTGTGTCAGTGTGTGTGTGTCAGTGTGTGTGTGTGTCAGTGTGTGTGGGTGGGTGTCAGTGTGTGTGTGTCAGTGTGAGCGTGTGTCATTGTCAGTGTGTGTGTGTGTCACTGTGTGCGTCAGTGTGTGTGTCAGTGTGTGTGTGTATGTCAGTGTGTGTGTGTCAGTGTGTGTGTGTGTCACTGTGTGCGTCAGTGTGTGTGTGTCAGTGTGTGTGTGTATGTCAGTGTGTGTGTGTCAGTGTGTGTCAGACTGTCAGTCTGTGTATGTGTCTGTGTGTGTGTATGTGTCAGTGTGTGTGTGTGTGTCAGTGTGTGTGTCAGTGTGTGTGTGTCAGTGTGTGTGTGTGTCAGTGTGTGCGTCATTGTGTGTGTGTGTCAGTGTGTGTGTGTCACTGTGTGCGTGTTCATGTGTGTGTGTCAGTGTGTGTGTGTCAGTGTTTGTGTGTGTCCGTGTGTGTGCGTGTCAGTGTGTGTGCGTGTCAGTGTGTGTGCGTGTAAGTGTGTGTCTGCTTCAGTGTGTGTTTGTGCATCAGAGTGTGTGTTTGTGCGTCAGAGTGTGTCAGTGTGTCAGTGTGTGTGTGTGTGTGTCACTGTGTGTGTGTCACTGTGCATTTTTGTCAGTGTGTATGTCAGTTTGTGTGTCAGTGTTTGTGTGTGTCAGTGTGTGTGCGTGTCAGTGTGTGTGCATGTCAGTGTGTGTGCATGTAAGTGTGTGTCTGCATCAGTGTGTGTTTGTGCGTCAGTGTGTGTCAGTGTGTATGTGTGTCACTGTGTGTGTGTCACTGTGTGCGTGTCAGTGTGTGTGTCAGTGTGTGTGTGTCAGTGTTTGTGTGTGTCAGTGTGTGTGTCAGACTATGTCAGTCTGTGTATGTGTCTGTGTGTGTGTGTGTGTCAGTGTGTGTGCCAGTGTGCGTGTCAGTGTGTGCGTGTGTCTGTCAGTGTGTGTGCGTCAGTGGGTGTGTGTGTGTGTCAATGATGTGTGTGTGTGTCAGTGTCAGTGTGTGTGTGTGTCAGTGTGTGTGTCAGTGTGTGCGTGTCAGTGTGTGTGTCAGTGTGTGTGTCACTGTGCGTGTGTGTGTGTGTCAGTGTGTGCGTCATTGTGTGTGTGTGCCAGTGTGTGTGTCAGTGTGTGTGTGTCAGTTTGTGCGTGTGTCAGTGCGTGTGCATGTCAGTGTGTGTGCGTGTAAGTGTGTGTCTGCGTCAGTGTGTGTGTGTGTGTCAGTGTGTGTGTCAGTGTGGGTGTGTCACTGTGTGCGTGACAGTGTGTGTGTGCGTATGTCAGTGTGTGTGTCAGTGTGTGTGTGTGAGTGTTTGTATGTGTCAGTGTGTGTGTCAAGACTGTGCCAGTCTGTGTGTGTCTGTGCGTGTGTATGTGTCAGTGTGTGTGTGTGCCAGTGTGTGTGTGTCAGTGTCAGTGTGTGTGCGTCAGTGTGTGTGTGTGTGTGCGTGTGTCTGTCAGTGTGTGTATGTGAGTGTGTGTTGGCAGTGTGTATGTCACTGTGTGCATGTGTGTGTCAGTGTGTGTGTGTGCGTGTAAGAGTGTGTCAGTGTCTGTGTCAGTGTGTGTGTGTCAGTGTGTGTGTGTCAGTGTGTGTGTGTCAGTGTGTGTGGGTGTCAGTGTGTGCATGTCAGTGTGTGCGTGTGTCTGTCAGTGTGTGTATGTGTGTGTGTCAGTGTGTGTTTGTGTCAGTGTGTATGTCACTGTGTGCGTGTGTGTGTCAGTGTGTATGTGTGTCAGTGTGTGTGTCAGTGTGTGTGTCAGTGTGTGTGTGTCAGTGTGTGTGTGACAGATTGTGTGTCTGTGTGTCTGTGTGTCAGTGTGTGTGTGTCAGTGTGTGTGTGTGTCAGTGTGTGTGGGTGGGTGTCAGTGTGTGTGTGTCAGTGTGAGCGTGTGTCATTGTCAGTGTGTGTGTGTGTCACTGTGTGCGTCAGTGTGTGTGTCAGTGTGTGTGTGTATGTCAGTGTGTGTGTGTCAGTGTGTGTGTGTGTCACTGTGTGCGTCAGTGTGTGTGTGTCAGTGTGTGTGTGTATGTCAGTGTGTGTGTGTCAGTGTGTGTCAGACTGTCAGTCTGTGTATGTGTCTGTGTGTGTGTATGTGTCAGTGTGTGTGTGTGTGTCAGTGTGTGTGTCAGTGTGTGTGTGTCAGTGTGTGTGTGTGTCAGTGTGTGCGTCATTGTGTGTGTGTGTCAGTGTGTGTGTGTCACTGTGTGCGTGTTCATGTGTGTGTGTCAGTGTGTGTGTGTCAGTGTTTGTGTGTGTCCGTGTGTGTGCGTGTCAGTGTGTGTGCGTGTCAGTGTGTGTGCGTGTAAGTGTGTGTCTGCTTCAGTGTGTGTTTGTGCATCAGAGTGTGTGTTTGTGCGTCAGAGTGTGTCAGTGTGTGTGTGTGTGTGTCACTGTGTGTGTGTCACTGTGCATTTTTGTCAGTGTGTATGTCAGTTTGTGTGTCAGTGTTTGTGTGTGTCAGTGTGTGTGCGTGTCAGTGTGTGTGCATGTCAGTGTGTGTGCATGTAAGTGTGTGTCTGCATCAGTGTGTGTTTGTGCGTCAGTGTGTGTCAGTGTGTATGTGTGTCACTGTGTGTGTGTCACTGTGTGCGTGTCAGTGTGTGTGTCAGTGTGTGTGTGTCAGTGTTTGTGTGTGTCAGTGTGTGTGTCAGACTATGTCAGTCTGTGTATGTGTCTGTGTGTGTGTGTGTGTCAGTGTGTGTGCCAGTGTGCGTGTCAGTGTGTGCGTGTGTCTGTCAGTGTGTGTGTGTCAGTGTGTTTGTGTGTGCCAGTGTGTGTGTGTAAGTGTGTGTGTGTCAGTGTGTGTGTGCGTCAGTGTGTGTGTGTGTGTGTCAGTGTGTGTGCGTGTCAGTGTGTGTGTGTGTGCGTGTCAGTGTGTGTGCGTGTGTGTGTGTCTGCATCAGTGTGTGTTTGTGCATCAGTGTGTGTCAATGTGTGTCAGTGTGTGTGTCAGAGTGTATGTGTGTCACTGTGTGTGTGTCACTGTGTGCGTGGCAGTGTGTGTGTCAGTGTGTGTGTGTGTCAGTGTGTGTGTGTCAGACTGTCAGTCTGCGTGTGTGTGTGTCAGTGTGTGTCACGGTGTGTGTGTGTGTCAGTGTGTGCGTCATTGTGTGTGTGTGAGCCAGTGTATGTGTCAGTGTGTGTCAGTTTGTGCGTGTGTCAGTTTGTGTGTGTGTCAGTGTGTGTGCGTGTCAGTGTGTGTGCGTGTAAGTGTGTGTCTGCGTCAGTGTGTGTGCGTGTCAGCGTGTGTGTGTCACTGTGTGTGTGTGTCACTGTGTGCGTGTCAGTGTGTGTGTGTGTCAGTGTGTGTGTGTCAGTGTTTGTGTGTGTCAGTGTGTGTGTCAAGACTGTGCCAGTCTGTGTATGTGTCTCTGTGTGTGTGTATGTGTCAGTGTGTATGTGTCAGTGTGTGTGTGCCAGTGTGTGTGTGTGTGTCAGTGTGTCTGTCAGTGTGTGTGCGTCAGTGTGTGTGTGTGTGTGTGTGCCAGTGTGTGTCAGTGTGTGCGTGTCAGTGTGTGCGTGTGTCTGTCAGTGTGTGTGTGTGTCAGTGTGTGTTTGTGTCAGTGTGTATGTCACTGTGTGCATGTGTGTGTCAGTGTGTGTGTGTGTAAGTGTGTGTCAGTGTGTGTGTGTGTGTCAGTGTGTGTGGGTGGGTGTCAGTGTGTGTGTAATTGTGTGTGTCAGTGCGTGTGTGTCAGTGTGTGTGTGTGTATGCCAGTGTGTGTGTCAGTGTGTGTATCGGTGTGTGTCAGTGTGTGTATGTGTGTGTCAGTGTGGGTGTGTGTGTGTGTGTCAGTGTGTGTGTCAGTGTCTGTGTGTGTCACTGTGTGCGTGTGTGTATGTCAGTGTGCATGTCAGTGTGTGTGTGTCAGTGTGTGTGTGTCAGTGTGTGTGTGTGTCAGTGTGTGTGTGCTAGTGTGTGTGTGTCAGTGTGTGCGTGTCAGTGTGTGCTTGTGTCTGTCAGTGTGTGCGTCAGTGTGTGTGTCAGTGTGTTTGTGTGTGTCAGTGTGTGTGTGTGTCATTGAGTGTGTGTGTGTCAGTGTGTGTGTGTCAGTGTGTGTGTGTATACCAGTGTGTGTGTCAGTGTGTGCATCAGTGTGTATGTCAGTTTGTGTATGTGTGTGTCAGTGTGGGTGTGTGTGCCAGTGTGTGTGTGTCAGTGTGTGTGTGTCAGTGTGTGTGTGTCACTGTGTGCATGTGTGTGTCGGTGTGTGTGTGTGTGTGTCTGTCAGTGTGTGTGTGTGTCAGTGTGTGTTTGTGTCAGTGTGTATGTCACTGTGTGCGTGTGTGTGTCAGTGTGTGTGTGTGTAAGTGTGTGTCAGTGTGTGTGTGTCAGTGTGTGTGTCAGTGTGTGTGTGTCAGTGTGTGTGTGTGACAGATTGTGTGTGAGTGTGTCTGTGTGTCAGTGTGTGTGTGTGTCAGTGTGTGTGTGTCAGTCTGTGTGGGTGGGTGTCAGTGTGTGTGTCATTGTGTGTGTGTCAGTGCGTGTGTCAGTGTGTGTGTGTATGCCAGTGTGTGTGTCAGTGTGTGTATCGGTGTGTGTCAATGTGTGTATGTGTGTTTGTCAGTGTGTACGTGTGTGTCAGTGTGTGTGTGTGTGTGTGTGTGTGTGTGTGTCACTGTGTGCATGTGTGTGTCAGTGTGTGCGTGTGTGTCCGTGTATGTGTGTGTGTGTCAGTGTGTGTCAGTCTGTGCATGTGTCAGTGTGTGTGGGTGGGTGTCAGTGTGTGTGTGTCAGTGTGTGTGTCATTGAGTGTGTGTGTCAGTGTGTGTATGCCAGTGTGTGTCAGTGTGTGTATCAGTGTCTGTCAGTGTGTGTACGTGTGTCGGTGTGTGTGTGTGTGCCAGTGTGTGTGTGTCAGTGTGTGTGTCACTGTGTGTGTGTCAGTGTGTATGTGTAAGTGTGTGTCAGTGTCTGTGTGTCAGTGTATGTGTGTCAGTGTATGTGTGTCAGTGTGTGTCAGTCTGTGTATGTGTCAGTGTGTGTCATTGTGTGCGTGTGTAAGTGTGTGTCGTGTAAGTGTGTCATGTGTGTGTGTCAGTGTGTGTCATTCTGTGTATGTGTCAGTGTGTATCAGTGTGTGTGTTGTCAGTGTGTGTGTCACTGTGTGTGTGTCAATGTGTGTGTCAGTGTGTGTGTGTGTGTCAGTGTGTGTGTGTGCGTCAGTGTGTGTGTGCCAGTGTGTGTGTCAGTGTGTGCGTGTCAGTGTGTGCGTGTCTGTCAGTGTGTGTATGTGTGTGTGTCAGTGTGGGTGTGTGCCAGTGTGTGTGTGTCAGTGTGTGTGTCACTGTGTGCACGTGTGTGTCTGTGTGTGTGTGTCTATCAGTGTGTGTGTGTCAGTGTGTGTTTGTGTCAGTATGTATGTCACTGTGTGCGTGTATGTGTCAGTGTGTGTGTATGTAAGTGTGTGTCAGTGTGTGTGTGTCAGTGTGTGTGTGTCAGTGTGTGTCATTCTGTGTATGTGTCAGTGTGTATCAGTGTGTGTGTTGTCAGTGTGTGTGTCACTGTGTGTGTGTCAATGTGTGTGTGTCAGTGTGTGTGTGTGTGTGTGTGTGTCAGTGTGTGTGTGTGCGTCAGTGTGTGTGTGTGCCAGTGTGTGTGTCAGTGTGTGCGTGTCAGTGTGTGCGTGTGTCTGTCAGTGTGTGTATGTGTGTGTGTCAGTGTGGGTGTGTGCCAGTGTGTGTGTGTCAGTGTGTGTGTCACTGTGTGCACGTGTGTGTCTGTGTGTGTGTGTGTCTGTCAGTGTGTGTGTGTCAGTGTGTGTTTGTGTCAGTATGTATGTCACTGTGTGCGTGTATGTGTCAGTGTGTGTGTGTGTGTAAGTGTGTGTCAGTGTGTGTGTGTCAGTGTGTGTGTGTCAGTGTGTGTGTGACAGATTGTGTGTGAGTGTGTCTGTGTGTGAGTGTGTGTGTGTGTGTCAGTGTGTGTGTGTCAGTGTGTGTGGGTGGGTGTCAGTGTGCGTGTGTGTATGTCAGTGTGCATGTGTCAGTGTGTGTGTGTCAGTGTGTGTGTGTGTGTCAGTGTGTGTGTGCCAGTGTGTGTGTGTCAGTGTGTGCGTGTCAGTGTGTGCTTGTGTCTGTCAGTGTGTGCGTCAGTGTGTTTGTGTGTGTCAGTGTGTGTGTGTGTGTCAGTGTGTGTGTCATTGAGTGTGTGTGTGTCAGTGTGTGTGTCAGTGTGTGTGTATGCCAGTGTGTGTGTCAGTGTGTGCATCAGTGTGTATCAGTGTTATGTCAGTTTGTGTATGTGTGTGTCAGTGTGGGTGTGTGTGCCAGTGTGTGTGTGTGTGTGTCAGTGTGTGTGTGTCAGTGTGTGTGTCACTGTGTGCATGTGTGTGTCAGTGTGTGTGTGTGTCTGTCAGTGTGTGTGTGTGTGTGTGTGTCAGTGTGCGTTTGTGTCAGTGTGTATGTCACTGTGTGTGTGTGTGTGTCAGTGTGTGTGTGTGTAAGTGTGTGTCAGTGTGTGTGTGTCAGTCTGTGTGGGTGGGTGTCAGTGTGTGTGTGTGTCATTGTGTGTGTGTCAGTGCGTGTGTCAGTGTGTGTGTATGCCAGTGTGTGTGTGTCAGTGTGTGTATCGGTGAATGTCAGTGTGTGTATGTGTGTGTCAGTGTGGACGTGTGTGTCAGTGTGTGTGTTGTGTGTGTGTGTCACTGTGTGCATGTGTGTGTCAGTGTGTGTGTGTGTCCGTGTATGTGTGTGTGTCAGTGTGTGTCAGTCTGTGCATGTGTCAGTGTGTGTGGGTGGGTGTCAGTGTGTGTGTGTCAGTGTGTGTGTCCTTGAGTGTGTGTGTGTCAGTGTGTGTGTGTGTATGCCAGTGTGTGTGTCAGTGTGTGTATCAGTGTCTGTCAGTGTGTGTACGTGTGTGTCGGTGTGTGTGTGTGTGCCAGTGTGTGTGTGTCAGTGTGTGTGTCACTGTGTGTGTGTCAGTGTGTGTGTGTAAGTGTGTGTCAGTGTCTGTGTGTCAGTGTATGTGTGTCAGTGTCTGTGTGTCAGTGTGTCAGTCTGTGTATGTGTCAGTGTGTGTCATTGTGTGCGTGTGTAAGTGTGTGTCGTGTAAGTGTGTCATGTGTGTGTGTCAGTGTGTGTGTGTGTGTCAGTGTGTGTGTGTGCGTCAGTGTGTGTGTATGCCAGTGTGTGTGTCAGTGTGTGCGTGTCAGTGTGTGCGTGTGTCTGTCAGTGTGTGTATGTGTGTGTGTCAGTGTGGGTGTGTGCCAGTGTGTGTGTGTCAGTGTGTGTGTCACTGTGTGCACGTGTGTGTCTGTGTGTGTGTGTGTCTGTCAGTGTGTGTGTGTCAGTGTGTGTTTGTGTCAGTATGTATGTCACTGTGTGCGTGTGTGTGTCAGTGTGTGTGTGTAAGTGTGTGTCAGTGTGTGTGTGTCAGTGTGTGTGTGTCAGTGTGTGTGTGACAGATTGTGTGTGAGTGTGTCTGTGTGTCAGTGTGTGTGTGTGTGTGTGTGTGTCAGTGTGTGTGTGTCAGTGTGTGTGGGTGGGTGTCAGTGTGTGTGTGTCATTGTGTGTGTGTCAGTGCGTGTGTCAGTGTGTGTGTGTATGCCAGTGTGTGTGTCAGTGTGTGTATCGGTGTGTGTCAGTGTGTGTATGTGTGTGTCAGTGTGGGTGTGTGTGTCAGTGTGTGTGTCAGTGTGTGTGTCACTGTGTGCATGTGTGTGTCAGTGTGTGTGTGTGTGTGTGTCAGTGTGTGTCAGTCTGTGTATGTGTCAGTGTGTGTGGGTGGGTGTCAGTGTGCGTGTGTGTATGTCAGTGTGCATGTGTCAGTGTGTGTGTGTCAGTGTGTGTGTGTGTGTCAGTGTGTGTGTGCCAGTGTGTGTGTGTCAGTGTGTGCGTGTCAGTGTGTGCTTGTGTCTGTCAGTGTGTGCGTCAGTGTGTTTGTGTGTGTCAGTGTGTGTGTGTGTGTCAGTGTGTGTGTCATTGAGTGTGTGTGTGTCAGTGTGTGTGTCAGTGTGTGTGTATGCCAGTGTGTGTGTCAGTGTGTGCATCAGTGTGTATCAGTGTGTATGTCAGTTTGTGTATGTGTGTGTCAGTGTGGGTGTGTGTGCCAGTGTGTGTGTGTGTGTGTCAGTGTGTGTGTGTCAGTGTGTGTGTCACTGTGTGCATGTGTGTGTCAGTGTGTGTGTGTGTGTCTGTCAGTGTGTGTGTGTGTGTGTGTGTGTCAGTGTGCGTTTGTGTCAGTGTGTATGTCACTGTGTGTGTGTGTGTGTGTCAGTGTGTGTGTGTGTAAGTGTGTGTCAGTGTGTGTGTGTCAGTCTGTGTGGGTGGGTGTCAGTGTGTGTGTGTCATTGTGTGTGTGTCAGTGCGTGTGTCAGTGTGTGTGTATGCCAGTGTGTGTGTGTCAGTGTGTGTATCGGTGAATGTCAGTGTGTGTATGTGTGTGTCAGTGTGGACGTGTGTGTCAGTGTGTGTGTTGTGTGTGTGTGTCACTGTGTGCATGTGTGTGTCAGTGTGTGTGCGTGTCCGTGTATGTGTGTGTGTCAGTGTGTGTCAGTCTGTGCATGTGTCAGTGTGTGTGGGTGGGTGTCAGTGTGTGTGTGTCAGTGTGTGTGTCATTGAGTGTGTGTGTGTCAGTGTGTGTGTGTGTGTATGCCAGTGTGTGTGTCAGTGTGTGTATCAGTGTCTGTCAGTGTGTGTACGTGTGTGTCGGTGTGTGTGTGTGTGCCAGTGTGTGTGTGTGTCGGTGTGTGTGTCACTGTGTGTGTGTCAGTGTGTGTGTGTAAGTGTGTGTCAGTGTCTGTGTGTCAGTGTATGTGTGTCAGTGTCTGTGTGTCAGTGTGTCAGTCTGTGTATGTGTCAGTGCGTGTCATTGTGTGCGTGTGTAAGTGTGTGTCGTGTAAGTGTGTCATGTGTGTGTGTCAGTGTGTGTGTGTGTGTCAGTGTGTGTGTGTGCGTCAGTGTGTGTGTATGCCAGTGTGTGTGTCAGTGTGTGCGTGTCAGTGTGTGCGTGTGTCTGTCAGTGTGTGTATGTGTGTGTGTCAGTGTGGGTGTGTGCCAGTGTGTGTGTGTCAGTGTGTGTGTCACTGTGTGCACGTGTGTGTCTGTGTGTGTGTGTGTCTGTCAGTGTGTGTGTGTCAGTGTGTGTTTGTGTCAGTATGTATGTCACTGTGTGCGTGTGTGTGTCAGTGTGTGTGTGAGTGTGTGTCAGTGTGTGTGTGTCAGTGTGTGTGTGTCAGTGTGTGTGTGACAGATTGTGTATGAGTGTGTCTGTGTGTCAGTGTGTGTGTGTGTGTGTGTCAGTGTGTGTGTGTCAGTGTGTGTGGGTGGGTGTCAGTGTGTGTGTGTCATTGTGTGTGTGTCAGTGCGTGTGTCAGTGTGTGTGTGTGTATGCCAGTGTGTGTGTCAGTGTGTGTATCGGTGTGTGTCAGTGTGTGTATGTGTGTGTCAGTGCGGGTGTGTGTGTCAGTGTGTGTGTCAGTGTGTGTGTCACTGTGTGCATGTGTGTGTCAGTGTGTGTGTGTGTGTGTCAGTGTGTGTCAGTCTGTGTATGTGTCAGTGTGTGTGGGTGGGTGTCAGTGTGTGTGTGTCAGTGTGTGTGTCATTGAGTGTGTGTGTGTCAGTGTGTGTATGCCAGTGTGTGTGTCAGTGTGTGTATCAGTGTCTGTCAGTGTGTGTACGTGTGGGTCGGTGTGTGTGTGTGTGTGTGCCAGTGTGTGTGTGTCACCGTGTGTGTGTCAGTGTGTGTGTGTAAGTGTGTGTGTGTCAGTGTATTTGTGTCAGTGCATGTGTGTCAGTGTGTGTCAGTCTGTGTATGTGTCAGTGTGTGTCATTGTGTGCGTGTGTAAGTGTGTGTCGTGTAAGTGTCTGTCGTGTAAGTGTGTCATGTGTGTGTGTCAGTGTGTGTCATTCTGTGTGTGTCAGTGTGTGTCAATGTGTGTGTTGTCAGTGTGTGTGTCACTGTGTGTGTGTCAATGTGTGTGTGTCAGTGTGTGTGTGTGTCAGTGTGTGTGTGTGCGTCAGTGTGTGTGTGCGTGCCAGTGTGTGTGTCAGTGTGTGCGTGTCAGTGTGTGCGTGTGTCTGTCAGCGTGTGTATGTGTGTGTGTCAGTGTGGGTGTGTGTGCCAGTGTGTGTCAGTGTGTGTGTCACTGTGTGTGTAAGTGTGTGTCAGTGTGTGTGTGTCAGTGTATGTGTGTCAGTGTATGTGTGTCAGTCTGTGTATGTGTCAGTGTGTGTGTGTGTGTCAGTGTGTGCGTGTGTCTGTGTGTCACTGTGTGCGTGTGTGTCTGTGTGTGTGTAAGTGTGTGTCATGTGTGTGGGTCAGTGTGTGTCAGTCTGTGTATGTGTCAGTGTGTGTGTTGTCAGTGTGTGTCTGCCAGTGTGTGTGTGTGCATCAGTGTGTGTGTGTGTGCCAGTGTGTGTGTCAGCGTGTGCGTGTGTCTGTCAGTGTGTGTATGTGTGTCAGTGTGTGTGTGTCAGTGTGTGTTTGTGTCAGTGTGTATGTCACTGTGTGCGTGTGTGTGTCAGTGTGTGTGTGTAAGTGTGTGTGTCAGTGTGTGTGTGACAGATTGTGTGTGAGTGTGTATGTGTGTCAGTGTGTGTGTGTGTCAGTGTGTGTGTGCGTGTCAGTGTGTGTGGGTGTGTGTCAGTGTGTGTGTCAGTGTGTGTGTCATTGTGTGTGTGTGAGTGTGTGTGTGTATGCCTGTGTGTGTGTCAGTGTGTGTGTGTCACTGTGTGCGTGTCGGTGTGTGTGTGTCAGTGTGTGTGTGTCAGTGTGTGTGCCAGACTGTGTCAGTCTGTGTGTGTGTCTGTGTGTGTGTGTATGTGTCAGTGTGTGTCAGTGTGTGTCACTGTGTGTGTGTCAGTGTGTGCGTCATTGTGTGTGTGTGAGCCAGTGTATGTGTCAGTGTGTGTGTGTGTCAGTTTGTACATGTCAGTGTGTGCGCGTGTCAGTGTGTGTTCGTGTAAGTGTGTGTCTGCGTCAGTGTGTGTCAGTGTGTGTGTCAGTGTGTGTGTGTCACTGTGTGTGTGTCACTGTGTGCGTGTCAGTGTGTGTGTGTGTCAGTGTTTGTGTGTGTCAGTGTGTGTGTCAAGACTGTGCCAGTCTGTGTATGTGTCTGTATGTGTGTGTATGTCAGTGTGTGTGTGTGTGTGTGTCAGTGTGTGTGTGCCAGTGTGTGTGTGTGTGTCAGTGTGTCTGTCAGTGTGTGTGTGCGTCAGTGTGTGTGTGTCAGTGTGTGCGTCAGTGTGTGTGTGTGTGTGTGCCAGTGTGTGTGCCAGTGTGTGCGTGTGTCCATCAGTGTGTGTATGTGTGTGTGTGTCAGTGTGTGTTTGTGTCAGTGTGTATGTCACTGTGTGCGTGTGTGTGTCAGTGTGTGTGTGTAAGTGTGTGTCAGTGTATGTGTGTCAGTGTGTGTGTCATTGTGTGTGTGTCAATGCGTGTGTGTCAGTGTGTGTGTGTATCGGTGTGTGTCAGTGTGTGTATGTGTGTGTCAGTGTGGGTGTGTGTGTCAGTGTGTGTGTCAGTGTCTGTGTGTGTCACTGTGTGCGTGTGTATGTCAGTGTGCGTGCGTGTGTCAGTGTGTGTGTGTCAGTGTGTGTGCCAGTGTGTGTGTGTGTCAGTGTGTCTGTCAGTGTGTGTGTGTATGCCAGTGTGTCTGTCAGCGTGTGTATGTGTGTGTGTCAGTGCGGGTGTGTGTGCCAGTGTGTGTGTGTGTGTGTGTGTCAGTGTGTGTGTCACTGTGTGTAAGTGTGTGTCAGTGTGTGTGTGTGTCAATGTGTGTGTGTCAGTGTGTGTGTCAGTGTATGTCGTGTAAGTGTGTGTCATGTGTGTGGGTCAGTGTGTGTCAGTCTGTGTATGTGTCAGTGTGTGTGTTGTCAGTGTGTGTGTCACTGTGTGTGTCAGTGTGTGTGTGTCAGTGTGTGTGTGTCTGTCAGTGTGTGTGTGCGTCAGTGTGTGTGTGTGTAAGTGTGTGTCAGTGTGTGTGTGTGTCAGTGTGTGTGTGTCAGTGTGTGTGTGACAGATTGTGTGTGAGTGTGTCTGTGTGTCAGTGTGTGTGTGTGTGTGTCAGTGTGTGTGTGTGTCAGTGTGTGTGTGTGTGTCAGTGTGTGTGTCAGTGTGTGTGTGACAGATTGTGTGTGAGTGTGTCAGTGTGTGTGTGTGTGTGTCAGTGTGTGTGTGTGTGTCAGTGTGGGTGTGTGTGTCAGTGTGTGTGTGTCAGTGTGTGCGTGTGTGTCAGTGTGTGTGTGCCAGTGTGTGTGTCAGTGTGTGCGGGTGTCTGTCAGTGTGTGTATGTGTGTCAGTGTGTGTGTGTCAGTGTGTGTTTGTGTCAGTGTGTGTGTGTCAGTGTGTATGTCACTGTGTGCGTGTGTGTGTGTAAGTGTGTGTGTGTTTGTCAGTGTGTGTGTGACAGATTGTGTGTGAGTGTGTATGTGTGTCAGTGTGTGTCAGTGTGTGTGTGTGTGTGTCAGTGTGCGTGGGTGTGTGTCAGTGTGTGTGTGTCAGTGTGTGTGTGTGTCAGTGTGTGTGTGTGTGTATGCCAGTGTGTGTGTCAGTGTGTGTGTGTGTCACTGTGTGTGTGTAACTGTGTGCGTGTCGGTGTGTGTGTGTCAGTGTGTGTGTGTGTCAGTGTGTGTGCCAGACTGTGTCAGTCTGTGTGTGTGTCAGTGTGTGTGTGTGTCAGTATGTGTGGGTGTGTGTCAGTGTGTGTGTGTCAGTGTGTGTGTCATTGTGTGTGTGTGTGTGTCAGTGTGTGTGTGTCTGTGTGTGTGTAACTGTGTGCGTGTCGGTGTGTGTGTCAGTGTGTGTGTGTGTCAGTGTGTGTGCCAGACTGTCAGTCTGTGTGTGTGTCTGTGTGTGTGTGTGTATGTATCAGTGTGTGTCAGTGTGTGTCACTGTGTGTGTGTCACTGTGTGTGTGTCAGTGTGTGCGTCATTGTGTGCGTGTGAGCCAGTGTATGTGTCAGTGTGTTTGTGTCAGTTTGTGCATGTGTCAGTGTGTGCGCGTGTCAGTGTGTGTGCGTGTAAGTGTGTGTCTGCGTCAGTGTGTGTGTGTCAGTGTGTGTGTCAGTGTGTGTGTGTGTGTCACTGTGTGTGTGTCACTGTGTGCGTGTCAGTGTGTGTGTGTGTGTCAGTGTGTGTGTGTGTCAGTGTTTGTGTGTGTCAAGACTGTGCCAGTCTGTGTATGTGTGTGTGTATGTCAGTGTGTGTGTGTGTGTGTCAGTGTGTGTGTGCCAGTGTGTGTGTGTGTGTCAGTGTGTCTGTCAGTGTGTGTGTGCGTCAGTGTGTGTGTGTCAGTGTGTCTGTCAGTGTGTGCGTCAGTGTGTGTGTGTGTGCCAGTGTGTGTGTCAGTGTGTGCGTGTGTCTGTCAGTGTGTGTATGTGTGTGTGTGTCAGTGTGTGTTTGTGTCAGTGTGTATGTCACTGTGTGCGTGTGTGTGTCAGTGTGGGTGTGTAAGTATGTGTCAGTGTATGTGTGTCAGTGTGTGTGTCAGTGTGTGTGTCAGTGTGTGTGTGTGACAGATTGTGTGTGTGTGTCATTGTGTGTGTGTCAATGCGTGTGTGTCAGTGTGTGTGTATCGGTGTGGGTCAGTGTGTGTATGTGTGTCAGTGTGTGTGTGTGTGTCAGTGTGTGTGTCAGTGTCTGTGTGTGTCACTGTGTGCATGTGTATGTCAGTGTGCGTGCGTGTGTCAGTGTGTGTGTGTCAGTGTGTGTGTCAGTGTGTGTGTCAGTGTGTGTGTGCCAGTGTGTGTGTGTCAGTGTGTCTGTCAGTGTGTGTGTGCCAGTGTGTGTGTGTGTCAGTGTGTGCGTGTCAGTGTGTGCGTGTGTCTGTCAGTGTGTGTGTCAGTGTGTGTGTCAGTGTGTTTGTGTGTCAGTGTGTGTGTCAGTGTGTGTGTCATTGAGTGTGTGTGTGTCATTGAGTGTGTGTGTGTCAATGTGTGTGTGTGTATGTCAGTGTATGTGTGTGTGTGTATGCCAGTGTATGTATCAGTGTGTGTCAGTGTGTGTGTCAGTGTGTGTATGTGTGCCAGTGTGTGTGTGTGTCAGTGTGTGTGTCAGAGTGTGTGTCACTGTGTGCGTGTGTGTGTCAGTGTGTGTGTGTGTGTGTCCGTGTATGTGTGTGTGTGCCAGTGTGTGTGCCACTGTGTGCATGTGTGTGTCAGTGTGTGTGTGTGTGTGTAAGTGTGTGTCTGTGTGTGTCCGTGTATGTGTGTGTGTCAGTGTGTGTCAGTCTGTGTATGTGTCAGTGTGTGTGGGTGGGTGTCAGTGTGTGTGTGTCAGTGTGTGTGTCATTGAGTGTGTGTGTGTCAGTGTGTGAGTGTATGCCAGTGTGTGTGTCAGTGTGTGTATCAGTGTCTGTCAGTGTGTGTACGTGTGTGTCGGTGTGTGTGTGTGTGCCAGTGTGTGTGTGTGTCAGTGTGTGTGTCACTGTGTGTGTGTCAGTGTGTGTGTGTAAGTGTGTGTCAGTGTCTGTGTGTCACTGTATGTGTGTCAGTGTATGTGTGTCAGTGTGTGTCAGTCTGTGTATGTGTCAGTGTGTGCGTGTGTGTGTCGTGTAAGTGTCTGTCGTGTAAGTGTGTCATGTGTGTGTGTCAGTGTGTGTCATTCTGTGTGTGTCAGTGTGTATCAGTGTGTGTGTTGTCAGTGTGTGTGTCACTGTGTGTGTGTCAATGTGTGTGTGTCAGTGTGTGTGTGTGTCAGTGTGTGTGTGTGCGTCAGTGTGTGTGTGTGCCAGTGTGTGTGTCAGTGTGTGTGTCATTGTGTGTGTGTGTGTCAGTGTGTGTGTGTATGCCAGTGTGTGTGTCAGTGTGTGTGTGTCACTGTGTGTGTAACTGTGTGCGTGTCGGTGTGTCACTGTGTGCGTGTGTGTGTCAGTGTGTGTGTAAGTGTATGTCGTGTAAGTGTGTGTCATGTGTGTGGGTCAGTGTGTGTCAGTCTGTGTATGTGTCAGTGTGTGTGTTGTCAGTGTGTGTGTCACTGTGTGTGTCAGTGTGTGTGTGTCAGTGTGCGCGTGTCAGTGTGTGCGTGTGTCTGTCAGTGTGTGTGTCAGTGTGTGTGTCAGTGTGTTTGTGTGTCAGTGTGTGTGTCAGTGTGTGTGTCATTGAGTGTGTGTGTGTCATTGAGTGTGTGTGTGTCAATGCGTGTGTGTGTGTATGTCAGTGTGTGTGTGTATGCCAGTGTATGTATCAGTGTGTGTCAGTGTGTGTGTCAGTGTGTGTATGTGTGCCAGTGTGTGTGTGTGTCAGTGTGTGTGTGTCAGAGTGTGTGTCACTGTGTGCGTGTGTGTGTCAGTGTGTGTGTGTGTCCGTGTATGTGTGTGTGTGCCAGTGTGTGTGTCACTGTGTGCATGTGTGTGTCAGTGTGTGTGTGTGTGTAAGTGTGTGTCTGTGTGTGTCCGTGTATGTGTGTGTGTGTCAGTGTGTGTCAGTCTGTGTATGTGTCAGTGTGTGTGGGTGGGTGTCAGTGTGTGTGTGTGTCAGTGTGTGTGTCATTGAGTGTGTGTGTGTCAGTGTGTGAGTGTATGCCAGTGTGTGTGTCAGTGTGTGTATCAGTGTCTGTCAGTGTGTGTACGTGTGTGTCGGTGTGTGTGTGTGTGTGCCAGTGTGTGTGTGTGTGTCAGTGTGTGTGTCACTGTGTGTGTGTCAGTGTGTGTGTGTAAGTGTGTGTCAGTGTCTGTGTGTCAGTGTATGTGTGTCAGTGTATGTGTGTCAGTGTGTGTCAGTCTGTGTATGTGTCAGTGTGTGTCATTGTGTGCGTGTGTGTGTCGTGTAAGTGTCTGTCGTGTAAGTGTGTCATGTGTGTGTGTCAGTGTGTGTCATTCTGTGTATGTGTCAGTGTGTATCAGTGTGTGTGTCAGTGTGTGTCACTGTGTGTGTGTCAATGTGTGTGTGTCAGTGTGTGTGTGTGTCAGTGTGTGTGTGTGCGTCAGTGTGTGTGTGTGTGTGCCAGTGTGTGTCAGTGTGTGTGTCATTGTGTGTGTGTGTCAGTGTGTGTGTGTATGCCAGTGTGTGTGTCAGTGTGTGTGTGTGTCACTGTGTGTGTAACTGCGTGCGTGTCGGTGTGTCACTGTGTGCGTGTGTGTGTCAGTGTGTGTGTAAGTGTATGTCGTGTAAGTGTGTGTCATGTGTGTGGGTCAGTGTGTGTCAGTCTGTGTATGTGTCAGTGTGTGTGTCACTGTGTGTGTCAGTGTGTGTGTGTCTGTCAGTGTGTGTTTGCGTCAGTGTGTGTGTGTAAGTGTGTGTCAGCGTGTGTGTGTGTCAGTGTGTGTGTGTCAGTGTGTGTGTGACAGATTGTGTGTGAGTGTGTCTGTGTGTCAGTGTGTGTGTGTGTGTCAGTGTGTGTGTGTGTCAGTGTGTGTGTGTCAGTGTGTGTGACAGATTGTGTGTGAGTGTGTCAGTGTGTGTGTGTGTGTCAGTGTGTGTGTGTCAGTGTGGGTGTGTGTGTCAGTGTGTGTGTCAGTGTGTGCGTGTGTGTCAGTGTGTGTGCCAGTGTGTGTGCCTGTGTGTGTGTGTGTGTGTGTCAGTGTGTGTATGTGTGTCAGTGTGTGTGTGTCAGTGCGTGTTTGTGTCCGTGTGTTTGTCACTGTGTGCGTGTGTGTGTCAGTGTGTGTGTGTAAGTGTGTGTGTGTGTGTCAGTGTATGTGTGACAGATTGTGTGTGAGTGTGTATGTGTGTCAGTGTGTGTGTGTCAGTGTGTGTGTGTGTGTCAGTGTGTGTGGGTGTGTGTCAGTGTGTGTGTGTCAGTGTGTGTGTCATTGTGTGTGTGTGTCAATGTGTGTATGCCAGTGTGTGTGTCAGTGTGTGTGTGCCACTGTGTGTGTAACTGTGCGCGTGTCGGTGTGTGTGTGTCAGTGTGTGTGTGTGTCAGTGTGTGTGTCAGTGTCTGTGTGTGTCACTGTGTGCATGTGTATGTCAGTGTGCGTGCGTGTGTCAGTGTGTGTGTGTCAGTGTGTGTGTCAGTGTGTGTGTGTGTGTCAGTGTGTGTGTATGCCAGTGTGTGTGTCAGTGTGTGTGTGTGTCACTGTGTGTGTGGAATTGTGTGCGTGTCGGTGTGTCACTGTGTGCGTGTGTGTGTCAGTGTGTGTGTAAGTGTATGTCGTGTAAGTGTGTGTCATGTGTGTGGGTCAGTGTGTGTCAGTCTGTGTATGTGTCAGTGTGTGTTGTCAGTGTGTGTGTCACTGTGGGTGTCAGTGTGTGTGTGTGTCTGTCAGTGTGTGTGTGCGTCAGTGTGTGTGTGTGTAAGTGTGTGTCAGCGTGTGTGTGTGTCAGTGTGTGTGTGTCAGTGTGTGTGTGACAGATTGTGTGTGAGTGTGTCTGTGTGTCAGTGTGTGTGTGTGTGTGTGTGTGTGTGTCAGTGTGTGTGTGTCAGTGTGTGTGTGTGTCAGTGTGTGTGTGTCAGTGTGTGTGACAGATTGTGTGTGAGTGTGTCAGTGTGTGTGTGTGTGTCAGTGTGTGTGTGTGTCAGTGTGGGTGGTGTGTGTCAGTATGTGTGTGTCAGTGTGTGTGTCATTGTGTGTGTGTGTGTCAGTGTGTGTATGCCAGTGTGTGTGTCAGTGTGTGTGTGTCACTGTGTGTGTGTAACTGTGCGCGTGTCGGTGTGTGTGTCAGTGTGTGTGTGTGTGTCAGTGTGTGTCAGTGTCTGTGTGTGTCACTGTGTGCATGTGTATGTCAGTGTGCGTGCGTGTGTCAGTGTGTGTGTGTCAGTGTGTGTGTCAGTGTGTGTGTGTCAGTGTGTGTGTGCCAGTGTGTGTGTGTGTGTGTCAGTGTGTCTGTCAGTGTGTGTGCCAGTGTGTGTGTGTCAGTGTGTGCGTGTCAGTGTGTGCGTGTGTCTGTCAGTGTGTATGCCAGTGTGTGTGTGTGTCAGTGTGTTTGTGTGTCAGTGTGTGTGTCAGTGTGTGTGTCATTGAGTGTGTGTGTGTGTCATTGAGTGTGTGTGTGTCAATGTGTGTGTGTGTATGTCAGTGTGTGTGTGTGTGTGTGTGTGTATGCCAGTGTATGTATCAGTGTGTGTCAGTGTGTGTGTCAGTGTGTGTATGTGTGCCAGTGTGTGTGTGTGTCAGTGTGTGTGTGTCAGAGTGTGTGTCACTGTGTGCGTGTGTGTCAGTGTGTGTGTGTGTGTGTCCGTGTATGTGTGTGTGTGCCAGTGTGTGTGTCACTGTGTGCATGTGTGTGTCAGTGTGTGTGTCAGTGTGTAAGTGTGTGTCTGTGTGTGTGTCCGTGTATGTGTGTGTGTGTCAGTGTGTGTCAGTCTGTGTATGTGTCAGTGTGTGTGGGTGGGTGTCAGTGTGTGTGTGTCAGTGTGTGTGTCATTGAGTGTGTGTGTGTCAGTGTGTGTGTGTGTATGCCAGTGTGTGTGTCAGTGTGTGTATCAGTGTGTGTCAGTGTGTGTACGTGTGTGTCGGTGTGTGTGTGTGTGCCAGTGTGTGTGTGTGTGTCAGTGTGTGTGTCACTGTGTGTGTGTCAGTGTGTGTGTGTAAGTGTGTGTCAGTGTCTGTGTGTCAGTGTATGTGTGTCAGTGTATGTGTGTCAGTGTGTGTCAGTCTGTGTATGTGTCAGTGTGTGTCATTGTGTGCGTGTGTGTGTCGTGTAAGTGTCTGTCATGTAAGTGTGTCATGTGTGTGTGTCAGTGTGTGTCATTCTGTGTATGTGTCAGTGTGTATCAGTGTGTGTGTCACTGTGTGTGTGTGTCAATGTGTGTGTGTCAGTGTCTGTGTGTGTGTCAGTGTGTGTGTGTGCGTCAGTGTGTGTGTGCCAGTGTGTGTGTCAGTGTGTGTGTCATTGTGTGTGTGTGTCAGTGTGTGTGTGTATGCCAGTGTGTGTGTCAGTGTGTGTGTGTGTCACTGTGTGTGTGGAACTGTGTGCGTGTCGGTGTGTCACTGTGTGCGTGTGTGTGTCAGTGTGTGTGTAAGTGTATGTCGTGTAAGTGTGTGTCATGTGTGTGGGTCAGTGTGTGTCAGTCTGTGTATGTGTCAGTGTGTGTTGTCAGTGTGTGTGTCACTGTGTGTGTCAGTGTGTGTGTGTCTGTCAGTGTGTGTGTGCGTCAGTGTGTGTGTGTGTAAGTGTGTGTCAGCGTGTGTGTGTGTGTCAGTGTGTGTGTGTCAGTGTGTGTGTGACAGATTGTGTGTGAGTGTGTCTGTGTGTCAGTGTGTGTGTGTGTGTGTGTGTGTGTGTGTCAGTGTGTGTGTGTCAGTGTGTGTGTGTGTCAGTGTGTGTGTGTCAGTGTGTGTGACAGATTGTGTGTGAGTGTGTCAGTGTGTGTGTGTGTGTCAGTGTGTGTGTGTCAGTGTGGGTGGTGTGTGTCAGTATGTGTGTGTCAGTGTGTGTGTCATTGTGTGTGTGTGTGTCAGTGTGTGTATGCCAGTGTGTGTGTCAGTGTGTGTGTGTCACTGTGTGTGTGTAACTGTGCGCGTGTCGGTGTGTGTGTCAGTGTGTGTGTGTGGCAGTGTGTGTGTCAGTGTCTGTGTGTGTCACTGTGTGCATGTGTATGTCAGTGTGCGTGCGTGTGTCAGTGTGTGTGTGTCAGTGTGTGTGTCAGTGTGTGTGTGTCAGTGTGTGTGTGCCAGTGTGTGTGTGTGTGTGTCAGTGTGTCTGTCAGTGTGTGTGCCAGTGTGTGTGTGTCAGTGTGTGCGTGTCAGTGTGTGCGTGTGTCTGTCAGTGTGTATGCCAGTGTGTGTGTGTGTCAGTGTGTTTGTGTGTCAGTGTGTGTGTCAGTGTGTGTGTCATTGAGTGTGTGTGTGTGTCATTGAGTGTGTGTGTGTCAATGTGTGTGTGTATGTCAGTGTGTGTGTGTGTGTGTGTGTGTATGCCAGTGTATGTATCAGTGTGTGTCAGTGTGTGTGTCAGTGTGTGTATGTGTGCCAGTGTGTGTGTGTGTCAGTGTGTGTGTGTCAGAGTGTGTGTCACTGTGTGCGTGTGTGTCAGTGTGTGTGTGTGTCCGTGTATGTGTGTGTGTGCCAGTGTGTGTGTCACTGTGTGCATGTGTGTGTCAGTGTGTGTGTCAGTGTGTAAGTGTGTGTCTGTGTGTGTGTCCGTGTATGTGTGTGTGTGTCAGTGTGTGTCAGTCTGTGTATGTGTCAGTGTGTGTGGGTGGGTGTCAGTGTGTGTGTGTCAGTGTGTGTGTCATTGAGTGTGTGTGTGTCAGTGTGTGTGTGTGTATGCCAGTGTGTGTGTCAGTGTGTGTATCAGTGTGTGTCAGTGTGTGTACGTGTGTGTCGGTGTGTGTGTGTGTGCCAGTGTGTGTGTGTGTGTCAGTGTGTGTGTCACTGTGTGTGTGTCAGTGTGTGTGTGTAAGTGTGTGTCAGTGTCTGTGTGTCAGTGTATGTGTGTCAGTGTATGTGTGTCAGTGTGTGTCAGTCTGTGTATGTGTCAGTGTGTGTCATTGTGTGCGTGTGTGTGTCGTGTAAGTGTCTGTCATGTAAGTGTGTCATGTGTGTGTGTCAGTGTGTGTCATTCTGTGTATGTGTCAGTGTGTATCAGTGTGTGTGTCACTGTGTGTGTGTGTCAATGTGTGTGTGTGTATGTCAGTGTATGTGTGTGTGTGTATGCCAGTGTATGTATCAGTGTGTGTCAGTGTGTGTGTCAGTGTGTGTATGTGTGCCAGTGTGTGTGTGTGTCAGTGTGTGTGTCAGAGTGTGTGCCACTGTGTGCGTGTGTGTGTCAGTGTGTGTGTGTGTGTGTCCGTGTATGTGTGTGTGTGCCAGTGTGTGTGCCACTGTGTGCATGTGTGTGTGAGTGTGTATGTGTGTCAGTGTGTGTGTGTGTCTGTGTGTGTCAGTGTATGTGTGTGTGTCAGTGTGTGTCAGTCTGTGTATGTGTCAGTGTGTGTGGGTGGGTGTCAGTGTGTGTGTGTCAGTGTGTGTGTGTCATTGAGTGTGTGTGTGTCAGTGTGTGAGTGTATGCCAGTGTGTGTGTCAGTGTGTGTATCAGTGTCTGTCAGTGTGTGTACGTGTGTGTCGGTGTGTGTGTGTGTGCCAGTGTGTGTGTGTGTCAGTGTGTGTGTCACTGTGTGTGTGTCAGTGTGTGTGTGTAAGTGTGTGTCAGTGTCTGTGTGTCACTGTATGTGTGTCAGTGTATGTGTGTCAGTGTGTGTCAGTCTGTGTATGTGTCAGTGTGTGCGTGTGTGTGTCGTGTAAGTGTCTGTCGTGTAAGTGTGTCATGTGTGTGTGTCAGTGTGTGTCATTCTGTGTGTGTCAGTGTGTATCAGTGTGTGTGTTGTCAGTGTGTGTGTCACTGTGTGTGTGTCAATGTGTGTGTGTCAGTGTGTGTGTGTGTCAGTGTGTGTGTGTGCGTCAGTGTGTGTGTGTGCCAGTGTGTGTGTCAGTGTGTGTGTCATTGTGTGTGTGTGTGTCAGTGTGTGTGTGTATGCCAGTGTGTGTGTCAGTGTGTGTGTGTCACTGTGTGTGTAACTGTGTGCGTGTCGGTGTGTCACTGTGTGCGTGTGTGTGTCAGTGTGTGTGTAAGTGTATGTCGTGTAAGTGTGTGTCATGTGTGTGGGTCAGTGTGTGTCAGTCTGTGTATGTGTCAGTGTGTGTGTTGTCAGTGTGTGTGTCACTGTGTGTGTCAGTGTGTGTGTGTCAGTGTGCGCGTGTCAGTGTGTGCGTGTGTCTGTCAGTGTGTGTGTCAGTGTGTGTGTCAGTGTGTTTGTGTGTCAGTGTGTGTGTCAGTGTGTGTGTCATTGAGTGTGTGTGTGTCATTGAGTGTGTGTGTGTCAATGCGTGTGTGTGTGTATGTCAGTGTGTGTGTGTGTGTGTGTGTGTATGCCAGTGTATGTATCAGTGTGTGTCAGTGTGTGTGTCAGTGTGTGTATGTGTGCCAGTGTGTGTGTGTGTCAGTGTGTGTGTGTCAGAGTGTGTGTCACTGTGTGCGTGTGTGTGTCAGTGTGTGTGTGTGTCCGTGTATGTGTGTGTGTGCCAGTGTGTGTGTCACTGTGTGCATGTGTGTGTCAGTGTGTGTGTGTGTGTGTAAGTGTGTGTCTGTGTGTGTCCGTGTATGTGTGTGTGTGTCAGTGTGTGTCAGTCTGTGTATGTGTCAGTGTGTGTGGGTGGGTGTCAGTGTGTGTGTGTCAGTGTGTGTGTCATTGAGTGTGTGTGTGTCAGTGTGTGAGTGTATGCCAGTGTGTGTGTCAGTGTGTGTATCAGTGTCTGTCAGTGTGTGTACGTGTGTGTCGGTGTGTGTGTGTGTGTGCCAGTGTGTGTGTGTGTCAGTGTGTGTGTCACTGTGTGTGTGTCAGTGTGTGTGTGTAAGTGTGTGTCAGTGTCTGTGTGTCAGTGTATGTGTGTCAGTGTATGTGTGTCAGTGTGTGTCAGTCTGTGTATGTGTCAGTGTGTGTCATTGTGTGCGTGTGTGTGTCGTGTAAGTGTCTGTCGTGTAAGTGTGTCATGTGTGTGTGTCAGTGTGTGTCATTCTGTGTATGTGTCAGTGTGTATCAGTGTGTGTGTCAGTGTGTGTGTGTGTCACTGTGTGTGTGTCAATGTGTGTGTGTCAGTGTGTGTGTGTGTCAGTGTGTGTGTGTGCGTCAGTGTGTGTGTGTGTGTGCCAGTGTGTGTCAGTGTGTGTGTCATTGTGTGTGTGTGTCAGTGTGTGTGTGTATGCCAGTGTGTGTGTCAGTGTGTGTGTGTGTCACTGTGTGTGTAACTGCGTGCGTGTCGGTGTGTCACTGTGTGCGTGTGTGTGTCAGTGTGTGTGTAAGTGTATGTCGTGTAAGTGTGTGTCATGTGTGTGGGTCAGTGTGTGTCAGTCTGTGTATGTGTCAGTGTGTGTGTCACTGTGTGTGTCAGTGTGTGTGTGTCTGTCAGTGTGTGTTTGCGTCAGTGTGTGTGTGTAAGTGTGTGTCAGCGTGTGTGTGTGTCAGTGTGTGTGTGTCAGTGTGTGTGTGACAGATTGTGTGTGAGTGTGTCTGTGTGTCAGTGTGTGTGTGTGTGTCAGTGTGTGTGTGTCAGTGTGTGTGTGTGTCAGTGTGTGTGTGTCAGTGTGTGTGACAGATTGTGTGTGAGTGTGTCAGTGTGTGTGTGTGTGTCAGTGTGTGTGTGTCAGTGTGGGTGTGTGTGTCAGTGTGTGTGTCAGTGTGTGCGTGTGTGTCAGTGTGTGTGCCAGTGTGTGTGCCTGTGTGTGTGTGTGTCAGTGTGTGTATGTGTGTCAGTGTGTGTGTGTCAGTGCGTGTTTGTGTCCGTGTGTTTGTCACTGTGTGCGTGTGTGTGTCAGTGTGTGTGTGTAAGTGTGTGTGTGTGTCAGTGTGTGTGTCACTGTGTGTGTGTCAGTGTGTGTGTGTAAGTGTGTGTCAGTGTCTGTGTGTCACTGTATGTGTGTCAGTGTATGTGTGTCAGTGTGTGTCAGTCTGTGTATGTGTCAGTGTGTGCGTGTGTGTGTCGTGTAAGTGTCTGTCGTGTAAGTGTGTCATGTGTGTGTGTCAGTGTGTGTCATTCTGTGTGTGTCAGTGTGTATCAGTGTGTGTGTTGTCAGTGTGTGTGTCACTGTGTGTGTGTCAATGTGTGTGTGTCAGTGTGTGTGTGTGTCAGTGTGTGTGTGTGCGTCAGTGTGTGTGTGTGCCAGTGTGTGTGTCAGTGTGTGTGTCATTGTGTGTGTGTGTGTCAGTGTGTGTGTGTATGCCAGTGTGTGTGTCAGTGTGTGTGTGTCACTGTGTGTGTAACTGTGTGCGTGTCGGTGTGTCACTGTGTGCGTGTGTGTGTCAGTGTGTGTGTAAGTGTATGTCGTGTAAGTGTGTGTCATGTGTGTGGGTCAGTGTGTGTCAGTCTGTGTATGTGTCAGTGTGTGTGTTGTCAGTGTGTGTGTCACTGTGTGTGTCAGTGTGTGTGTGTCAGTGTGCGCGTGTCAGTGTGTGCGTGTGTCTGTCAGTGTGTGTGTCAGTGTGTGTGTCAGTGTGTTTGTGTGTCAGTGTGTGTGTCAGTGTGTGTGTCATTGAGTGTGTGTGTGTCATTGAGTGTGTGTGTGTCAATGCGTGTGTGTGTGTATGTCAGTGTGTGTGTGTGTGTGTGTGTGTATGCCAGTGTATGTATCAGTGTGTGTCAGTGTGTGTGTCAGTGTGTGTATGTGTGCCAGTGTGTGTGTGTGTCAGTGTGTGTGTGTCAGAGTGTGTGTCACTGTGTGCGTGTGTGTGTCAGTGTGTGTGTGTGTCCGTGTATGTGTGTGTGTGCCAGTGTGTGTGTCACTGTGTGCATGTGCGTGTCAGTGTGTGTGTGTGTGTGTAAGTGTGTGTCTGTGTGTGTCCGTGTATGTGTGTGTGTGTCAGTGTGTGTCAGTCTGTGTATGTGTCAGTGTGTGTGGGTGGGTGTCAGTGTGTGTGTGTCAGTGTGTGTGTCATTGAGTGTGTGTGTGTCAGTGTGTGAGTGTATGCCAGTGTGTGTGTCAGTGTGTGTATCAGTGTCTGTCAGTGTGTGTACGTGTGTGTCGGTGTGTGTGTGTGTGTGCCAGTGTGTGTGTGTGTCAGTGTGTGTGTCACTGTGTGTGTGTCAGTGTGTGTGTGTAAGTGTGTGTCAGTGTCTGTGTGTCAGTGTATGTGTGTCAGTGTATGTGTGTCAGTGTGTGTCAGTCTGTGTATGTGTCAGTGTGTGTCATTGTGTGCGTGTGTGTGTCGTGTAAGTGTCTGTCGTGTAAGTGTGTCATGTGTGTGTGTCAGTGTGTGTCATTCTGTGTATGTGTCAGTGTGTATCAGTGTGTGTGTCAGTGTGTGTGTGTGTCACTGTGTGTGTGTCAATGTGTGTGTGTCAGTGTGTGTGTGTGTCAGTGTGTGTGTGTGCGTCAGTGTGTGTGTGTGTGTGCCAGTGTGTGTCAGTGTGTGTGTCATTGTGTGTGTGTGTCAGTGTGTGTGTGTATGCCAGTGTGTGTGTCAGTGTGTGTGTGTGTCACTGTGTGTGTAACTGCGTGCGTGTCGGTGTGTCACTGTGTGCGTGTGTGTGTCAGTGTGTGTGTAAGTGTATGTCGTGTAAGTGTGTGTCATGTGTGTGGGTCAGTGTGTGTCAGTCTGTGTATGTGTCAGTGTGTGTGTCACTGTGTGTGTCAGTGTGTGTGTGTCTGTCAGTGTGTGTTTGCGTCAGTGTGTGTGTGTAAGTGTGTGTCAGCGTGTGTGTGTGTCAGTGTGTGTGTGTCAGTGTGTGTGTGACAGATTGTGTGTGAGTGTGTCTGTGTGTCAGTGTGTGTGTGTGTGTCAGTGTGTGTGTGTCAGTGTGTGTGTGTGTCAGTGTGTGTGTGTCAGTGTGTGTGACAGATTGTGTGTGAGTGTGTCAGTGTGTGTGTGTGTGTCAGTGTGTGTGTGTCAGTGTGGGTGTGTGTGTCAGTGTGTGTGTCAGTGTGTGCGTGTGTGTCAGTGTGTGTGCCAGTGTGTGTGCCTGTGTGTGTGTGTGTGTGTCAGTGTGTGTATGTGTGTCAGTGTGTGTGTGTCAGTGCGTGTTTGTGTCCGTGTGTTTGTCACTGTGTGCGTGTGTGTGTCAGTGTGTGTGTGTAAGTGTGTGTGTGTGTGTCAGTGTATGTGTGACAGATTGTGTGTGAGTGTGTATGTGTGTCAGTGTGTGTGTGTCAGTGTGTGTGTGTGTGTCAGTGTGTGTGGGTGTGTGTCAGTATGTGTGTGTCAGTGTGTGTGTCATTGTGTGTGTGTGTCAATGTGTGTATGCCAGTGTGTGTGTCAGTGTGTGTGTGCCACTGTGTGTGTAACTGTGCGCGTGTCGGTGTGTGTGTGTCAGTGTGTGTGTGTGTCAGTGTGTGTGTCAGTGTCTGTGTGTGTCACTGTGTGCATGTGTATGTCAGTGTGCGTGCGTGTGTCAGTGTGTGTGTGTCAGTGTGTGTGTCAGTGTGTGTGTGTGTGTCAGTGTGTGTGTATGCCAGTGTGTGTGTCAGTGTGTGTGTGTGTCACTGTGTGTGTGGAATTGTGTGCGTGTCGGTGTGTCACTGTGTGCGTGTGTGTGTCAGTGTGTGTGTAAGTGTATGTCGTGTAAGTGTGTGTCATGTGTGTGGGTCAGTGTGTGTCAGTCTGTGTATGTGTCAGTGTGTGTTGTCAGTGTGTGTGTCACTGTGTGTGTCAGTGTGTGTGTGTGTCTGTCAGTGTGTGTGTGCGTCAGTGTGTGTGTGTGTAAGTGTGTGTCAGCGTGTGTGTGTGTCAGTGTGTGCGTGTCAGTGTGTGTGTGACAGATTGTGTGTGAGTGTGTCTGTGTGTCAGTGTGTGTGTGTGTGTGTGTGTGTCAGTGTGTGTGTGTCAGTGTGTGTGTGTGTCAGTGTGTGTGTGTCAGTGTGTGTGACAGATTGTGTGTGAGTGTGTCAGTGTGTGTGTGTGTGTCAGTGTGTGTGTGTGTCAGTGTGGGTGGTGTGTGTCAGTATGTGTGTGTCAGTGTGTGTGTCATTGTGTGTGTGTGTGTGTCAGTGTGTGTATGCCAGTGTGTGTGTCAGTGTGTGTGTGTCACTGTGTGTGTGTAACTGTGCGCGTGTCGGTGTGTGTGTCAGTGTGTGTGTGTGTCAGTGTGTGTGTCAGTGTCTGTGTGTGTCACTGTGTGCATGTGTATGTCAGTGTGCGTGCGTGTGTCAGTGTGTGTGTGTCAGTGTGTGTGTCAGTGTGTGTGTGTCAGTGTGTGTGTGCCAGTGTGTGTGTGTGTGTGTCAGTGTGTCTGTCAGTGTGTGTGCCAGTGTGTGTGTGTCAGTGTGTGCGTGTCAGTGTGTGCGTGTGTCTGTCAGTGTGTATGCCAGTGTGTGTGTGTGTCAGTGTGTTTGTGTGTCAGTGTGTGTGTCAGTGTGTGTGTCATTGAGTGTGTGTGTGTGTCATTGAGTGTGTGTGTGTCAATGTGTGTGTGTGTATGTCAGTGTGTGTGTGTGTGTGTGTGTATGCCAGTGTATGTATCAGTGTGTGTCAGTGTGTGTGTCAGTGTGTGTATGTGTGCCAGTGTGTGTGTGTGTCAGTGTGTGTGTGTCAGAGTGTGTGTCACTGTGTGCGTGTGTGTCAGTGTGTGTGTGTGTGTCCGTGTATGTGTGTGTGTGCCAGTGTGTGCGTCACTGTGTGCATGTGTGTGTCAGTGTGTGTGTCAGTGTGTAAGTGTGTGTCTGTGTGTGTGTCCGTGTATGTGTGTGTGTGTCAGTGTGTGTCAGTCTGTGTATGTGTCAGTGTGTGTGGGTGGGTGTCAGTGTGTGTGTGTCAGTGTGTGTGTCATTGAGTGTGTGTGTGTCAGTGTGTGTGTGTGTATGCCAGTGTGTGTGTCAGTGTGTGTATCAGTGTGTGTCAGTGTGTGTACGTGTGTGTCGGTGTGTGTGTGTGTGCCAGTGTGTGTGTGTGTGTCAGTGTGTGTGTCACTGTGTGTGTGTCAGTGTGTGTGTGTAAGTGTGTGTCAGTGTCTGTGTGTCAGTGTATGTGTGTCAGTGTATGTGTGTCAGTGTGTGTCAGTCTGTGTATGTGTCAGTGTGTGTCATTGTGTGCGTGTGTGTGTCGTGTAAGTGTCTGTCATGTAAGTGTGTCATGTGTGTGTGTCAGTGTGTGTCATTCTGTGTATGTGTCAGTGTGTATCAGTGTGTGTGTCACTGTGTGTGTGTGTCAATGTGTGTGTGTCAGTGTCTGTGTGTGTGTCAGTGTGTGTGTGTGCGTCAGTGTGTGTGTGCCAGTGTGTGTGTCAGTGTGTGTGTCATTGTGTGTGTGTGTCAGTGTGTGTGTGTGTCAGTGTGTGTGTCACTGTGTGTGTGTCAGTGTGTGTGTGTAAGTGTGTGTCAGTGTCTGTGTGTCAGTGTATGTGTGTCAGTGTATGTGTGTCAGTGTGTGTCAGTCTGTGTATGTGTCAGTGTGTGTCATTGTGTGCGTGTGTGTGTCGTGTAAGTGTCTGTCGTGTAAGTGTGTCATGTGTGTGTGTCAGTGTGTGTCATTCTGTGTATGTGTCAGTGTGTATCAGTGTGTGTGTCAGTGTGTGTGTGTGTCACTGTGTGTGTGTCAATGTGTGTGTGTCAGTGTGTGTGTGTGTCAGTGTGTGTGTGTGCGTCAGTGTGTGTGTGTGTGTGCCAGTGTGTGTCAGTGTGTGTGTCATTGTGTGTGTGTGTCAGTGTGTGTGTGTATGCCAGTGTGTGTGTCAGTGTGTGTGTGTGTCACTGTGTGTGTAACTGCGTGCGTGTCGGTGTGTCACTGTGTGCGTGTGTGTGTCAGTGTGTGTGTAAGTGTATGTCGTGTAAGTGTGTGTCATGTGTGTGGGTCAGTGTGTGTCAGTCTGTGTATGTGTCAGTGTGTGTGTCACTGTGTGTGTCAGTGTGTGTGTGTCTGTCAGTGTGTGTTTGCGTCAGTGTGTGTGTGTAAGTGTGTGTCAGCGTGTGTGTGTGTCAGTGTGTGTGTGTCAGTGTGTGTGTGACAGATTGTGTGTGAGTGTGTCTGTGTGTCAGTGTGTGTGTGTGTGTCAGTGTGTGTGTGTCAGTGTGTGTGTGTGTCAGTGTGTGTGTGTCAGTGTGTGTGACAGATTGTGTGTGAGTGTGTCAGTGTGTGTGTGTGTGTCAGTGTGTGTGTGTCAGTGTGGGTGTGTGTGTCAGTGTGTGTGTCAGTGTGTGCGTGTGTGTCAGTGTGTGTGCCAGTGTGTGTGCCTGTGTGTGTGTGTGTGTGTCAGTGTGTGTATGTGTGTCAGTGTGTGTGTGTCAGTGCGTGTTTGTGTCCGTGTGTTTGTCACTGTGTGCGTGTGTGTGTCAGTGTGTGTGTGTAAGTGTGTGTGTGTGTGTCAGTGTATGTGTGACAGATTGTGTGTGAGTGTGTATGTGTGTCAGTGTGTGTGTGTCAGTGTGTGTGTGTGTGTCAGTGTGTGTGGGTGTGTGTCAGTATGTGTGTGTCAGTGTGTGTGTCATTGTGTGTGTGTGTCAATGTGTGTATGCCAGTGTGTGTGTCAGTGTGTGTGTGCCACTGTGTGTGTAACTGTGCGCGTGTCGGTGTGTGTGTGTCAGTGTGTGTGTGTGTCAGTGTGTGTGTCAGTGTCTGTGTGTGTCACTGTGTGCATGTGTATGTCAGTGTGCGTGCGTGTGTCAGTGTGTGTGTGTCAGTGTGTGTGTCAGTGTGTGTGTGTGTGTCAGTGTGTGTGTATGCCAGTGTGTGTGTCAGTGTGTGTGTGTGTCACTGTGTGTGTGGAATTGTGTGCGTGTCGGTGTGTCACTGTGTGCGTGTGTGTGTCAGTGTGTGTGTAAGTGTATGTCGTGTAAGTGTGTGTCATGTGTGTGGGTCAGTGTGTGTCAGTCTGTGTATGTGTCAGTGTGTGTTGTCAGTGTGTGTGTCACTGTGTGTGTCAGTGTGTGTGTGTGTCTGTCAGTGTGTGTGTGCGTCAGTGTGTGTGTGTGTAAGTGTGTGTCAGCGTGTGTGTGTGTCAGTGTGTGCGTGTCAGTGTGTGTGTGACAGATTGTGTGTGAGTGTGTCTGTGTGTCAGTGTGTGTGTGTGTGTGTGTGTGTGTCAGTGTGTGTGTGTCAGTGTGTGTGTGTGTCAGTGTGTGTGTGTCAGTGTGTGTGACAGATTGTGTGTGAGTGTGTCAGTGTGTGTGTGTGTGTCAGTGTGTGTGTGTGTCAGTGTGGGTGGTGTGTGTCAGTATGTGTGTGTCAGTGTGTGTGTCATTGTGTGTGTGTGTGTGTCAGTGTGTGTATGCCAGTGTGTGTGTCAGTGTGTGTGTGTCACTGTGTGTGTGTAACTGTGCGCGTGTCGGTGTGTGTGTCAGTGTGTGTGTGTGTCAGTGTGTGTGTCAGTGTCTGTGTGTGTCACTGTGTGCATGTGTATGTCAGTGTGCGTGCGTGTGTCAGTGTGTGTGTGTCAGTGTGTGTGTCAGTGTGTGTGTGTCAGTGTGTGTGTGCCAGTGTGTGTGTGTGTGTGTCAGTGTGTCTGTCAGTGTGTGTGCCAGTGTGTGTGTGTCAGTGTGTGCGTGTCAGTGTGTGCGTGTGTCTGTCAGTGTGTATGCCAGTGTGTGTGTGTGTCAGTGTGTTTGTGTGTCAGTGTGTGTGTCAGTGTGTGTGTCATTGAGTGTGTGTGTGTGTCATTGAGTGTGTGTGTGTCAATGTGTGTGTGTGTATGTCAGTGTGTGTGTGTGTGTGTGTGTATGCCAGTGTATGTATCAGTGTGTGTCAGTGTGTGTGTCAGTGTGTGTATGTGTGCCAGTGTGTGTGTGTGTCAGTGTGTGTGTGTCAGAGTGTGTGTCACTGTGTGCGTGTGTGTCAGTGTGTGTGTGTGTGTCCGTGTATGTGTGTGTGTGCCAGTGTGTGTGTCACTGTGTGCATGTGTGTGTCAGTGTGTGTGTCAGTGTGTAAGTGTGTGTCTGTGTGTGTGTCCGTGTATGTGTGTGTGTGTCAGTGTGTGTCAGTCTGTGTATGTGTCAGTGTGTGTGGGTGGGTGTCAGTGTGTGTGTGTCAGTGTGTGTGTCATTGAGTGTGTGTGTGTCAGTGTGTGTGTGTGTATGCCAGTGTGTGTGTCAGTGTGTGTATCAGTGTGTGTCAGTGTGTGTACGTGTGTGTCGGTGTGTGTGTGTGTGCCAGTGTGTGTGTGTGTGTCAGTGTGTGTGTCACTGTGTGTGTGTCAGTGTGTGTGTGTAAGTGTGTGTCAGTGTCTGTGTGTCAGTGTATGTGTGTCAGTGTATGTGTGTCAGTGTGTGTGTGTCAGTGTGTGTCAGTCTGTGTATGTGTCAGTGTGTGTCATTGTGTGCGTGTGTGTGTCGTGTAAGTGTCTGTCATGTAAGTGTGTCATGTGTGTGTGTCAGTGTGTGTCATTCTGTGTATGTGTCAGTGTGTATCAGTGTGTGTGTCACTGTGTGTGTGTGTCAATGTGTGTGTGTCAGTGTCTGTGTGTGTGTCAGTGTGTGTGTGTGCGTCAGTGTGTGTGTGCCAGTGTGTGTGTCAGTGTGTGTGTCATTGTGTGTGTGTGTCAGTGTGTGTGTGTATGCCAGTGTGTGTGTCAGTGTGTGTGTGTGTCACTGTGTGTGTGGAACTGTGTGCGTGTCGGTGTGTCACTGTGTGCGTGTGTGTGTCAGTGTGTGTGTAAGTGTATGTCGTGTAAGTGTGTGTCATGTGTGTGGGTCAGTGTGTGTCAGTCTGTGTATGTGTCAGTGTGTGTTGTCAGTGTGTGTGTCACTGTGTGTGTCAGTGTGTGTGTGTCTGTCAGTGTGTGTGTGCGTCAGTGTGTGTGTGTGTAAGTGTGTGTCAGCGTGTGTGTGTGTGTCAGTGTGTGTGTGTCAGTGTGTGTGTGACAGATTGTGTGTGAGTGTGTCTGTGTGTCAGTGTGTGTGTGTGTGTGTGTGTGTGTGTGTGTGTCAGTGTGTGTGTGTCAGTGTGTGTGTGTGTCAGTGTGTGTGTGTCAGTGTGTGTGACAGATTGTGTGTGAGTGTGTCAGTGTGTGTGTGTGTGTCAGTGTGTGTGTGTCAGTGTGGGTGGTGTGTGTCAGTATGTGTGTGTCAGTGTGTGTGTCATTGTGTGTGTGTGTGTCAGTGTGTGTATGCCAGTGTGTGTGTCAGTGTGTGTGTGTCACTGTGTGTGTGTAACTGTGCGCGTGTCGGTGTGTGTGTCAGTGTGTGTGTGTGTCAGTGTGTGTGTCAGTGTCTGTGTGTGTCACTGTGTGCATGTGTATGTCAGTGTGCGTGCGTGTGTCAGTGTGTGTGTCAGTGTGTGTGTCAGTGTGTGTGTGTCAGTGTGTGTGTGCCAGTGTGTGTGTGTGTGTGTCAGTGTGTCTGTCAGTGTGTGTGCCAGTGTGTGTGTGTCAGTGTGTGCGTGTCAGTGTGTGCGTGTGTCTGTCAGTGTGTATGCCAGTGTGTGTGTGTGTCAGTGTGTTTGTGTGTCAGTGTGTGTGTCAGTGTGTGTGTCATTGAGTGTGTGTGTGTGTCATTGAGTGTGTGTGTGTCAATGTGTGTGTGTGTATGTCAGTGTGTGTGTGTGTGTGTGTGTGTATGCCAGTGTATGTATCAGTGTGTGTCAGTGTGTGTGTCAGTGTGTGTATGTGTGCCAGTGTGTGTGTGTGTCAGTGTGTGTGTGTCAGAGTGTGTGTCACTGTGTGCGTGTGTGTCAG